>JALJCO010003706.1:0-76167 GCA_023101725.1 Atherinomorus stipes
CCCGGTAATGTCTTGGTCTCTGTATTGTCTTGGTCTCGGTCCCTGGTCTCTGTGATGTCTTGGTCTTGGTCCTTGGTCCCGGTGATGTCTTGGTCTTGGTCCCTGGTCTCGGTAATCTCTTGGTCTTGGTCTTGATCTCGGTCTCTGGTCTCGGTAATGTCATGGTCTCGGTCCCTGGTCTCGGTAATGTCTTGGTCTTGGTCCCGGTAATGTCTTGGTCTTGGTCCCTGGTCTCGGTAATCTCTTGGTCTTGGTCTTGATCTCGGTCTCTGGTCTCGGTAATGTCATGGTCTCGGTCCCTGGTCCCGGTAATGTCTTGGTCTTGGTCCCGGTAATGTCTTGGTCTCTGTAATGTCTTGGTCTCGGTCCCTGGTCTCTGTGATGTCTTGGTCTTGGTCCTTGGTCCCGGTGATGTCTTGGTCTTGGTCCCTGGTCTCGGTAATCTCTTGGTCTTGGTCTTGATCTCGGTCTCTGGTCTCGGTAATGTCATGGTCTCGGTCCCTGGTCTCGGTAATGTCTTGGTCTTGGTCCCGGTAATGTCTTGGTCTTGGTCCCGGTAATGTCTTGGTCTCTGTAATGTCTTGGTCTCGGTAATGTCATGGTCTCGGTCCCTGGTCTCGGTAATGTCTTGGTCTTGGTCCCGGTAATGTCTTGGTCTTGGTCCCTGGTCTCGGTAATCTCTTGGTCTTGGTCTTGATCTCGGTCTCTGGTCTCGGTAATGTCATGGTCTCGGTCCCTGGTCTCGGTAATGTCTTGGTCTTGGTCCCGGTAATGTCTTGGTCTTGGTCCCTGGTCTCGGTAATCTCTTGGTCTTGGTCTTGATCTCGGTCTCTGGTCTCGGTAATGTCATGGTCTCGGTCCCTGGTCCCGGTAATGTCTTGGTCTTGGTCCCGGTAATGTCTTGGTCTCTGTAATGTCTTGGTCTCGGTAATGTCATGGTCTCGGTCCCTGGTCTCGGTAATGTCTTGGTCTTGGTCCCGGTAATGTCTTGGTCTTGGTCCCTGGTCTCGGTAATCTCTTGGTCTTGGTCTTGATCTCGGTCTCTGGTCTCGGTAATGTCATGGTCTCGGTCCCTGGTCTCGGTAATGTCTTGGTCTTGGTCCCGGTAATGTCTTGGTCTTGGTCCCTGGTCTCGGTAATCTCTTGGTCTTGGTCTTGATCTCGGTCTCTGGTCTCGGTAATGTCATGGTCTCGGTCCCGGTAATGTCTTGGTCTCTGTAATGTCTTGGTCTCGGTAATGTCATGGTCTCGGTCCCTGGTCTCGGTAATGTCTTGGTCTTGGTCCCGGTAATGTCTTGGTCTTGGTCCCTGGTCTCGGTAATCTCTTGGTCTTGGTCTTGATCTCGGTCTCTGGTCTCGGTAATGTCATGGTCTCGGTCCCTGGTCTCGGTAATGTCTTGGTCTTGGTCCCGCGTAATGTCTTGGTCTTGGTCCCTGGTCTCGGTAATCTCTTGGTCTTGGTCTTGATCTCGGTCTCTGGTCTCGGTAATGTCATGGTCTCGGTCCCTGGTCCCGGTAATGTCTTGGTCTTGGTCCCGGTAATGTCTTGGTCTCTGTAATGTCTTGGTCTCGGTAATGTCATGGTCTCGGTCCCTGGTCTCGGTAATGTCTTGGTCTTGGTCCCGGTAATGTCTTGGTCTTGGTCCCTGGTCTCGGTAATCTCTTGGTCTTGGTCTTGATCTCGGTCTCTGGTCTCGGTAATGTCATGGTCTCGGTCCCTGGTCCCGGTAATGTCTTGGTCTTGGTCCCGGTAATGTCTTGGTCTCTGTAATGTCTTGGTCTCGGTAATGTCATGGTCTCGGTCCCTGGTCTCGGTAATGTCTTGGTCTTGGTCCCGGTAATGTCTTGGTCTTGGTCCCTGGTCTCGGTAATCTCTTGGTCTTGGTCTTGATCTCGGTCTCTGGTCTCGGTAATGTCATGGTCTCGGTCCCGGTAATGTCTTGGTCTCTGTAATGTCTTGGTCTCGGTAATGTCATGGTCTCGGTCCCTGGTCTCAGTAATGTCTTGGTCTTGGTGGTGTGGTCTTGACTACAGTACTGAGAAGTGTAAACGGGCATGACATTAACTTACCTGTGCTGCACTCTTGAATGTTTCCATTGTCCACTTACTAGTACTTTTACCACTTCATTCTCACAAATTACTTTATTTGCGTAAAATTTACTTTAATCTCATAAAATCACAACCTCAGTCTTGTAAAATAATTACTTTTTTCTTGCATAATAATTTTTTTTTTCTTGTAATAGAAAGAAATTATTTATTCTTGTAGTCTGTAAAAAAAATCTTAATGTGGTGCAAATACTCCATCATAAAAACGGGCTTTCACAGGTGCAAAAAGCTTATTTTGCTCTCCGGATGTAATTGCGCGCAGGTGCGCCAGACATATACATAAATAATTTTTTTTTAGAATTTAACTTTATTATCAAAATTGACAATCATATACAGATTAACACATTATAAGAGTATTTGCAATGAAAAAACAGAGTTAAAGAAAAAAATACAACATGTAGGAGGGGTACAGAGATTTCATATAAATTCTTTAAAGGCACTAAAATAATTTAGAGCCTTCATGGCTTTCTAAATAAAATAAGAAAATTTTAAATAAAAAGGTCTACTTTGGTTAAGCATTTTGTATAGCAAAAAATAATGATGTTATTATTATTATTTTTTTTAATCACAATAACTTTCAAATAAATGTAAAATTTCAGTCAAAAAATGTTTTTAACAAAGTCATAAAACAAATGTGAAACTATTTCACCGTCAACTTTAAATGTACAAGACTCATCCAAATCATTCCTATATCTTTAATAAATTTATTTTTGGAGATATTTCATAAATTGTTTTAAAGTTAACTTCCTTGACCTTGTTAATGACTACATATTTATTATTGTGAGTCAATAACCAATTGACATTCGTAAAATAAAAAACGAAAATGAGCCACTGCACGAAGTTTTCTTCTCCAGCGCATGTTTCTAAACGGACGGCATTTGTTGCTGCACCGGAACAGACGTCTCAGCTTCCGCACCAAACATCCCCCGCAGACTCAGCACCAACGATCTCCCCCAGAGATGATGCTAAACTGGATCCAGGTCGATACCGGGGCGCCCGACTCGCCCCACGGCCCACGTCAGATGTCGAAGACCGACATCCTGAGAGGAATCATCACGGAGAAGCTGAGCGCCGCCGCCCGGGAGATCCTAGCGGCGATGGAGAGGACCGTAGCCGACTACGAGGAGGAGGCGTCGGTGTTCAGGCAGGAGATCGACCGGCAGAGACGACAGCTGGAGGTCCTGCAGCCGGAGATCAAAGCGGAGCCTTCAGGTCGGTGTCAAAGCGTCCACGCAGAAACCCGTTCACGCAAACGGTGATCGTTGTGCCGCTTTGCTTTTGTGAAGTTTGTCCTCCTTTTATGGATCAATAAATGATCTTTTATCAGCTATTTTTGATTCGGCGCACATATAATCCATTAAAATGTTAAGATGAAAGCTTTGTGCGTGTTTTCATGCAGATAAATATCCGGTTAGCAACCCGTTCCCAGCTTCAGATACGATTTTGGTGTAAAGGACAATTCCACTCAAATATTTTCTACTGACAACATTTAACTATGTCCCGTTTATAAACTACAACACGTAGACCTTTTAAAGCTGAACTGTAGATTAATTCAAGCACAGTTTCTGATTTGTGAAACATTTATTCTGTATGTGAAAATGCAAAATAGGGTCATTTTCTGGCTTTATTGTCATCTCTAGACCATCTTAGACCAGGTCCTAATCAAAAACCAGTCTCTTCAAACCTGGACTGAAGTAGAAACCTTTTTTTTTATTTGTGAAAATGAAAAATAGCCCAATTTTCTGGCTACATTTAGTATATTTAAAATTGAAACAGGTTTCACATAGTTTTAGGCAAGCTCTCGTTTCCTGAACCAAAACAAAGATGGCGGCGTGCTGGCTACACGGATAGAAAACTCTTCTTCTTCTTCTTCACTGAGTCACGTGATGTGACTTCAGACAAATACTAAGCAATGAGTTGTTTTAATCAGAACATGCTGGAAATTCACATTTTCAGAGGATTCCTTGAACTGAACAGTAATTACTAAGGCTGGGAAAAAATATTGATACACTGAAAAATCGTGATATTTTTATGTGCTGATATCGTGTCGATATTTAAAAACGAGGTATCGATCTATTTTACTGACAAAATCTTGCAAGATTTCATAGTTCTGTCATGAAATCTCGAGAGATTTCGTTGGTAAATATGATCAGTATTGCGTTTTTCAATATCGATATGAAATCTGCATATGCAAATATTGCGATATTTCAGTGTATCGATATTTTTTTCCTGCCCTGGTAATTTATCGTGTTACTGTTGAGGCTGTGAGCTGCTGAATCCTGCACGTATTCATGGTTTATTGATTATTTATTAATAAGTGAGGCAAGTTTACCATTAGGGCTGGGAAAAAATACTGATACACTGAAATATCGCAATTTTTTCATTTGCAGATTTTATATAGATATTCAAAAATGTGATCTTGAGCTATTTTATCAGCGAAATCTATCGAGATTTCGTAAAATAACAGTGAAATCTCGCGAGATTTCACGAAAACCCACAAGTTTTTTTGACTGAACATGAAATCTCGCAAGATTTCATTAGTAAAATAGATCGATACCACATTTTTAGATATTGATATGATATCAGCATATGAAAATATCGCAATATTTCAATGTATCGGTATTTTTCCCCAGCCCTATTTACCATTAACTAAAACTAAATTCATGTTTAATGTGTTAAAATGTGAGATCTTCTGTTTTTTTTAACCCCTTGAACGCTGATGTGTGATGCAGACGACCATCAGCTGTTTTCTCTCTGTGAAGCTGGAGGAGGTGAAGTACCTGAAGTACCTGAAGAGGAGCAGCACGAATATGAACTGAGTACGACTTTACAGTGCTATCAGCTGTTGTTCACGCAGATGTGTCGATGAGCTACTGGTTAGTTAGTACGAGTGGAGGAGGTTAAGGAGGAGTTTGTGTTCAGGGGTGGAGGACAGTCGAAGCCTGGGAGTCCGGGACGCCGGGGAGCCGATGGAGGAGGACGGGTCGGACGATGCAGCGGAGCAGCAGCGGGTCACCGAGCAGGAGAACGAGACGAGGAGGTGATGACGTGAATACAGCAGAGGAAGCATGTTTATTAACCCAGGATGTCTTTTACCGGTTAGCTCGTCTTTGCTAACTGGAGACGAGATTATGGGATCAAAATCATGCCAGAGACAATTTGTGTGTGAAAAAGATTTTTCATGTAAAATAATGTTTTGAAGTTGTATAAAACAAGTCGTGCTTGTAAAAAAAAGTTATGAACCCACAGAATCATTTTGTGGTTGTGTGAGAAACCTTTGTGTGCAGAAATATTATTTGCAAACATGTAGATCAGTTTCGTATTTGTGTTTTATTTTTCTGTGTGTGTGAAAATTGAATTTGTACCTGTAAAAGTTTCGCCACACAAAAATATCTGTACGAGTGCGACACCTAGGGCTCGTGTGCGACACTGCACCTACGAGCTCACAAAACAGAAACCTACAACCACAAAACTTTTTTACGGATTGAAGACAAGTCAAAGTCGTGCCACTAACAGCCAATCAGGACACTGCATTCTGGCAAGCCAAACAGCCAATGATGTGGTGGATTGGTGATGACGTTTATTTTTGGGGACGAAGACGATACCGTTAGCAAAGGCTCTTGGCTGCTAGCAGTCAGAGCGTAGCGGGAGCTACATACTTGTTGCAAGAGGGAGGCTGTTCAATCCGAAGTCGGCCACTGATCTGATCACTAACAGGCCTGCTGGAGAAGGCGGCTACTGGCAGAAGAACTTGGCCGGTTATTTTGGTGTTGATCGCCGCAGCTTATTGAATCGTATATTGTACTGGACGTGTGTTAGCTTTGAAAAGGCTAACGACTAGCACATCTTGGCTGGTCCCACTGGAAGCTGGCAACCATTTAAAGCTGAGTCGTATAATGCTGTGGTTACCGTGTCAAAGCCCCCTTAAAAATAATAAAGAAAGAAAGAAAAGCAAAATCGTGTTTTACTGGCAGGTTGTGCAGTAAGCTGCCACCACATAGCCTACTGTTTACTTGATTGCTGCAGTCGTAAAGAAAAGAAAGAAAAAGCGACGGCGTTAGTCTTTTATAAAAGGCATGTGCGGTTATCTGGTTAATAAGGAAAGTAATGTAAAATTCTTTGTGTTCCTGTCGCTCATGTGAATAGCCAGAGCTACCTTGAACATTTTCAGTTTCAATGGGCTCGACTTCCAGGGAGTCCACATATCTGTGCCAGCCCGTCCAGATCAAACGCGATGTCGGTGTTAAAAACACGTTTGATGCCCAAAGTGGGACGCTGGGCCACATAAAATCAGACACAATAGGCTATAGAAAATCTTAAAGAACCACTTTCTAACTACCAGGCCGATCAGATTCTGATCATCATTGTTGACACATCATTTGTGAACATTCCTACATTATTTTACAGCCTAAATAAAAGGACTAAATTGTATATGACGCACGTTTATTTATTTTGCATATATTTTCAATTAACACGTTTGCTCTTTATTTCACATTGGTATGTAAGTTAAACGTTTTATTTACATTAGCCTACCAAACTTCTTATTTCTGATATTCACTCGTGTGTCTCTGGGATTCATTAATGACGCAGGGATTCCCCGACATCGACACAGTCACTGCTTTAAGCATTGTGACTTCCACAGACACTGGAGGCAGGGGATGGCTTCATCTAGCTATTTGCATGAAGCCCTGGTGATTCCATAAAAATTACGCACAAGGCTCGGCTGCGTTTCTCTGTTATTAAGGCGCTTTATAGCGCACCTGATGCGGGACAAACTGTTTCATAACAGCACACTTAACTTAACGCCCACAAGCTTTGTGTAGGGATCAAAAATGCTTGCTACCCAGCCCTCCTCTCTCTCCCGTGTGACAGTGACAGCTCAATGCGTGTCACTGATTACCACCACGTCACCCATGCCAGACGTCACCATGACAACCAAAATTAAAATAATCAAGCATCACCTTCAGAATGAAGAGGATTGTTTTACATGAACATTGTTTAAACCCAGAAGCGCGCAGTGGTCTGCTGTTAACGCATCACACAGAAAAACCCTACCGGCATAAGTTGACGGACCACGGCTCACGCACGCGCACGTGGTGTCAATCGGGCTTAAAGGCTTTACAGATATCATAAACTTCATAAATAATGAGGACAACGTGTTTTTTAGTGGATGCGTTTCACCACACTGTTCCAGGCTCCTGCAGGTGACGGTTCTCCTGAAGCTGGTGACGTCAGTTTGGAGAAGCAGAGGATTTTTTTTTCTTCAAATAGGCTGTTATTAAAATACGGGGAATTTACAGAGTCCCGAGAGAGAGACAGGGGAGCAGGACAGGTTGGCGGAGGACGTCTGATCCCCCTGGCTGGGGGCTCAGGGGATGGTGGCGGTGGAGAAACATGGCTGGGGAGTCAGAGGACGGTTGTGGACCCCAAGAGGAGGCTCAGTGCGGCCGCCACGGACCGGGATGGATCCACAGCCAGTGAAGGCGCCAGTCATCACAAGCGCCTTTTTGCATTTTAGTTCTTTTATTTTATTACTTTTATTTGATCATTTATTGAGCCTATTTTTCCACTTATATTACTTAAGTACCATGTTTATTTCTTTAATAAAGTTCTTATTGTTTTTATTCAGTACTACCTGCTGGCGATGGCTTCCCTTTCTTGAAATAATGTTGATTTTTGGTTTATGTTAAATCTATCATGAATCGACCTCTTGCTTTTCAAAGTTGAAAAAAAAAGACATTAAAACAACATTGTATTATAGTAACATTTATCATTAAATAAAAAAAAATCCGTTTAATGAACAAAGTAAACTAAAAATTAGATAACCTATCTGAGATTCCAGCTGACATGTTAGACGCTGGATAATTGATCAGTTGTTTATGTTTACTGATCAGTTGTGAATGAATGAGACACAGACAATCATGTGAACTCCAGCTTTATCAATGTCTGGAAAAAAAAAAACAACCTTAGTTGCATTTCAATGACAAAGAAATGGATAAAGAAAATATCTGTGGCTAAAACTGAACATACCTGACAAACTGCTTTTCTCTATAAACAGTGAAGTTATCCATACAAGGCAGTTTACCTGTCAACTTGGCATTTACACGTCCTCCTTTACCAGTTAAAATAATAATAAATAGGCAAATAAAAGCCCCTTGTTGAACGCCTGGTAAGAGGTATCATGCCCGTTTAAGCACTTACACGGCTTAGCCTCAGTCTTTCATCACAACACAACTCATCCCCCAACATTCATGTACATGCGGAGGAAGAACACAATCCAGTGGGACTATCCGAGATGTGCTAGTCGTTAGCCTCTCCAAAGCTAACGCACGTTCAGCAAGACAGATGATCCAAGAAGCTGCGGCGATCAACACCAAAATAACCGGCCAAGTTCTTCTGCCAGTAGCCGCCTTCTCCAGCAGGCCTGTTAGAGATCAGATCAGTGGCCGACTTCGGAATGAACAGCCTCCCTCTTGCAACAAGTATGTAGCTCCCGCTGCGCTCTGACTGCTAGCAGCCAAGAGCCTTTGCTAACGGTATCGTCTTCGTCCCCAAAAATAAACGTCATCACCAATCCACCACATCATTGGCTGTTTGGCTTGCCAGAATGCAGTGTCCTGATTGGCTGTTAGTGGCACGACTTTGACTTGTCTTCAATCCGTAAAAAAGTTTTGTGGTTGTAGGTTTCTGTTTTGTGAGCTCGTAGGTGCAGTGTCGCACACGAGCCCTAGGTGTCGCACTCGTACAGATATTTTTGTGTGGCGAAACTTTTACAGGTACAAATTCAATTTTCACACACACAGAAAAATAAAACACAAATACGAAACTGATCTACATGTTTGCAAATAATATTTCTGCACACAAAGGTTTCTCACACAACCACAAAATGATTCTGTGGGTTCATAACTTTTTTTTTACAAGCACGACTTGTTTTATACAACTTCAAAACATTATTTTACATGAAAAATCTTTTTCACACACAAATTGTCTCTGGCATGATTTTGATCCCATACGAGATCTGCTACAGTCGGCCCGCGGCCTGCTGCTGCAGAAGTCTTGAACTCTTTGGAAGGTAATTATTTGACTATTTTCATCATCATGCAGCTAAAGCTTCTCTTCTGCGTCTGCAGATCCCAGATCAGCAGTCAGGAGAATCACATCGTCCTGAGGATCCACATCTTGGAGGACTCGGAGATCGAGGTGATTTCCATCCAGAGTAAGTCTGTAGTTTAACTGCATTTATTCTGTAGCAGTAAAAGCCCCACATGTGGATCCTGGAACGGTTTCTGGGAGGACTGAATGTAAACTTAAACTGCTGGATCTCTGCTGACATCATCAGTGTGTCAGGAACGGGGATGTAAATGTGATGGATCGTTTATCGTTTAGCTGTTTTCCAGCGTTTCTATCCCGTCCAGGACGTTTACAGTCCAGCTGCTAAATGTGGTGTTTATTCAGAGACTATCTCGTAAATAACAACGATCCATGATGACTAGGGATGCACGATATTGGAATTTTGGCCGATATCCCATATGCCGATATTTTAAAACTCATGTGGTCGATAACCGATATTAAAGCTGAAAAAAAAAAAATCAGTCATTGCAGTTTTGTTATCTGTTTCCGACACTTTGAAGAATAGGGTGGGGAAAAATATTGATACACTGAAATTTCATGATATTTTCATATGCCATTATCAAATCAGTATACAAAAACGTGGTATCGATCTATTTTATTTACAAATCTTGTGAAATTTCATCGTTCTGTCACGATATTTCATGAATTGTCGCTAGATTCTGTGGCAGAACGATGAAATATTGCGAGATTTTGTCAGTAAAACAAATCGATACTAGGGATGCAGGATATTGGAATTTTGGCCGATATCCGATATGCCAATATTTTAAAACTGAAGTGGCCGATAACCGATATTAAAGCTGAAAAAAATAAGCAGTCATTGCAGTTTTGTTATCTGTTTCCGACACTTTGAAGAATAGGGGTGGGGAAAAAAAATATTGATACACTTAAATATCGCGATATTTTTATATGCCATTGTCTAATCAATATTCAAAAACGTGGTATCGATCTAATTTATTTGCAAATCTTGTGAAATTTCATCGTTCTGTCACAAAATGTCACAATATTTCGTGAATTGTCACGAGATTCTGTAACAGAACGATAAAATATCGTGAGATTTTGTTAGTAAAATAAATCGATACTAGGGATGCTCGATATTGGGAATTTTGGCTGATATCCGATATGCCGATATTTTAAAACTCATGTGGCCGATAACCGATATTAAAGCTGAAAAAAATGAGCAGTCATTGCAGTTTTGTTATCTGTTTCCGACACTTTGAAGAAAAGGGGTGGGAAAAAATATTGATACACTGAAATATCGCAATATTTTCATATGCCATTATCAAATCAATATGCAAAAACCTGGTATCGATCTAATTTACTTACAACTCTTGTGAAATTTCATTGTTCTGTCACAAAATGTCACGATATTTCGCGAATTGTCGCGAGATTCTGTAACAGAACGATGAAATATCGTACGATTTTGTTAGTAAAATAAATCGATACTAGGGATGCTCGATATTGGAATTTTGGCCGATATCTGATATGCCGATATTTTAAAACTCATGTGGTCGATAACCGATATTAAAGCTGAAAAAAATAAGCAGTCATTGCAGTTTTGTTATTTGTTTCCGACACTTTGAAGAATATGGGTGGGAAAAAATATTGATACACTGAAATATTGCGATATTTTCATATGCCGTTATCAAATCATTATTCAAAAATGTGGTATCGATCGAATTTACTGACAAATCTTGTGAAATTTCATTGTTCTGTCACAAAATGTCACGATATTTCGTGAATTGTCGCGAGATTCTGTAACAGAACGATGAAATATTTCGAGATTTTGTTAGTAAAATAGATCGATACCGCATTTTTAAATGATATCGGTATATGAAAATATTGTGATATTTCAGTGTATCGATGTTTTTCCTACCACTAGTCTTTTAGAAGTTTTAAAGTCTATTAAAAGGATGAAGGATGAAGAAGTTTTCTTTCTTTTTTTTTTTAGACTTTAGAAACGGAAGGCTGATCGGTTAAATATCGGTTAAATATCGGTGGGGTGGCCGATGTCCGATACTCAGTTTTAAGGCCAATATAGGCGGATCCCTAATGATAACTAGGGATGGGAATCGATATCGTCGTTCGATTCCATGGAATCGTTCATCTGCCTGCCTAACGATTCCTTCTTATTGGTTCCATAAACGTCGGACGCATTTGCGCGATGACGTCACGTACGCTTATCCAACATGGCGGCGCGGCAAACGTGTTCCAAAGTTTGGTTGTATTTCATGAAAAAATAAGATATAAGCGCGAGTTACACATATGGAACGTTGATGACATCAGAGGGAGGAAATACCTCCAACATTTGTTCACACAGCGGTTCGTTTGTCGGAATATAAAGCCTTTCGTACGTTGCTAAGCAACCGTGGTGGCGCTCGGTGGGGAGCCTCAGCACGTCTTCCTTCTGAAACGTCGTAGTTAACGTAAAACTCCAATTTTAGAGATTGTTCATGATGTATTGTGATGTCATATTAACCTTGAGTCTTTAGAAATCTGTATCGGTGGATCCTGAGTGAGACCAGCACATGAATGCTGTCTCTGCTCTTCAGTTTTTAAGAAGTACCCCCTTCGTGAGCTCAAGTGTCCGTGTGGACTTCAGGAGGCGGACTTCGTGAACCTGCTCAGGTCCACGTTCCCTCAGCTGGCCGCTGACGGACCCTTTGACTTCTTCGTAACCGACCAATCCAGGAAGCTGCAGCCGCTGAAGGTGGACTCCTTCACGCCGGAGCAGATCCGCATGGCGGCGGGGAACTCCTCCCTCTACATCCGGCTGCAGGTAGCGCCGCTGCACTGTAAAAACTGAATCTGGGCTTTCGTTGATATGAAAGACTTTTACGTTGTTCAAACCTCATTATTTTGGTTTGGTGATGAAATCTTCTGGTTTTGAGTTAAATCAACTTAAAAATCTAGTCGGGAAAAAGCTTTTACTTCCACTCAAAGTAAATTTAGTAAGTTCTTTCAGCTTTAGAGTGCATTAATAACAAAGGGGGCGGAGCTATTTTCAAAACTCAATATACCCGGACCACAAAGGCTCATGGGAAATACAAATTCAGCAGGAATTTAACCTTTTATGTTTTTTATCCTAAAAATTTGAGTTCAGTCGCAGACTCGTTCATAAATTACCACTTTGACTTAGTACTAAATATAATGAGTAAGCTTCAGTTAAAAATTTAGCTTTGTCTTAAATCAGAAATTTTACTTCAGAACAATTGAAAAATAAAATGAAAATAGCAGAATTACAGTAACTCAACTAGTTTATTCTGAAATGAAAAAATTAGTCGTAACAAAGTTAAAAAAAATTGCTCACCGTCTGTTTTAAATAATATTTTTACTTTGTATCAAAGCAGTTTCTTTGTTTTAATGTCAAAATTTATGTTTTCAACCAAATCATAAATTTAGTTTGAGAAAAACGAATAAATTTAGATGTAACAAATTACAGTAATTGTACAGTTGATCCAAAGAATATTTTTTTTTAGTGTATATTTTCTTTGTTCAAACTATTTTTTTAAATTTGAGAAAAACTTAAATTCTGTGGTTAAAATTTGAAACTGAGTTTGTTATAATTAAAAGCTTTACTTGGTTTTAATTATATTTTTGAATTAACACGACGACATTATGTCCTTTGTTCAATCTATTTTTGTAATTTGAGAAAAACTGAAAAAATTAGATGTGACAAGTTGTAGCAATTTTTTAAAATTTGATCCAAAGTATTACATTTTACAGTGTAATTCATGCTGGTTAGCAGGTTCTGGTTCTGGTTCTGGTTCTGGTCCTGGTTCTGGTTCTGGTTCTGGTTCTGGTTCCGCAGCATGTAAACAGAGATCATCATGTTTGTTTTCTTGTGTGAAAGAGAACGTTGATGAAAGTTTTTTTTCAGTGTACGGGGAAACGGCCGGCCAGACAGAACGAGGAAGAGGAGGAGGAGGAAGAGGAGGAAGATGATGAGGAGGACGAAGATGATAGTGATGAAGAAGATGAAGATGATGATGAGGATTCTCCATCCACCCACCATCCACCCAGACCAGAGGCTAAGTGAGTGAAAGTGAAGCTGTTCCTGGTTAACCCTTCGTGTGACACGCTGGTTTCCTGGTTAACCCTTCGTGTGACGCGCTGGTTTCCTGGTTAACCCTTCGTGTGACGCGCTGGTTTCCTGGTTAACCCTTCATGTGACCTGTTGGTTTCCTGGTTAACCCTTTGTGTGACGCGCTGGTTTCCTGGTTAACCCTTCGTGTGACGCGCTGGTTTCCTGGTTAACCCTTTGTGTGACGCGCTGGTTTCCTGGTTAACCCTTCGTGTGACGCGCTGGTTTCCTGGTTAACCCTTTGTGTGACGCGCTGGTTTCCTGGTTAACCCTTCGTGTGACGCGCTGGTTTCCTGGTTAACCCTTTGTGTGACGCGCTGGTTTCCTGGTTAACCCTTTGTGTGACGCGCTGGTTTCCTGGTTAACCCTTCGTGTGACACGCTGGTTTCCTGGTTAACCCTTCGTGTGACGCGCTGGTTTCCTGGTTAACCCTTCGTGTGACGCGCTGGTTTCCTGGTTAACCCTTTGTGTGACGCGCTGGTTTCCTGGTTAACCCTTCGTGTGACGCGCTGGTTTCCTGGTTAACCCTTTGTGTGACGCGCTGGTTTCCTGGTTAACCCTTCGTGTGACGCGCTGGTTTCCTGGTTAACCCTTCGTGTGACGTGCTGGTTTCCTGGTTAACCCTTCGTGTGACGCGCTGGTTTCCTGGTTAACCCTTCGTGTGACGCGCTGGTTTCCTGGTTAACCCTTCGTGTGACGCGCTGGTTTCCTGGTTAACTCTTCGTGTGATGCGCTGGTTTCCTGGTTAACCCTTCGTGTGACGCGCTGGTTTCCTGGTTAACCCTTTGTGTGACGCGCTGGTTTCCTGGTTAACCCTTCGTGTGACGTGCTGGTTTCCTGGTTAACCCTTCGTGTGACGTGCTGGTTTCCTGGTTAACCCTTCGTGTGACGCGCTGGTTTCCTGGTTAACCCTTCGTGTGACGCGCTGGTTTCCTGGTTAACCCTTCGTGTGACCTGTTGGTTTCCTGGTTAATCCTTCGTGTGATGCGCTGGTTTTCTGGTTAACCCTTCATGTGACGCGCTGGTTTCCTGGTTTACCCTTTGTGTGACGTGCTGGTTTCCTGGTTAACCCTTCGTGTGACGTGCTGGTTTCTCTTCCTGCTTCTCAGACTCGCCGTTCGTCACAAGCTCAGCAAGCATCGGCCTCGACAAGCAAACTCAGAAACGCACATCAACCTCAGGATCCGGATTCTCGAGGACTCCAGCATTGAAGTCATCAGTCCTCGCGGTAAGTTTAAAGCTTTAACTCTCATCTTTACCTTGCTTTTGTTTTTAAAGAACTTTGACTTGTGCTGTGACAGATAACAGGTTCCCGCGGGGTCTTAAAAGGCCTAAAATTGACAAATATGCATTTAATACCTTAAAGGTACAGTGTGTAAGACTTACCGACATCTCGTGGTAAAGATGGGTATTTCAAAGAAAAGATGTTCTCTTTCAAATGACTTTATATTCCAGCACTGTTGTGAATGTATGGTAGCCATTAGTGGCCAAAATTCTCCCAGACATGAAGATGTTTTCATCTGTGAGTGGATCAGTGATCTCAGGTGTAGCTATGACTGCACTATGAGTGACGACTTTTAATGTCTATTAAACAAAGCCGGTACAGCAGAGGGTTGTCACTTCACACACATTGATCAGGGACACCGTAGTGAAAATGGTGGAACAAATATGGCAGCCTCCATATGTGCACGCCCCAACAAGTAGATATAAATGACTCATTCTAAAAAAAACCAAACATATAACAGTTATTCTAGTGCAGCGATTACACATTAATAGAAACAGTTTTTAATTATATATCACATTTTTCTGCAACTGACCTTTGATTTTTTACATACTGTACCTTTAAAAAGTCTTTAAAATTGACAGTTGTGGTCTTAAATGTCATCTGGTAGGTCTTCAATTACATTGCGCTACAACAGATTTCCGTCACTGGTACAGCTCGGAATAAATGCCGTGAATATAGACGTTTTCAGTCGAATTGATCGTTTGCTTTAATCCCTGAATGCGTTAAAGTGTGTTGGAGAAATGTCTGACACACACATCTACAGAGTGACGGTAGTTAAAGGCCAACTTTCACGTTAAACTTATGTAGAAGCCCCTTATAGCTTGTAGTGTATCAGGCCCACACTGAACATTGCTAATGTAAAAATGGACAAATACTAGGCTAACGCTCCCGACTCTACTGATAAAAACATTCATCACAGCTTTAATGCTGAAGGCCACAGCTAAACATGAACATGTGGAAAATAACATATAAAAAAAATGTTTTGCAAGTCACCTCTTGGTTAGTTTTCATTTTTAGATCATGCGTACAAGATGCTTGGTGTCACATTTAGACCTTCTATAGGTCTGAGGCAAGGGGCAAACTCCGCCTCAGAACAGTGAAGCTCTCTTCCGCATTGTATTTAGTGTAATCCTCCCTTCATCCGCTGGGGGCTGGCTCCAAGAGCGAGCAAATCCCCATAGACTCCCATGTTAAAAACGCCAACTTCACAGCAGAAATAAACAGGTTTACAGCCTGGTTCAAAAAATCATTTTAGGTTTATTAGGTCACGTTTACCTTCATGTCAACTGTGAGGGGGGTGAATTTTTTTATAACTCATTCGTTTAGATGTTATTTATTCTTCAAATTACACATAATTAAGGGCGTGTCCTTATGACAGACCGGAAGCTCCGCCTGCCGACCGGAGGCTCCTAGTTAGCTCCTTCTTTGCTCTTAATAAGGTCTCAGTTTGTTACAGAGTCGCACAACGGCGGTGTTTAGTCAGCGAATTGCAAGTCTAAGCATGTCTTACCTTAACCATGCCGCTTAGGAGCCTTATCTTTGTTAGCTCCTCTTAGTTTCGTGTTAGCTCAGTTAGCGTTTAGCCCACAGTACGTCAGCTGTCAATCATTTGTCCCGCGGCCGCGCTGTGCCCATTTTAGGATTTTCCTGGAGTGACGACGTACGTGACACGGCAAGATGGCGACGGTAAGACACGCCCAACTGGCTTCACATTTCTCTATTCAGAAGAGACCGGAAGCTACGTCCAGTAATTATATACAGTCTATGGTCTGAGGTCTTTAGAGCTTTTAAAAAATCTGTTCCTGTTTATCTGAATTATTTTATGTTATTTTAGCAACTGTCATTTTGTATTTGTTGAGGTTTTCAGCAAGCGACAGTTGCTGATGAATCTCCATTTAGAGGAGACGGACTGATTGCAGAAGGAAGATGGAAATGATTGGTTGGGAGTTATGTGTGTAGCTGGGGTGTGTGTGTGTGTGTGTACGGGTGTGTTTTCGTGTTGGATGCTTTTATTTTAACCTGCATTTGTTTTTGTGTCAGGCACGTGTTACTTTATGGCATGAAAAACATGATTGGTTGGTTGATATCAGAGTAATCTGATTACTCCCAGATATCTGATGTTGATGCCGATGAAAGCGGGCGTATCTGTGGGGAGCAGCATCGGGTCTTAGCTGTGGTGATGTTGGTTGTTTCTCGTATAAACTGAGGTGAGAACGAGCCTCAGCCGTTTCGGCTCGTTCCTGACTGACGGACGACTTCCCGTCCTCTTTCAGTCTACAACAAGTACCCCCTCCACTACCTGAGCTGCCCTCGTGGTCTTCAGGAGTCCGAGTTCCTGTCCCTGCTCAGGTCCACCTACCCCCAGCTGGCCGGGGATCAGCCCTTCATTGTTTTAGCTCGTAAAGGCAGGAAGATCAAGCCTCTGGGAATCGAGCGCTGGACTCCGGAAGAGGTCCTCAGGACCAGCAGGTCTGTCGGGAGTCCCGTAGTTTACATCCGCCTGGAGGTACGCCGCCCGTCTTCATGCCTGCAGCTTTACTCTGCTGTAAAATCACTGAGAACAAACTTTCTTCCAGCCGCGGGTAAAACGCGAAGCCACAGAGGTCACGTCCGACGCCCCCCAGCACCAGGTCCCCAGGTGAGTGGAAAACGACAAGAGTCATCCTCACCATCTCCATCCTCATCCCCTCATCTTCCTCCTTCCTCCTCCAGCCTTCAGTCTGATGAGACGAAGTCTGGCCGACCTCTCAGCAGCGACTCGCACAACCACCTAGATCTCAGAACCCGCTTCCAGGAGGAACCGAGCCCCGACATGTTCACCTTCGGTAAATTTCCCCCGTTTTCAGATGTTAGCTACGTCTGTGTGTCTGTCGGTGGTTTGTTAGTTTGCTTCAGCAGATTAGCAGTAATGCTGCGCAGCGGGACGGTTTGTTCGTGTCGTATTTACGGTTCTTGTCACTGCTTTTGTTTGATCGCCATCGTGGAGCCAGCTAAGAAGAGAGGCCGATCTCAGATGTGGGACTACTTTCAGCTGGTCAGTCCTAATAAGGTGAGTCTTTCCTCCTTGTTTATCATACGGCAGCTGATTACACCACAATTTTACCAGTTTTTCATCCAGTCCACGTTATTTATTGCAGAGTGTTTCCAAGGTGCTGCACATGCGAGTAAATCTAGAAAGAAAACAATTCAAATTACAAATAACTAACAGACCAATAAACCTACCATAGAAACACATAGTAAAAACACGAAATAAAAGACAACAAAGACCAATAAAACTACCATAGAAACACATAGTAAAAACACGAAATAAAAGACAACACAGACCAATAAAACTACCATAGAAACACATAGTAAAAACACGAAATAAAAGATGACAGAGACCAATAAAACTACCATAGAAACACATAGTAAAAACACGAAATAAAAGACAACACAGACCAATAAAACTACCATAGAAACACATAGTAAAAACACGAAATAAAAGATGACAGAGACCAATAAAACTACCATAGAAAAACATAGTAAAAACACAAAATAAAAGACAACAGAGACCAATAAAACTACCATAATAACACATAGTAAAAACACGAAATAAAAGACAACAAAGACCAATAAAACTACCATAGAAACACATAGTAAAAACACGAAATAAAAGACAACAGAGACCAATAAAACTACCATAATAACACATAGTAAAAACACAAAATAAAAGACAACAGAGACCAATAAACCTACCATAGAAACACATAGTAAAAACACAAAAAAAAAGACAACAAAGACCAATAAAACTACCATAGAAACACATAGTAGAAACATGAAATAAAAGACAACAGAGACCAATAAAACTACCATAAAAACACATAGTAAAAACACAAAATAAAAGACAACAGAGACCAATAAAACTACCATAGAAACGCATAGTAAAAACACGAAATAAAAGACAACAGAGACCAATAAAACTACCATAATAACACAGAGTAAAAACACAAAATAAAAGACAACAGAGACCAATAAACCTACCATAGAAACACATAGTAAAAACACAAAATAAAAGACAACAAAGACCAATAAAACTACCATAGAAACACATAGTAAAAACATGAAATAAAAGACAACAGAGACCAATAAAACTACCATAGAAACACATAGTAAAAACACGAAATAAAAGACAACAGAGACCAATAAACCTACCATAGAAACACATAGTAAAAACACGAAATAAAAGACAACAGAGACCAATAAAACTACCATAGAAACACATAGTAAAAACACGAAATAAAAGACAAGAGACCAATGAAACTACCATAGAAACACATAGTAAAAACACAAAATAAAAGACAACAGAGACCAATGAAACTACCATCGAAACACATAGTAAAAACACAAAATAAAAGACAACAGAGACCAATGAAACTACTATAGAAACACATAGTAAAAACACAAAATAAAAGACAACAGAGACCAATGAAACTACCATAGAAACGCATAGTAAAAACACGAAATAAAAGACAACAGAGACCAATAAAACTACCATAATAACACATAGTAAAAACACAAAATAAAAGACAACAGAGACCAATAAAACTACCATAGAAACGCATAGTAAAAACACGAAATAAAAGACAACAGAGACCAATAAAACTACCATAATAACACATAGTAAAAACACAAAATAAAAGACAACAGAGACCAATAAACCTACCATAGAAACACATAGTAAAAACATGAAATAAAAGACAACAGAGACCAATAAAACTACCATAGAAACACATAGTAAAAATACAAAATAAAAGACAACAGAGACCAATAAAACTACCATAGAAACACATAGTAAAAACACAAAATAAAAGACAACAGAGACCAATGAAACTACCATAGAAACACATAGTAAAAACACGATACAAAAGACAACAGAGACCAATGAACTACCATAGAAACACATAGTAAAAACACGATATAAAAGACAACGCAGACCAGTGACACCACAGTAAAACAGTTTTTTTTTCTTTGATATGAATGACATTTACAAAATAAAGAAAATTTTAACCATTCTTACATAAACCTTTGTTTTCCCCACCAAGTAACCAAAGCTGTTTATAAGAAAAGAGAAAAAATGAAGAGGAAAGAAAAATATTACGTACAATAAAACAATAATTAAAAAAACAAACCAAAATAAATTATATATATATGCATATTCATGTTGCATACAGCGAGGAAAAAGTGTTTAACACATCAACATTTTCCTCAGAAAATATATTTCTAGTAGAGCTATTGACATGAAATTTTCACCAGATGTTGGCAACAACTCAAGTAATGCACACATACAAAGAAATCCTAACATTTATGTCCATAAATGAAGTAATGTGTAATATAGTGAAATGACAAAGGGAATAAGTATTGAACACTTGATGAAATGGAGGACAAAAAGATCTGGAAGCCAAGAAAGCAGCTGGAGTCTGTCAGTATTCAGAAAGTAATCCTGTCCCCTATCAGTGCAAAGTAATATCAGCTGCTTTAGTCCTGATTGATGGCTTTAAAAAGGTTTCTTATCACCAAGGTGTCAGACAAGATGCATTGCATGATGGGTAAAAGCAAAGAGCTGTCTAAAGACCTACACAACCTTATTATTGCAAACAAACTGAAGGCATTTGTTCCAGGTGCATTTGTAAACTTCTGAAAGTTCCAGTGAGCACCATTGGGACCATCATCCGGAAGTGGAAAGAACACGGCATGGTCATAAAGCGGCCACGGCCAGGTGCTCCTCACAAGATTTCAGACAGAGGAGTCAGAACAATCATCAGAAAGGTTCTCCAACAGCCCAGGACCACTCGTGGAGAGCTTCAGAAAGACCTGGAACCAGCAGCTACAGTTGTTTCAGAGAAAACAAGAAGGAATGCACTCAACCGCCATGGCCTTCATGCAGCACACCACGCAAGACTCCATTTCTGAAGAAAAAGCAGGTTGATGCTGGTTTGAAGTTTCAACATAACATCTGGACAAACCCATGAAATTCTGGAAAACATAGTCTGGTCAGATGAGACCAGAACTGAACTCTTACAATGCCATAAGACAACATGTTTGGAAGAGAAATGGCACCAAAAACACCATAGCAACAGTGAAGTTTGGAGGTGGGAACATCATGGTGGGGGCTGTTTTTCAGCATGTGGTACTGGCAGACTTCATATTATTAAAGGAAGAAGAAGATAAAGCTGCTCGAATGGACCAGTCAATCACCCGACCCAAAAGAACTGATGATCCGAGTTCACAGAAGAGACCCGGAACCTTGAAGATCTGAAGGCAGTTTGTGAAAGAATGGACCAAAATCACACCTGAGCAACGTTTTCCACTGGTTTCTCCATACAGGAGGCATCTGGAGGCTGGAACCACCGACAAAGGTTTTTATACTAAGTATTAAATAAATTTCAGTAAACGTATTCAATATCCTTGTTAACAGACGGTGTCGACCACATCAGGCGCTGCGTGGTGCGCCGCGGTGCGCAGCGTCAAAATTGGCGTGCAAGTGGAAGGATTCACACAGAAATGTCGGCGTTCTGCTTGTAAATATTATGAAAGCAGAGCAGGGGATCCCGGACGAGCCCCCAATTTGTCACGACCAGCGTGGCAAGCCGTGACAAAAAAGAGGGAAGGCGACAATGGGGACTTTTCTAAGTAATTTATTTAAGGAAATTAAGTGAGTGCGAAATATATAAGTGAACAATCAGCGGTGTAATGTGGATGCAGATCAGTACATGTACAAACCAGGCTGCGGAGGGAAGCAGAGAGAGCAAGAAAGTTAGTCATCTGAGCTTTTAAATGACCAGAAAATCAGTGCGCTTCCGCATGCAGTGTGTCCCTAGGGTTAGTTTTCGTCAAGCCATTACCTACTCCACAAGAAGCTCTGCAACTGGGCGTGTGCGGGGGTGAGGAGGGGGGGAGACGGTGTTCACCCAGAGATTATACAATTACACTAAACTTCGCCGGGGTTGAGCACGCGGTGGTGTCCGTGTATTTAAACGCCACATATGTAGTTTACATTTTCCTCCTTTCTCACCACCTCGATCAGCTGTTTATTCAAACGATCTGTTCAACGCTGCATCTGCAGAAATGCGGAGTGACAACTCTCTGCTTCAAGCGTCTGTGTTAACCCCGCCCACCTCAAATATCCGACCAATCACACAACACTTCTCGCAGCTCCCCAAAAAGAAAGTTCTGTCCGGCCGAGGGGTCGAGAACAAGCTGCAAGCCGTCCTCAATCACGTCTGCGAGAACAACATGGCGTCATTTTGCCTTCACAGCTTGTTTGTTTGTTTGTGTTTACTCAGGTCCAGTGTTTGTTGTGCCCCCAGCTGTTGTCGTACAACAACAACACGTCATCCATGCTGAGGCACTTCAAAGCCAAGCACGACGAAAAGCATGAACACATCGATCACGGTATTTATTACACGCAAGGATTCGTTAAACACGTTGTGACATCACGTAACGTTTGTTTGTTTGTTTGTTTGTTTGTTTGTTTGTGTGTCAGTGGACCGGAAGCAGGAGCTGGACGAGGCTCTGATCAACCTGCTGGTGAAAGACTCGCAGCCGTTTTCCATCGTGGATGACCAGGGCTTCAGAGAGTTCGTGGGAAAGCTCGACCCCTCGTACGTCCTGCCCCCCCGACACACTCTGAAGAAGATGCTGGGCGAGAAATACGAGGAGGAGAAAGCCAAGGCCAGGACTCGGCTGCAGAGCGCGGGGGGGGTGAGCTTGACCTCTGAGATGTGGACCTCGGTGAAAACGGACGCGTGTCTGGCGGTGCGCTGCCATTTCATGCTGGACGACGCCAAACCTGCCGCCGTGCTTTTAGGCGTGCTGCCGCTGCCCCCGGACCCCACGGCCGAAAACATCACGGCTGCGACCAGGGCTCTGATGAGGGAGTGGAGCGTCGAGGGGAGGGTCTGCTGCCTGGTGACCGATGCGAACGCTAACATGATCGCCACTGCAGGGAATTTAGCCGTCAGTCACGTCGCGTGCATCGCTCATGCGCTAAACCTGCTGGTTAAAGAGTCCATGGACCGAACACCCGGCCTGGAGGATCTGCGGTCCAGAGCTCAGAAGGTGGCGAGCTACTTCAGGTCCAACATGGCTGCTAAAGAGAAGCTGCGAAGCGTGCAGCAGCAGATGAACCGAGCAGCGTGTAAGCTGATCCAGGAGGTGGAGGCGCGCTGGAACAGCACCTTCCTCATGCTGCAGCGCCTGTACGACGACAGGGAGGCGGTGGGGGCGGCGCTGGCCTCCCTCCGAACCGAGGTTCTTCCCCTCTCTTCTGCCGACTACGACACCGCAGTGGCTTGTCTGCACGTCCTCCGACCGTTTTACATGGCCACGGAGGAAATGTCCCTGCAGAGGAGAGTGTCGGGCTCAATGGTCATACCGCTGGTGAAAATGCTGCTTCACACCACTCAGGAAATGCTGAGTCACACCAGCAACGACACGGCCAAACTGCTGGGACAGAACATCACTGCAGCGCTCAAGGACAGGTTCCAGGATCTGGAGAGCTCCGACATTCTGTCGCTGTGCACGCTGCTCGACCCGAGGTTTAAAACCATCGGTTTCCAGAGTCAGGACGAAGCAGAGAACGCAGTGGAACGACTGACGACTGAATGTGCAGAGCAGATGAGACGCAAGTCCACAGATTATCCATCCACATCAGTGCCATCTCATCTAAATCCGTCCTCCACAGGTAATGTTACAAGTAGTTTTATTTTAATTAAAACACAGGTAAAAAAATAACATGAAAAGTGAAACCTATTAAATCAGCTTTACTTATAAAGCACAAGTATGGAAGAATATTGGGGCCACTGAAAAAAAGAAATAGAATTCTGTAGGAGGAAAAAAATCTGAACTCTGACTTTGATCTCAGAATTCTGAGAAAAATGTAAAAATTCTGACTCCTTTTTCCAGAAATTGCAAAAAAAAAAAAAAAAAAAATCCCTATTTTTTATGTTTTGAATAAAAGTCAGAATTCTGAGGAATAAAAACTTCCCAATATTTTTATGTCGAAAAAAATGTCCTAATTCTGACTCTTCTTTTCTAGAAATGGAAAAAAAAATCCCTATTTTCTTATGTTTTGGAAAAAAGAAACAATTGGTTTTTTTTTTCAGAATTTGAAAAAATGGAAAAACTTCCCAATATTTTTTATGTTGACAAAATGTCAGAATTCTGACTCTTTTTATCCAAAAATGGCAAAATAAAAATAAAAAAAAATCCCCATTTTATATGTTTTAGAAAAAGTAAGAGTTATGTTTTTTTTTCACATTTTGGGAAAAAAAAACTTCATTATTTTTTATGTTGAAAAAAATGTCAGAATTTTGACTCTATTTTTCAAGAAATTGAAGAAAAAAAAAGAAAAGATCTCCCTTTTTTATGTTTCAGAAATAAGTCAGAATTCTGACTTTTTTCAGATTTTTCCCCTCCTCGATATGAAAAAATTTAAAAAAACTGTCAGAATTTTGAGAAAAATGTCACTTTTTTTTTCAAGAAATTGTAAAAAAAAAAAGAAATCTCCCTATTTTTTATGTTTTGGAAAAATTGACTTTTTTTTAGAATTTGAAAAAAAATCCCTGTTTTAATGTTGGACAAAAAGTGAGAATTCTGCCTTTAATCTCAGAATTTTAAGGGGGAAAAAAATCTGAATTCTGAAATTTTTTTCATAAAGTGAAAAAAATCTCCATATTTTTGTCATGTTTTGGTAAAACAGAGTTCTGACATTTGCCCTCAAAATTCTTCTTTTTTCTTTTCAGTTGCCCTAATAGCTCTTAATGTAGTTAAGAGCACAAAAAAATGGAAGTAGAAATGTAAAACTTGTTTTGTCATATTTTCTCGTCTTTTTTCTGTATTATGCAATGGCTGTTAATGCAATTGTTGATTCACCTTTGCTCGCTCATTAGTTTCATAAATGTGTCCATATTTTGCTATAAGTGCAAAACTATACATTTTACCTCACTGCCCCCCTCCTCCGTCGTAGCTCTGGGTTATTTCTTCTTATAGTTCGGGAACCAGTTATCAATCCTAGATTACATGAAAGCATAAATACGTTTCTCTGCATCATTCTAAAAAGGAGTCTTCTGATCTTAGAAATATTCCTTACATAAAAAATACTGCTCTGAAAACTTAAAGTTAAGTACCAGTAAAGCAAAATTACTCTTAATATCTCATGTAAAGCAGCCATGTCCTCAGAAACTAATTTTTTTAGGTTCCTTAGACCAAAAACAACCTCAGTTTAACCACAACTTCTGACAGATAATTGCAGGTTTAATGTCATCAATGAAAGCTGAAGCTCCAGGAGCTGATTGGTTTTTTCAGGCTTCATGGACAAATACAGCTGCGTGTCATCAGCAAAACTGGAAATTGAATGGATTTTCCAGTGAAAGCATTTATTAAAAATAAAAATAAAATGGACTAAGTCCAGAACCCTGAGGAACACCATAAGAAACTCAGTCTAATGCTGCACTTAAAGCTAATGCAGAGAAATGACCATGATCATCGGTGGAAGGAGTCATTAACTCGAACAGTTTCAGTACAGTGTTGTCATTTAAATCCAGACTAAAACTCTTCTCTTCATTTGTTTTCCGCAAATGGAAGATTAGTTTATTTAAAACCACCTTTTTGAGCATCTTGGAGATAAATTGAAGGTAGTATAGCGCTGCAATTAGCAAGAACTACTGATAACTATCACGGTTCTGTCTTTTAGCTTTTGACCTTTGGAAGAGTTTCGACGAACAAGCTACGATGGCAATAACGCAGGGGAACGCCACGGCGAATGCCACCGCAGAGGTCCAGAAATACATGAAGGATGTTCCCCTGGAAAGGTGGGAAGATCCCCTGGCGTACTGGAACGAGCAGAAGAAGGTTTACCCACATCTGTTTTCGCTAGCGAAGCAGTACCTGTGCACACCAGCCTCCTCGGTGCCGTGTGAAGACTTGTTCTCTAAAGCTGGCGAAGTTCTCGTCCATAAGAGAAGCCGGCTCAGTCCAAAAACAGTGGAAAAATTCCTCTTCCTCAATAAGAATTACTGAATCTTCATCCCACAAGCGTCCCAGCACTTCCTCTGCTTCCCCAGTCTCATCCTGGACTCTTGTAAAGGGTTTAAAACATGGTTTTATTTATAGCACGTTTGCTGGGTTTGAAGAGAAACTTGTAGATGGTAGAGAAACAAACGAGAAAATGAATATTTTAAACACTTTTTGTTTATTTTTTGATCATCTAAGTCGCACATGGCGGCCATCTTACCACAGTCAGCTCACTCACTTACAGCGTTGGCTTTTAATGGTGATCTACTTAAAAAACCATTACTCACTCAATTTTCTAACGATTTTCCATCGGTCTGGTTTGTTATAAACACCATGTTTAATGATAATAACTTATGATTGTAGAGCATAGCAAGTTATAACCATGGACTTTAATATTGTAATAAACAGGCTGGGTGATATAAATATACACACGCCAAAGGAATTTATATTAAATCAGTGTTTTGAACTAGCGTACACAATATTATGTATGTATGTCATCCTTAAAATTATTCATACCCGTCCAATTAAAGAAAACGCTAAATTCACAATAGTAATTTATAAGTTATATTAGAGCACTTTTTCCATGAACAGTGGACCAACATACCTGTCAACAGGTGCAGACGTCTGATTGGACGTTACAGAAACACCTGACTGCAGTGATTGAATCAAAGTGTTGCTCAACAAAATTTTAGCTTCGGAGCCACATAATGCTAGTTTACTTGTTTTATTTTTTGTGCGTTTGTTTTCATAACTTTTTTTTAAACCACAATTTAAAATCAATGTCATGATTTTCATAGAATTTTTATCTATTATTACTTTTGTCAATTTCATCTTATTGCAACGACAGATTATTTTTTTCCTATTTTAATTTGAGTGTATGAATAATTTTGAGGACGACTGTGTGTGTGTGTGTATATATATATATATATATATATATATATATATATATATATATATATATATATATAAACTTATTGAAGAAAAAAGAGTTGATTATGAATTAATTAAAATAGGGTCAATAAATTCAATAAAATTGAATTAAATCATTAAATTTCTGAGCAAACTTTACTACCAGGTTTCAGTCACTGATTTCCACCTCACCTGAATTACACCTACTTTTTGGGCACATAGGTTCACTCAAACATAATCGTTTTAGTCAACGTACAAAAAAAGACAGATGAAGGACCCAACTAAAGTCCCGTCTGTTGGGTACAAATGATGCTACAGGGCACGTTTACTAAAACTGTAGTAGTTGCTAAACTGTTAGCAACGTAGTTTGGGAAATTACATAACATTGTGTTCGCATCTATGGTTTTGGGAAACGCACCCCAGCTAATTTAAACCTTGCTATTTTATTAAAGATCTAACTGCGGTCTCAGCTTTATTACTTATGCAAGTAGGCGCCATTAGCGGTGATGCACAACTGTGCCACACGATTACGTCGTTTTTCAAAATGAATTGCTGCAACTTCATCATGTTGAAGCATCCAGAGTTATGGCCTTGTTAATAACGTTCGTGAGAAACTACCATTGGTAAATCCGTCAAGATTCAGTGAAATAAGATGATGCATTTACAGAGATCACTCTCCTTCATTCAGAAACCAGAAGTCCCCAGAGAGAGCTGCCTGTGGTAAGATGGCCGCCGGTGATGCCGTTTGGCAATCCACCATAAGAGATCTAACGATTACATAGATATCTACTGTACATCAACCATGTTGCCTCTGCTCACTAAACCAGTTCATTCTGGATAAGATGGTCCTACGGTGGACAGAGATCAGTAAAACACAGGTTTTCATTTTTCCACTGAGGAAGTGATACTTTTTAGCATTCACTTCTGCTTAGTACTAGTTGTACTATCATGATTAGTAGCGTTAACCTGTCAGGAATGCTCTCCTGTTTGCTCTGTGTGCTGCCTTGTTGCCTGGTTAGATTTACTCTCATTTGGCTAAAAACTAACTAAGAAAGGAGGCGAGAGGTGGAAAAGGAGGCAGATAGCCTATAATTGGATTTTGCCGTGGAATATACTCATTAACGTCTCCATGTGACTGTTAAAACATCCGGATGTGTTTGTTGTATCGAGTCATATGCAGTGAATTTTTGAGTTGCTATATTGATAATTAAAATGTGGTTTCATATGCAAACAAGTAAAAATGTGTTTTTGTTTGTTTTAACATGCAGTCAACATGTGATTGTGAGCATTAGCGACTGATATCACACTTTCACAGTAGAAATATCATCAAAAAGTTGGAATTTACAAACACAACAGCCTCAAAGGGCTCAGGTCACCATTTTTTTCTTTACCTTTTTCTTGTACACTAAGATGAAAGTGACCTGCAGTGCCATTCAACATGTCATTAGACATTCGTAAACTAGTCTTCATGTTAGATGGAGCCAGCGAGGGTCTGATAGCAGGGGAAGTGACTTCTGCTGATCAAGCCAAGAAGATCTTCACAGGCCAACATGAGCGACCTGCCCAGCAGCCAGCCTCCCTGATAAACCTTGGTATAAAACATCTCTGCCCGGACACGTGAGCTGAGTCTCTGCAGAACTTCAGACACCATGATCTCCAGATCTTCTGAACAAGGCTCTCTGGCTGCAACCGATTCATTTCTCCTTCATTCATCTTCCTAAACTTTATTTATTATTTAGGCAGCATATGAATGAATATATTTTCATAATAAAACTAGCATAAAAAGATATAAAAGTGAAAAGATGAGTAGAGGCACTCTGGGTTTGCAGGTGATTTAATTCACCCACCAACGCGCTTCAGCTGTTAAGCATTCATCAGTCTGATTGATATATATATATATATATATATATATATATATATATATATACACACACACACAAAATAGGATTAGGGCCACTGGAGGAAAATAAATAAAAAAAATTTGGAAAAAATTTAAGAAAATTTAAAGGTACAGTATGTAAAAAATCAAAGGTCAATTGCAGAAAAATGTGACGTATAATTCAAAACTGTGTCTCTATTGATGTGTAATCGCTTCACTAGAACAGCTGTAATATGTTTATTTTCTTAGAATGAGTCATTTATATCTACTTGCTGGGCGATGCACATATGGAGGCTGCCATATTTGTTCCACCATTTTTACTACGGCGTCCCTGAATGGACAAAAGAATGTGTGTGAAGTGAGAACCCTCCGAACTTTAAAACTGCTGTTCCAGCTTTGTTTCACCGGAGTTAGAGACTGTTTGGGATCAGTAATGCCTTAAAAAACATTAAAAATAGTTACTCATAATACAGTAATACACCCGAGACCACTGGATCCACTCACAGATGAAAACATCTTAATGTCTGGGAGAATTTTGTCCACTAACGGCCACCGTACATTCACTACAGTGCTTAGAATATGACGTCATTAGAAAGAAAACATCTTTTCTTTCAAATACCCATCTTTACCACTAGATGTCAGTAATTCTTACATACTGTACCTTTAAAATTAAATTTGAAAAAGAAAAAAAAAGTTCAGAAAAACGTCAGAATTCTGACTTTTTCAGAAATTGAAATAAAAAGCGATTTTTTTTTTCAAATGTTCTGAAAAAAAAAGTCAGAATTGTGACTTTAATCTGAGAATTTCATTTATTTAATTTTTTTTTACAGTGGCCCTTATCCTCTTCTGTATTTGCTGTAAGAAAATCAGTCAGTTAATCTTCATCTAAATAAATTGATGTCCAAAGACTGACAAAGACTGACAGATGTCTCTCATTGATTTAAACATGTTTCTAGCCGGACAGCATTTGTGGCCGCACCAGCGGCGCAGCTTCCGCATCAACATTCCCCGCGCATTTGTTTCACTCCTCACGATCTCGTGCAGAAATGATGCCAGGCTGGACCCACGGTGATGCTGTGGCGCCCGATTCCTCCCACGTCCTCAGCAACATGTCGAAGACCGACATCCTGAGAGGAGTTATCACGGAGAAGCTGAGCGCCGCCGCCCGGGAGATCTTAGCGGTGGTGGAGAGGACCGTAGCCGACTACGAGGAGGAGGCGTCGGCATTCAGGCAGGAGATCGACCGGCAGAGACGACAGCTGGAGGTCCTGCAGCCGGAGATCAAAGTAGAGCCAATAGGTCTGTTAAATCTCCCCATTTAAGCATCCTCACACGCCTTGCAAGCAGCAAGTCCTTACAGAAACCCATTCACAGAAATTATCATTTTCCGTTCCGCTTTATTGTTTGGGATCCACCGATGTTTTTGGGAGCTAAAATCAATATTATATTGCTATTTCTTAATTCGGCACACAATTCCTCAATGAAAACCGTAAATTTAAAGTTTTATGCTTGTTTTCATGCAGCTACTGAGCTAGCCTCTTAATTTCCCCCCTATCCTCGAACCAAATCATTTAAGCCCCAAATATACCCTACAAGGAGACAGTTGCATCCTGAAAACATTTATGAGCTCAGGAAAGCGTTAAACATCTGGTTACATAAACATCAAGTCTACTTAATCGATGATTTTAAATACTTTTTGGGAGAAGGCAAAATTTTCCTGGATGAAAAGAAAGATGGCGGCCTGCTGGCTACCCGGATAGAAAACACGATCATATGTGGTGTATGACATTATGATAGATTAAAGAGAGACAATATATGATATAATAAAATATTTTATTTAATATAATGTTATTTTTCATTTGATAAAATATTCTATTTAATATAATAGATCTAGATCTACAGATGTGGTGCGACTGTAAGCAAATTCCAAGAAACGACTTGTTTGAATCAGAAAATACTGGAAATTTACTTTTTAAAGGATTACACAAATGTACAGAAGAGGATTGGGGTCACTGGAAAAAAAAATTAAAATTTAGAGAAAAAAGTCCGAATTCTGAGATTAAAATCAGAATTCTGACTTTTTCGAAAATTGAAAAAAAAAAAAAAGTACAAAGTAAACGTGGCACAAAAAATGAGGCGGCTGATGTTTGGTGGATTATTTCATTGTTGTAACGATACTTTTAGCAAATAAAGTTTATACGTTGGACCGGAAGATCATCTGTTCCATCAGCGTTGGTCCAGCATGTATAAAAGTCCCTGTTATCCTGGAAGAACTGTATATCCCAGCATTCCTTTCAGAGTCATGTGACTATGATGCACACTGACTTGCTTTGAGGCTGCTAATGAAGGATTTAGTAACGAAACGATATCTGCCGAGATTTCGTGAGTAAAGATATCGACACAGGTCTTTTTAGCATCGATACGATATCGTGATATTTCAGTCATGGAAATCTTCTCACACCTTCCTACTGTATATTTAGAGGAGACAGAGAGTTTAAGCTTTAAATTTACCCCGAGATGTGATGACGTCGATGTTGGGATCCCCCAGGATCTGGATCTTGAGGTTGATGGGGGGCCCTGGGACTCTGCTCTGAGGCCGAGGCTTGGACTCCACGTGTATATATATATATATATATATATATATATATATATATATATATATATATTCCTGTAATTTTTTAAGTCCTTGAAAAAGTCAGAATTCTGAGATTAAAGTCAGAATTCTGACTTTTTTAAAAATTGTAAAAAAAAAAAAAAAAGTAATTTAAAAAATCCTTTTTTATGTTCTGGAAAAAAAGTCAGAATTCTGACTTTAATCTTAGAATTCTGACTTTTTTCTCAGATTTCTGAGATTAAAGTCAGAATTCTGACTTTAATCTTAGAATTCTGACTTTTTTCTCAGAATTCTGAGATTAAAGTCAGAATTCTGACTTTTTGGTAATTGAAAAAAAAATTCCTGATTTTTTTTTTTTTTTTTTAATGTTCTGGAAAAAAAGTCTGAATTCTGAGATAAAAGTCAGAATTCTGTCTTTAATCTCAGAATTTTGATTTGTTTTTCAGTGGCCCTAATCCTCTTCAGTACAAATGGAAAAGTTATTATTGTGTTATTGTTTTACACATGAGGCTGTAAGCTGCTAAATTCTGCGTGCTTTCCTGGTTTAACGACTATTCATAAGTGAGGCAAGTTTACTGTTAATTAAAACTAAATTCCTGTTTCATGTGTTAATGTGTGTCATTTTCTGTTTTATTTTAACCCCTTGAACCACCAAACGCCGATGTGTGATGCAGACGACCCTCAGCTGTTTTCTATCTGTGAAGCGGGAGGAGGTGAAGTACCTGAAGTACCTGGAGTACCTGCAGTACCTGCAGTACCTGCTGTACCTGGAGTGCTTGAAGAGGAGCAGCAGAACACATGTGAACTGAGTACGACTTTAACTCATTATAGCAGCAGTCTGCAACCTTTACAATCCATTTTTCTCCCCCAAATGCTGAAATTTTAAAGGAATCAGTTATATTTCTACTTTTAGGTTTTGAAATTGTAAAAAAAAAAAAAAACCTGCAAAAAGAGGACAGACTTTTTTTCAATTGAATTTTGTTCAGTGGGACTTAACTGTCAACAGAAGGTGAAATAAATAAAGAAAAATGTAGATATTTGTGGGAAATTATGTGGAAAAATCCTCTTCTCCAAGCTAATGACAAGAGAAGCTGATTTAAAACTATATTACTGGTACTTTTAAGTGTCATGTTGTGGAAATTCAACGCAAATATTAGTTAGTTCTTTATTATTGCAAGGGTGATAGGCAAACTTTCTATGAGATGCCAGTAAAAACCAGTTCTTCAGTATGAATGTATGGATAGAAACGGTGGAGAATAAAGACAAAAACCCGATTAAATGTCAAGAATTGAGGTGAAACTGAGGTGGAGTTTGTGTTCAGGGGTGGAGGACAGTCGAAGCCTGGGTATCTGCGATGTCGGGGAGCCGGTAGAGGACGACGGCTCGGACGCTGCAGTGGAGCCGCAACAACCCACCGAGCCGGAGAAGGAGAAGCCGAAAAGGTGACGAGACGCGTTAATACAGTTGTAGACTCGACATGAGGAGCTGGTGCACGTTTATTCACCCAGAACGACTTTTTACTGGTTGAGTTGCTTGTTAACTGGGTTTGATTTCTATAGTGGAAATGCAACTACGTTATCCTGCAGGTTTTAGAGTTTTCCCTGTTGCAGCCTGAGCCGGGATTTTCACGATAATTATATCTTAATTCCCAAACGCAGTAAATATGTAAAATGACATGAACACTCCTCCAGGTCTTTACATTTTAATTAGATTTGTCAGAACTGATGCATTAATGCAAAGAGACTGAATTAACTCATTTTATTTTGTTTGCTATTACACATTATTGCACAGTTGCAGTCAGGGGTCTTCTAAAAGCTGCAGGATACCATAGTTGCCCACCCCTGCATTAGGGGTTAAATTTAAGACCTTAATTTTCATTAAAAAGACTTGCTGATATCATATTGAAATTAAAAATGTGCCATCAATCTGTTTTACTAATGAAATTTTGTGATATTTCATCATTCTGTTACAAAATCTCGCAAGAATTCGCGAAACAACATGAGATTTTGTAACAGAACGATGAAATCTTGCGAGATTTCATAAATAAAATAAATCGATACCACATTTTTAAATATGGATTTTATACTGACATTTGAAAATATTGCAATATTTCAGTGTATCGATATTTTTTCCCAGTCCTATTTTTCAAAGTGTTGAAAACGGATAACAAACGGATAACTGCTATTTGCAATAACTGCTTTTTTTAGTGTTAATATCGGTATCTATATCGGTTATTGGCCAAATGAGTTTTAAAATATCGGCATTTCCGATATCGGATAAAATTCCAATATGGTGCATCCCTAGCCAGGACGCATCATCACTCAGAGGCTCAGCAACAGCATGTACTAGTCATGTTAACATCTGCCGTCAGTTATTGCAGCATTTTATAACAAGATGCGCCACGTGTGGCTCATGCAGGCTGTAGCTGAACAAACAGAGGAAGAGGATGGTGGACGCGTGTCACATCAGGGTATTTAATTCTCTAAAAGATGAGCTAGTCACCAGGAGCTGGTAAAACAGGGGCATGGATGTGGTTTGGACATAAAAGAAAGACGTGAACCAGATGGCAGAACTTACAGCAGCTGCTGGGGTGTTGTCCGTCGATAGCAGGCTTCAGCAGCAGAGGTCAGTAGCAGGCGTTCGTAGCTGGTGTCGGTAGCAGGCGTCTGTAGCAGGCGTCTGTAGCTGGCGTCGGTAGCTGGCGTCTGTAGCTGGCGTCGGTAGCAGGCGTCGGTAGCTGGCATCGGTAGCTGGCGTCGGTAGCAGGCGTCGGTAGCTGGCGTCGGTAGCTGGCGTCGGTAGCTGGCGTCTGTAGCTGGCGTCGGTAGCAGTGGTCGGTAGCTGGCGTCTGTAGCTGGCGTCGGTAGCAGTGGTCAGTAGCTGGCGTCTGTAGCTGGCGTCGGTAGCAGTGGTCGGTAGCTGGCGTCTGTAGCTGGCGTCGGTAGCAGAGGTCGGTAGCTGGCGTCAGTAGCTGGCGTCGGTAGCAGTGGTCGGTAGCTGGCGTCTGTAGCTGGCGTCGGTAGCAGTGGTCAGTAGCTGGCGTCTGTAGCTGGCGTCGGTAGCAGTGGTCGGTAGCTGGCGTCTGTAGCTGGCGTCGGTAGCAGTGGTCAGTAGCTGGCGTCGGTAGCTGGCGTCTGTAGCTGGCGTCGGTAGCAGTGGTCGGTAGCTGGCGTCTGTAGCTGGCGTCGGTAGCAGTGGTCAGTAGCTGGCGTCTGTAGCTGGCGTCGGTAGCAGTGGTCGGTAGCTGGCGTCTGTAGCTGGCGTCGGTAGCTGGCGTCTGTAGCTGGCGTCGGTAGCAGTGGTCAGTGCGTCGGTAGCTGGCGTCTGTAGCTGGCGTCGGTAGCAGTGGTCAGTAGCTGGCGTCTGTAGCTGGCGTCGGTAGCAGTGGTCGGTAGCTGGCGTCTGTAGCTGGCGTCGGTAGCAGTGGTCAGTAGCTGGCGTCGGTAGCTGGCGTCTGTAGCTGGCGTCGGTAGCAGAGGTCGGTAGCTGGGGTCAGTAGCTGGCGTCGGTAGCAGTGGTCGGTAGCTGGCGTCGGTAGCTGGTACCGTCAATATGGGGTTGATATTCAGTTTAAAACCAGTATCTTGACGGTAGTATTGTGCTTCTCGAATTCAAGCATTTTATCAGCACTATAACGGGAAAGAGTCATGCTCTTTGAATTGTAATCAAAACTTTATTAATTTATTTCCAGGTTGGTGGTGATGCAGTCTGGCAACAAGATTCTCGTCAGACCCGTGTTTAAGTATCTAGACGGCCACGTCATCCTCAGAGTTCGCGTCTTGGAGGACTCGGACATTGTGGTGCTTTCTGGAAGGAGTAAGTCTGAGTCCAGTTTAACTGCAGTTTTTTCTGTTTTAAAAGGTAGTAACACGTCTGTAAAACGTAGTTCAGGGGAGTTTCTGCGTGTGAGGGTGGGGGTTCAGGGCGTGTAAAGTGTAGGGCGACGTTGCGGGAAAGCGGTAGGGGGGGGGGTAAAGTGTTTCAGTGTGACGTTTACTGTCGTGTAGCAACACGTTTATGTTTGCTAACATCGCTCTGGAACATGTTATGTAGCTACACAACGAGCTCCACCGGCAGCATCCATCGGTATTTCCGGGGTGGGTGGGGGCGGCGAATTGTGCGTTTGGGGGGTGTGTGTGGGGGGGGAGGGTGGAGGTCGGTGTGGTTTTGAGGAATGTCTCCTTTGCATATGGTGGTTAGTGTTGATCTCGTCCGCCCGACGAGACCCGGAACCGCGGTTCCTGTAAACCTGACGCATGTCGCACATTAATATTTAAATTCACAGCAGTCTCTGTCATTTTGCCACGTAGGGGCTTTATCTATGGATTAGAGATTCCAGCATAAAAGTATCATTCCTGGTTGTAAAGTGTTCGCTGTTCCCATTACCAGCAGTGCCTCTGTTTGCCTGATCTGGAAACGATCAACGTTAGATGTTTAACGGTTTGACAACGGAACATTTTCACCGCCACCGCCGAACTACATAAATTCCGCCCACACTTCATGTTTAATTTGTTTTTTTGCTAACAGCGTTTGCGGACCGTGGGTTCTGAACGTGAGGGATTGGTGAACACCTGGGTAGACGCGAGCTGCTTGGTGCGCTGTTAAACGGTGGGAAGTTGTTAGAGAGCCGGTCTTTTTGATTCGGTTCCAAAGAGTCGGCTTTTTGGTGGTTCTAAAGACGGCTCTTTTGAGTGGTTTAAGGCCGGTGTTTTGAGTCGGTTCCTAAGAGTCGGCTCTTTTGAGTGGTTCTAAAGAGCGGTGGTTGCTCCAAATGGTTGTATTTAAGATATTTGAGCTTTTTTACCTGAATAAATTGATGGTTTGTGGTAAAACGTTTGAGTTTTTTTGGAGTTTAAATTTTTAAATTTTTTTTGAGGGACAGTAATTAAGAATATGAGATGTTGAATTGTATTAGTAAGCTATTAGATAGCAGTCTTGGGGAAAGAAAAGATACACAATATAATAAAAAAAAAATTAAACTTTAGGTGCATGTTTAATACAAGACAAACTCCTTCACCATTCTGCTGTCTTCACTTGAATGGAACATAGTCTTTTTTTGTTTTCATATACAAACCTATATGCTAAATGTAACCGGCAGCATGGTCTCCTTAGTGGCAGTTTTTTTTTTTTTTTTTTTTAAATATAGCCTACCTGACAAAAACTAGACTAAAACGTTTTAATTTGTCGACTAAAACTAGACTAAAACCTTTTGATTTTGTGACTAAAACGCTAAAACTAAGATAAGAATTGACTAAAATAGCTAAAACTATAGATTTGAGAAAGCTAAGACTAAGCTAAAACTAGATAGCTGCCAAAAACAACACTGGGGTCAGACAGCTTTGACCCGGTCCAGACCAGCAGCGGTCCCTGAATGAACGTAGAATGTGACCGGCATCAATGCTTCCTCTTCCAGCCTTTAAGAAGTACCCTCTTCTCAAGATCCTGTGTCCTTGTGGACTCGAGGAGGCCGACTTCCTAAACATGCTGAAGTCCACGCTGCCTCAGCTGGCTGACGACAGAGCGTACGACCTCTTCATCACCGACAAAACCAGGAAGCTGCAGCCTCTGGTAGTGGAGTCCATCACGCCGGAGCAGGTCATCGAGGTGGCGGGGAATTCCTCCCTCTACATCCAGCTGCAGGTAACGCCACATGTTCACACTTCTATGACACGGAGAAGGCTGAAAATCACAGTTTATTCCAGAATGATGTTGGGAAACTGCAGCCCACAGAGGAGAGCACGGAGGACGAAGACGAGGAGGTGGAGAAGGAGAAGAAGGAGGAGGAGGAGGAGAAGGAGGAGAAGAAGGAGGAGGAGGAGGAGAAGAAGGAGGAGGAGGAGGAGGAGAAGGAAGAGGAGGAGGAGGAGGAGGAGGAGGAGGAGGAGGAGGAAGCTCCCTCCACCCACTCCAACACAGCGAGCAGCAGGTGAGTCCAGATGGAGCTTGTCTTCTCTGTGATGTGGGGAACTCTGAGCTCTGATGCTGCTTCTTCCTCTCAGAGACGTGGAGTCAAAGCCTCGGCCTCAGAGCAGAGTCCCAGGGCCCCCCATCAACCTCAAGATCCGGATCCTGGGGGATCCCAACATCGACGCCATCACATCTCGGGGTAAATTTAAAGCTTAAACTCTCTGTCTCCTCTAAATATACAGTAGGAAGGTGTGAGAAGATTTCCATGACTGAAATATCACGATATCGTATCGATGCTAAAAAGAGCTGTGTCGATATCTTTACTCACGAAATCTCGGCAGATATCGTTTCGTCACTAAATCAGTCATAAGCAGCCTCAAAGCAAGTCAGTCTGCATCATAGTCACATGACTCTGAAAGGAATGCTGGGATATGCAGTTCTTCCATGATAACAGGGACTTTTATACATGCTGGACCAACGCTGATGGAACTAGATGATCTTACGGTCCAACGTATAAACTTTATTAACTAAAAGTATCGTTACAACAATGAAATAATCCACCAAACATCAGCCGCCTCATTTTTTGTGCCACGTTTACTTTGTAACAATCCAACATGTCCAGCATCAGCTGGATATGTTGGATGGATGCATCCATGGCTGGATGGATGGATGGATGGATTGATTATTGGATGGATGGATGGAAGGATGATTGGATGGATGGATTATTGGATGGATGGATGGATTATTGGATGGGTGGATGGATGGATGGATGGATGGATTGATTGATTATTATCGGATGGATGGATGTAAGTAAGTAACTAAGTAAGTAAAATTTATTTATAAAGCGCTTTTCAAAGATAAAAATCACAAAGTGCTGCACATAAAGAATAACTGGTACAATAAAATGACATTATATTTTTCTTTTAATATATTATAAGAAACATAAAATGATAGGATCTTTTAATAGGCTACGGTTTTAAAAGCCAGCTCCCCCGGGTTTTAAAACAGGTCTTAAGAACCTGAGGAACGGAGGGTGCACCCTCCGTTGGATGGATGGATGGATGGATGGATTATTGGATGATGGATTATTAGATGGATGGAAGGATGCATGGATGGATTAATGGATGGATGGATGGATTATTGGATTAATAAGTGGATGGATGGATTAATTATTATTAGATGGATGGATGGATGGATGGATGGATGGATGGATGATGGATGGATGGATGGATGGATGGATGATGGATAGATGGATGGATGGATGGATTGATTATGGGATGGATGGATGGATGGATTCATTATTAGATGTATGGATGGATTATTGGATTGATGGATGTATGGATTATTAGGTGGATGTATGGATGGATTAATAGATGGATGGATTGATTATTAGATGGATGGATTATTGGATGGATAAGCGAGTGGATGGATGGATGGATGGATTATTGGATGGAAGGACAGATGGATAGATGGATGGATTGATTATTGGATGGATGGATGGATTATTATTAGATGGATGGATTGATTATTGGATGGATGGATGGATTGATTGATTAGATAGATAGATGGATGTAAGGGATGATAGATGGAATGATGGATGGATGGATGGATGGATTATTGGATGGATAGATGGATGGATTGATTATTGGATGGATGGATGGATTATTATTAGATGGATGGATGGATGGATGGATTGATTATTGGATGGATGGATGGATTGATTATTGGATGGATGGATGGATGGATGGATGGATTGATTATTGGATGGATGGATTGATTATTAGATGGATGGATTATTGAGGACAGATGGATGGATGGTGATTATTGATGAGATGGATGGATTGATTATTGGATGGATGGATTGATTATTAGATGGATGGATTATTGGATGGATAGATGGATGGATGGATGGATTATTGGATGGATAGATGGATGGATTGATTATTAGACGGATGGATTATTGGATGGATGGATGGATGGATTATTGGATGGATAGATGGATGGATTGATTATTAGACGGATGGATGGAGGGATGGATGGATGGATAGATGGATGGATAGATGGATGGATGGATTGATTATTAGATGGATGGATGGATGGATGGATTATTGGATGGATAGATGGATGGATTGATTATTAGACGGACGGATGGATGGATGGATGGATGGATGGATTGATTATTAGACGGATGGATGAATTAAGTGTTTCCTCTCAGAGAGGTGAACCGTTTGTGCGTTCCAGTGTATGAGCGGTGCCCCCTGCTGGAGCTGCAGTGCCCTGGAGGCCTGACGGCGGACGAATTCCGAGATCTGCTGAGGTCCACCTTCCCACAGCTGTCTGTCAAGGATTTTGAATTCCTAACTGGTTATGGAAGGACAATCCGACCCATGAAGGGCGAGAATCTGACCCCAGAGGCGATCAACAGGATCATCAGGTTTGCTGGGAACCCGGTCCTCTACATTCGACTGAAGGTATGATGATTGCTTTTTATTGTTTTTGTACATTTATGTTTTACTGCTGCTTTTATGTTAACATGTTGAAAGTAAATATTCATGTGTGCTAAGGAATTGTTGTTTGCTTATATGGATATGAAACTCTTCCAGAAACCAGTAAACCGGGGCATTTCAAGAAGCCAACGTCTATCCACCTCTTGTCAAACCACGGTGTCTATGAGGTATGGCTCAAATTTGGACTGATACACAGATTTTTTTAATCCTTGGGGTAATCCTGTGTGTAGATAAATAGATGTGAGATTAACTTACCAGTTTATTTGTGTCCCAACACCCACAACAATGTTGCGAGCATTTGGTAAAGAGTGGAAGAAATGTAATTGTAAATATATAACTGAAATCATTTAAAAGTGCGCCATATTAGATGTGAAAACTGAGATTGTTCAGCATCTCACCAGAATCTTATAACTATTTTGGAGTTCAAAAACACGCAGAATCCGAACATTTTCTCCGAAAGACTCATACAGCAGTGTTTTTAATCGAATTAATGTCTAATCAAAGGGAATATTCACATCAGTGACGAAATTCCGTCAAGAGATTTTGCAACATTTTTATTTTTTACTGAGGATTTTCTTGATATTTGCATCCGACAGATACGCAATCGACCAATCAGAGAAGGCGTCACGAGAGCCAGCCGTGCAATGTTAAAAAAGAATAAGCGTGTCGCTTTGTGTCGTCATGGCCAAGCGTGTCGTCTTTGTGTCGCAGCGAGGTAAAAATAACCGCTGAAGTCGCAGCGTTTCTCTACAAACTCTCGTAGCCAGCCGCGGTTATTACAGATGCCGTTTTAAAAATCCAAATTTGGCATTTTCTCTGAGAGATCAGCTAGAATCTTTCCTCCGAATTGGCAGTTCCGTGCCATTTATTTGCATCGGTCCCGATGTGAATATGCCTTTGCCGGTAAGTGGCTTTTTTCCTTCATACAGTAGCTTTGGTAAAATGCAGATGAAAGGACAAAGCTGATGCAGCGAGGGGACCAGCTGGCTCTTGTTCTCACCTACACTGTAATAAAACACTAATTCTGAAGAATGATAGTTACTCAGGTCGGTCCCACGAGCTCCATTTCTGCAGGTTTTCAGTGTATCCCTGCTCCAACACACCTGACTCAGATTAACGAGTCATTGTGCTGAACTTCATTGATTATTGGATCCATTTAATCTGATTTAGGGGTATATTGAAAACCTGCGGGACTGTAGACCTCCCAACACTGAATTGTTAACTGTTCATCTATTTAGAAGTTTGAAGTGTTACACAAAGTTATTTATAGATTTTTCCTTTGATTTCATTCCCATCTGCAGATCAAATTCATTCTAACTTGGCGTTATTGTCATAGTTGTTTTCAGATGTCTATTTTTAATTTTTCAAGATAATTTAATTTGTTAAAGTGAATCATTGTCCTTTATTAAATCAGCAAGCTTCACCTAACTTGGAAGTTTTCCAATCAGAAAGTTGAGTTTGAGCTGAAACTCCTCGTTCGATCACATCAGCTTATATTTATGTCTTTAAAGTACAAATATGTAATGTAATGTTGAGTTTTATGCTGGTATTCATGGTGTTTCTTCCTCTCTGAGTACATTGTTTTAAAATAGTACCTCTAAACATTTGTTTTAGTGTGAATCCAGCTGTGAAAACTCAGAGTGAATCTGGCTGTCAGAACTTCCAGGTTCCAAGGTGAGCTTCGTCCAACTTTAGTTTCCTCTGTATCTCATCTGTCCTGTAGATTTTATTTTAATTATGTCCTATTGCTGCTTCACTCTGACGTTTCTTCTTGTAGCCATTTGGGTTTTTGGTATTAGACAACCTGTCCAGGCAGTTTTACACCTACGAGGGTTGTCACGATACTAGAATTTCATCATTAATACCGATACTAAAGATGGTGGTCGATACTCTATACTATTTTCGAAACTGAAGGGTGACCCCTCCCCAAAATGGATAGATAGATTAAATAACAATCCAAACAACACAACAAAAAGATTTGAATATACATGAGAAAAGGCTGTAAAGATGGAAAATTAATTATTTTTAAGATCTAGTTTGTGCAGATACTCACTGTGATTCAGAAGAGACAAGTAAAAAACTTCAACCACCAGTTAGTGTACTTATTTACGCATCCTTCACAATACGTGAGACCAAATTAAGTAAACAATAGAACAGACAAACTAGTTAGGGTAAAGCATGTAACTGTGCTAGCAAGAGGCTAGCGCTTCTACGCGGGGGCGGAGCCTGAGGTAGCAGCCGCGGGTCGTTCAGAAAAGTAAACGTTACGCGCTTGCACGTCAGTCTGCAATAACACCAGAAAAACTCACAAGATTTGTCGCTAGTCACTTGTTGAAACAAAAACAAGTTAATATAGAGGTCTAAAGTCGCTAAGTTAGCCACACCGTAAACAATGGGTCCTCAGGGGAGATGCTGTAGGGGAGGGGCCGGCCACAGCAGTGCTTGTTTAAAAGGGCAGAGACCAAAAAAGCCCCCTTTTTTTTGCCATTTTGTAGACATTTTGTCAGTCGTAGAACCTAAGCACCAAACTAGGTTCAGCTGCTTAGTATAAAAATGAAATTTTATTATTTGGTACTTAAATGGGACGTATAATGAAATATTAAAAAACAGTACTTGCCCGGAAATTATAGGTTACACATCTCTTCAAAACCGCTCAGCCAGTCCGAGACATTGCATGACCGAGACCTGAGACCAAAGACCGAAACCAAAGACTGCCGAGGCAGCGAAAAAGTGGTCTTGAGATCGGTCTTGAGACCAAGACCGGTTTTGAGAACTACAAGTCTAAACCGTAGCCACGTGAATGGTGCTAATGGAACAATATTCCGTGAGATTTTGTAGCAGAACGCATCATGCGAGATTTCTTTCGTAAAAATATTGATACGGAATTGCAACACAAAATTTACAGTGGGTACGGAAAGTATTCAGACCCCTTTAAACTTTTCACACTTTGTTTCATTTCAGCCATTTGCTAAAATCAAAAAAGTTAATTTTATTTCTCATGAATGTGCAATCAGCACCCCATCTTGACAGGAAAATGTAAAAAACAGAAAAAAAACCAGAAATGTAGAAATTTTAGCAAATTTATTAAAAATTAAAAACTGAAATATCACATGGTCATAAGTATTCAGACCCTTCACTCAGTACTGAGTAGAAGTACTTCTGAGCTGGTACAGCCATGATTCTTCTTGGGAATGATGCAACAATGTTTCACACCTGGATTTGGGATCTTCTGGTTCTTCTTGCAGATCCTCTCCAGTTCTGGCAGGTTGGATGGTGAACGGTGGTGTTCAGCCATTTTCAGGTCTCTCCAGAGATGCTCAGTTGGGTTTAAGTCAGGGTTCTGGCTGGGCCGGTCCAGAATGGTCCAGAGTGGTTCTGATCCACTCCTTTGTTATTTCAGCTGTGTGCTGAGGGTCGTTGTCTTGTTGGAAGGTGAACCTTCGGCCCAGTCTGAGCTCCTGAACTCTGGAAGAGCTTTTCTTCCAGGATCTCTGTACTTGGCCACATTCATCTTTCATTCAACTGCAACCAGTCGTCCTGTCCCTGCAGCTGAAAAACACCCCCATACCATGATGCTGCCACCACCATGTTTCACTGTTGAGATGGTATTGGGCAGGTGATGAGCAGTGCCTGGTTTTCTCCACACATACCGCTTAGAATGAACTCCAAAAAGTTAAATCTTGGTCTCATCAGACCAGAATCTTATTTCTCTCAGTCTGGGAGTCCTTCATGTGTTTTTTTGGCAAACTCTATGCGGGCTTTCATATGTCTGCACTGACTCTACCATAAAGCCCCGACTGGTGGAGGCTGCAGTGATACTGACTTTGTGGAACTTTCTCCATCTCCCTACTGCATCTCTGGAGCTCAGCCACAGTGATCTTTGGCTTCTTCTTTACTCTCTCACCAAGGCTCTTCTCCCACCATTGCTCAGTTTGGCTGGACGGCCGGGTCTAGGAAGAGTTCTGCTCGTCCCAAACTTCTTCCATGTAAGGACTATGGAGGCCACCGTGCTCTTAGGAACCTTTAGTGCTGCAGAAACTCTTTTGTAACCTTGTCCAGATCTGTGTCTCACCACAATTCTGTCTCTGAGCTCCTTGGACAGTTCCTGCCACCTCATGATCCTCATTTGCTCTGACATGCACTGTGAGCTGTAAGGTCTGATATAGACAGGTGTGTGCATTTCCAAATCAAGTCCAATCAGTTTATTTAAACACAGCTGGACTCCAATGAAGGAGTAGAACCATCTCAAGGAGGATCAGAAGAAATGGACAATCTGTGAGTTAAATATGAGTGTCACTGCAAAGGGTCTGAAAACTTATGACCATGTGATATTTCAGTTTTTTCTTTTTAATAAATTTGCTAAAATTTCTACATTTCTGTTTTTTTTCTGTCAAGATGGGGTGCTGATTGTACATTAATGAGAAATAAAATTAACTTTTTTGATTTTAGCAAATGGCTGCAATGAAACAAAGAGTGAAAAGTTAAAAGGGGTCTGAATACTTTCCGTACCCACAATATCTCAAGGTTTTGGAATATCGATATTTGGTTTTCTGATCATATGATGTAGTGTTGACGATTCTTCACTTTTCTGTTCCTGCAGCTCAACCAGCCGTCTGGATGAAGATCTGCGGAGCATCATCCTCAGAGCTTTACCAGCAATAAGTGAAGAAACTCAACAGGCTTTGGTACAAAAGCTGTTTGTCGCTGGACTAGAATCTATACAAGACCTGGACTATGTTAGACTGGAGGACTTTGGTGACCTGCTGCCCACTGCACAGCTTGAAAGACTCTTGAAAGAGTTTAAAAATGGTAATGGTATTGATAAATATAATATTGATCATTTTGACAATATATATTTAAAGATTACAAAATTGTGATGATTTACCATATTTTCCGAACTATGTGTATATATATATATATATATATATATTATATATATATATATATATATATATATATATATATATATATGTATATGTATGTATTTGTGTGTGTGTGTGTGTGTGCTGTATATAGTGTTTACAAATATGTTGCACTAGACTATATCAAAATATTTGCAGTTTAACTCATTTTTAAACATGAATTCATACTGACTGACATGACATGAACCAATGAGTAAACACTATCATGTAACACCACAAGAGGGCGCTTAAAGCTTTTAAAAACTATATTCTGCTCTGAGAGCAAAGATCCCAAAATGGCCTTTTCTCAGCGAGAGGTGCTCATTTTAGACATCTGGCTGTACTGTCTGTATGGTGGAACAAATCCTCAAAATAACATGTTTATCCTTATTATTCGTGTTTATCATTTACAGACATTAATTTATTAATCAGAGAAATCTGGGAAGTTTTACTTGTAGTTTAGTAGTAGAAAAATCCCAAAATTGCCTTATGTTAGTGAGAGTTCATTTTGGGCATTGTAAGTTCTTGTTACAATAGTAACTTATGGCCACAAGTTAATAGGGGTTTCTTTTTGTCCTGATGTTACCAGAGAGGCTAGTATAAGATTAGGATCTTGAACTTGCTTACTGGTAACTTGCATGTTGGACCTGCTAGCTTGTTATGCTAACTTCAGCCCCAGGTATGTTTTTCATGCTATTGTGTAGCTGAAAAATGTTACGTTAACATATTAGACACCTGTTCAGCCGTTGTTCTGACTGAAATTGTGTAGCTGAATAACTTGTTTTTCCAGATTAGATGTCTGTTCTTGGTCTTGGATTTTCTGAAATGAATTTCTACATAAATGCAACCTATAGTCCGGAAAATACGGTCCTATTAATTTTTTAATGGTGGCTATTTAAGTTCAAGCCGCTTGTATAAGATGTTTTTGGGGTGTGTGTGTGTGTGTGTGCCTTACCCCAATTAGAAAGGTTGTTGGATCATTGTATCAATTCCTTTCTCAAAACATCGTTGTTCTTTTTGTTTTTAGTTTGTTTATTTCATTTAAGGTAGTTGCCATTGCACACCAGATATACATTAAAATTCCAAGGAAGCTTCCATCATAACTGCAGTACATACAACACAAGGTGATATAAATGTTAATTTGACACGTTTTTTTGCTTTCCCCCTCAATTTCAGAGAGAAAAACGGTCACTTCAGGCCCAGAAATGATCCTTAAGCCTCCTCCTGCAGTCAGCAGTGCCTCAGAACTTACCGGCTTCAGTCTATCAAGTTTACTTTCGCTCCCACATCCAGGAGCTGGCAGCTCAGACTGTAGGCCACCCCTCCTCTTCACACCAGCATGGTCAGAGACCTTCGAGGTGCCGTGGAACCTCATGCCTGTTGAAGTTTGTCGAGCAGTCGCTGTTGGCAGTAGACCTTCAGCTGCAGGGCGCCGACGCATGATCAGAGTTTTAGTGGACGAGATGAGGAAGCATGAGCTCAACCCCAGACGCTCGGACTGCGTTACAATCTGCAGAAACATCATCCGGCAGTACCCGAAGAGTTTCGCTGACCTGCAGGACGGGGACAAGCTGCTGGGAGACGGCTGCACCTCTCTGGTAAACCAGCTTAAACAACGAATTGAAAACGTGAACCGCAGCAACATATTTCACCGTTACCGCTCGTCCAGCAACGGGCCGAAGAGAAGGCTTTCCGACACGTACGGCTGCACCCGATTCCAACCCGACCTCCCGCCAGGCGAGACGGATGAGACTGTTGAGCGGAAGCGTCGACGCTTGGAGGAGATTTACTGTCAGGACGGTGCAGGTGGAGCAGAACAGGAAGACGTGCGGCAGCTCATGGAGGCAACCTTCTGTCTGCAGCGCCGCAAAATCAATGCGCTACCAGCACCAACCGTTACTGACTTACGGGAGCAGTGGCCGTACCTTTTCACTCAGAACGGCCTCTACGCTCATTTCCAGAGTCTCACTGAAGTCCACCTTCTCTTGGCTCTAGAGATTTTCATGCAGGATTCAGGAAGAACGATTGTTGAGTTCTTCCTGAACAAACCCACCAATGCAGGCGTGCGGGCGGTCCTTTCACAGATTCTGGACCTGGACCTGTCCTTCTGTGTAATCCAGCTCCTGATGGCTCACTTCTCTGAGAAACTGGATGGTTTGATCCTCTTTGCCAGTGTAAGTTAACCCTTGTGGTCCGTTTTATGCTCCTTGAATGGTTCATTTGGTCATTTATCATTGTAACTTTGACGTAGGCAACTTCCACAGCAGCTGATGTAGAGAGGACTCTGACGCTGCCTACCACTCCTCGACTTATACTCCTCGGTAGCTATTGAGTTTTTATTCCTTTTTTAAAAATGATTAATCAGCCGCCAAAGTTTTTATTCTGGATTCAGTGAAAGTATCAGCAGCTTGTGTTTTCTCTGTCAAGTTTCAGATGAAAAATCAGGAAGTTGTGTTCAGCGCTGGATGATTAGCCTTGAGGGGCAGGTCATCTGCGAGGGCGTCCATCCGGCTTTTTTGTATGGCCTCGCGGCCGTCTTTTCCACTTACTATACATTCAATCAGCAGTACGAAGATGATGCTGTGTGCACGCTGGAATTCATTCAGAGGTTAGCGGCTGAAATCATTCATCTCCTAAAGCCTGACGTGACCCTGTTGAAGACTTTGTGTTGCATTTAATTGTCCTAAAACAAAACAGGTAAATTGTGAACAGGTCAGTAACGTGACTGGGTGTAAAAGGAGCGTTTCAGAGAGGCAGTGTCTCTCAAGATGGAGACACACTGGACAGACTGCTGACTATCATTGTTGCCAGAAAATGGGTTCGGGTTGATCAATCGGCCTTTGTCTCGCCGACACGGTGAGAAAAATATCCAAGAACACACTAGACCGACTCCAGACGTGGGTATACCTTTGGTGTGTGCACAAAATATAACGTTGCCACAACAGCAGGCCGCGTTAATCTGTATTGTGGCACCACAAGACGAAAACCTAAAATGATGAACCATTTCTCATGACCAAAACACGTAAAAGCACGCTGGTTTTGTTGTTAGTGGTGAGGACTGCTAGCCAAGAACGGAAGGAAATGATGAATAGTATCAAACGATGTGAGTTTGCATCATGTCTGCTGTTTATGTAGTTTGTTTACCTTCACTGCCGGTCTTCTCTTCTGATTATACCCCAGCACGGATAAGCCCTTCTCCAATCTGATTGGTCAGTCTTGTAACTACTGACCAACACGATTACACATGTTCAAGTCGGCTGAAAAGAGCACGGACAGTTTTGGCAACGGCGGCAGACGTCCGACGTCACAGAACACACCAAACGGACTTGTCCCTGACTTCAAAAGACTCCATGACGACACCAGACGGCCGAAAACTGGCCCGGTGTGTCTCTGCCTTCAGATGGAAAGATGGACAGAGGTCCACCAGTCTGAGACAAACTCGTTCTGAAAGTTGTGGGACAATGGGGCGGTGTTTAGCAGTCATGCCATGTTCAGAGGCTTAGGTTTGATTCCCAGTCTGGGACCCTTTGCTGCATATCTTCCCGCACTCTCCCTGCCCTAATTCCTGTGACTGTACTGTGGTATAAAGGCCACTATAGCCCGAAAATCTTTAAAAAAAGAAAAAAAAAAAGATGGGGGGGACAATTTCAGAAAAATGTCCCGCAAAACAAAGAATTTGAAGGTTATACCAAACGATGGAGGGCAATAAAGAATATAACATTAGCTTCACTTGATTTAACTGCAGTGTGTTACTATAAAGGCGGCGACACACCAGACAGACTGCTGACCGTCACGACTGTTGGGCTGATCAGTTAGCCACCCTCTCTGTGACATGGTCAAAAACGGCTCAAGAACACACCAAACCAACTTAAATTATGTCACCTTAACAGCAGGTGGCGCTAATCTGTATTATGGCCCCAGAAATGTAAAACTGGAAAGTCTTATCTAATGCGAACAGCACCAGCTTCTCCTCCGTATCTTCATACCACATGATCAAAGATGATGCCCATGATGTGAGAGTGTGCATCAGGTCTGCGCCATCAGGTCTCTTTATTTACCATCTTCACTTCCGGTCGTCTCATTTGCTGATTTGCTAACACGAGCTAGCCCTCCTCCACTCTGACTGGTCAGCCCATCACCGACTGAACGACTGGCCAAAGCAGATCGCACATGAGCAATCGCCCAAAAACAGCGCCGATGGCTACCGCCGACACACTGAACTGACTCATGTCCCCAACTGAAAAAGACCAGACCCGGTGTGTGTCTGCCTTTATACTACATGTTGTATACCTTCATGTGATGACTGAGTAACTGTGTTTCCACCACGTTTGTTTTTCAGGCAGTTTGTTGGGATCAATCCTGGCACAGGTAGCAAAGCTGGACGAGAGAAACTGTCAAAGGTGACGGGGAAAGTGGCTCTGAGAAAGGTGACGCCAGTCAACCCTCGTGTGCTCTCTCTGATACAGAAACTAAGGGACTTTAAATGAAAAACCCTTCAGACAGTTGTGATTTTCCCCACACAGATCAGTGAGCTTTAACGTTCCCCAAGAGAGATATGATTGAGCCATTTTAGCTCTTTTTGTTTGATCTGAGTTGGTTGTGATGTTTCCTTTTTTTTTTTTTTTACATGAAGTCCCAGCTCATCACATCACGTCAGCTTCTAACTAAAGTTAATGTACTTTGGACAGCTGAGATTTACATTGAGGCTTGTTGACCAGTTTGTTGACTTTGTCCTGAACAAACCAGCCAGTATGCATGTGCAAGCTGTTCTTTATCTACCAGCATGTTGGTAGAGATTTAGTCGCAGTGGCTGCATCTGCATTAACTAGCACCTTTCACTCATGGATAAACTTGACTGGTTTTGAACCTCATTTGGAAACGACAACCGTTGGCTGCATTATTATCAGAAACTTTGAAAGGACTCCCACAGTACATTGGGCAGTTCTCCTTTAAAGTGCATATCTTCTGGAGTTTTTTTTTTTTTTTTCTTTCATTTTCAAAGACTGATTTATGTTAAAGCCGATGAGAGGCTGATGGAGAAAAAGAACTGTTTATTTAAGTTGTATAAAATCTCGAATAAACATTTACTTTGAGTTAATTTGTCTCTGTTGCTTTTTTAAAATCTATCAGAATCAGGGGTACCCAAACTTTTTGCCCCCAAAAGCCAAAACTAAATGTACCAGTGAGATGCAGGCCAAACGGCAATTTTAAGGGTGAAACCCAAATAATGTAAAGGAATTAAAATATCGTTTAATATTTGAATAAATGCATTCTTTTCCATCACTGAGAATAACCTGTTACATTGAAACACACAAATAAGCCAAATTAAAGACACACAATGTAACTTTTAGACCTTAAAAAATGCATTTCTGACTCGTTTTGATGCCACACCAACATTCATAATGCACATTTTCGAACCGTCACTGCTCAGAGGCGTCGCGGGGCTCAGAAACTGCACTACGCAAGTTTTGTATCTGGGACTGGGCCGTGACGTTGCAGCTGACGATTGGTTGCGTCGCTTGTTAGCAAACGGATATGAACCAGATAGGAACACAGCGGGTGTTTCGAATGTGCATCATATCGGATCTGGCAAAGAAATGCAATGAAACATCACCTGAGGAAGAGAGGAAAAGAAAGAGGGGAAGGGACAGAACAAGAGTCAAGACTGTCTTTTACTGGCGGGAGTGAATCACAGTACAGCGATGGAGGGTGTGTCACTGAGAAAACTGCTTAAAGTTCCTTTGTGGGTCTTTAACATCGTTTGTGCCAATTTCAATTCCACTAAATCATCAAATTTAAGGGGATTTAAATGAATAAACAAAATATTAGTTGGTTGCATTTAGTTTTACAACTCTTATAGTTCTTTTTTTGTGATTTGAAAATTGAAAGTGTGTTGGTTTTATAAGCATTACCCCATATCTCTGTACAGTAGGTCGCGTATGGAAGGAACAGAGAACAGTAAAGCGTAAATCATTTTTTTTGTCCAGAACATCTTTTGTTTTTTTAAAGTATAGCTACTGTAAATTTAACGTTCTTGTTTTTATGTTTTCATGTGAAACATTGGACCACTAAGCTGCTATTAGGTGGAATCCGTCCCTCAAATGAAAACATTACGTTTTACTTTTTGGCGCCAGTTTGAGCCGTTTCCTGCAGAGCCAGAAAATATGGAGCTAAATCAGGGCCATAATGTTTGTTTCATTGAAAACAATGTAGCTGAAAGTGAAAGTCATGTTTTTACTGTGAACTTTGAAAAAAAGATAATTGGATTCAAAATAAATCGAAATGTTTCATAAAATCTTTCAGTGATGTTCAGTGCGAGGTAGTTTGGGGAGGTGGGAAATGTCCACTTCTGAAGTGTAGTTGGAGGAAACTGCTCATAATTTCCTACTGTAACTTTGTATTGTAACTGTGATTTCTCCACTGTTTTGACTGAAACGGCTCTAATAATTTAGATTTATTAGTGGTGAATATCTTCTCTGCAGTTACACTATGTTGCCAAAAGTATTTGCTCAAAAATTCAAATGATGGGAATCAGGTGTTCCGATCACTTCCATGGCCACAGGTGTATAAAATGAAGCGGCTAGGCATGCAGACTGACATTTGTGAAAGAATGTGTCGCTCTCATCAGACCTTGCAATCCATCTATGAACAAATTGTGCTTAGCCAGGCCAAGAAGATAGTGTCTAAGCCATCCCATATCCTTCACTTAGAATACCAGCTTCTACCCTCAGGCAGATTATAGAGTCCATCACTGCAAACTAAACCGGTTTAAGTATTCATTTGCTCCAAACTCAATCAGACTCCTGAATAATAAGGCCAGAGAATGTGCAACAGTTTTATAGTGTTCTTATTATGGTGATTTTTTTTTCACGTTTTTATAGTATTTTTATTAATGTTTTAGTATGGCTTTCCATTGGTTTATGTATGTGCTGTGCGAAATGGGATCTGTGCAATACTAATGTCAGAGATGGTGTTTGGTGATGTATTGTCGCATGTCATTGTGACTGTTGAGGTATTTATGGTAGTTGGGTAGTCCCAAGACAAATTTCCCTCTGTGGGACAATTAACTCACTGGCTGCCATTCACGTGTTTCCACGTTAATTAGGGGTTTTAATCGGCGGAGCTATTTTAATCTCTGGCGGAGCTTGTCAGAGAGTACCAAGGGCTCATGATAATTTTTTCGGTAGTTTTCATCTAATCCAGCAGATGGCGGCGTCAGACAAGCTGAAAAAAACCTACCAGGAAGTGATGCGATTCTATGATGCTTCCTGTGTTGTTAGCGGTTGTTAGAGCTAACGGCTGTTAGCCCAAGAAGTATGCTGGATCCAGTTGCGAGGGTGAGAGAGAACATGGCGACTGGTCGTAATCGAAGCAGTTTAGGAGGTGGACGAAGGAGGAAAGTTTGTGGACAAAATGATCAGTGACAGACAGACACGATCTATCGAAGACGATGGAAATACAGCAGCGAAGTGCGGCAGCTGAAAGTGAAAGTAAGTCTACAGCACGCGGTTGTTTCCCGCAAGGGGGGGGGGGCGTGCGCACCCAAGCTGTGGTACAGTGGTAGAGGGAGGAGGGAGGGAGGAGTACAGGAGACGTTTCTGCTCTATGTTTCTGTCAAATATTGTGTTGTGAAACAAACTTGTTGTGGCTTATTTAGCTAGTAAATAATTATTTTGCCTCCAAAACTCTTTTCTCAGTGTTGTATTTGTTGTTTCATAGAAGTAAACAGCTGTTCAGATGATGAAGGTGTCACTAAAGTAAAAAAATATTGGCATCAAAGACACTTTTTCACTTGAAGCAGACCGTAGCATTCAAAGCTATTTTTTTCAGCTTTTTGGTCAGAAACAGGCATTTTCGCTGCAACAAACCCATGTTCTACTGCAGATTACTAAAGAATGGAAAAAGCTAGAAACAAATGTTTTTTTTCTGATAAAAGAAGAGAGTCTAAGCTTTCCTTTGGTACATTCAGTGTTTGTATTGGCATAGTACACAATATTCTGTGGATCTCCCAAAATCAGTGAAAATGCTTAAAAATCCTGGCAATATGGAGCGCTCTGCTCAGAAAAGGTCTGACAGTCAATGAGTTAAGTATATTAAATTGAATTGACTTGCATACATCACCAAGTGCAATGCCACTGGACACTAGAGCAGTGTAGGCGTTCTCTGCAGTGATGAGTCACACTTCTCCATCTGGTAATCTGATGGAGGAGTCTGGGTTTGGCGGTTGCCAGGACAACGGTACTTGTCTGACTGCATTGTACCAAGTGTAAAGTTTGGTGGAGGGAGGATTATGGTGTGGGTTTGGCCCCTTGGTTCCAGTAAAAGGAACTCTGAATGCTTCAGCATACAAAGACATTCTGGACAATTTCATGCTCCCAACTTTGTGGGAACAGTTTGGAGCTGGCCCCTTCCTCTTCCAACATGACTGTGCACCAGTGCACAAAGCAGGTCCATGAAGACCTGGATGCAGAGTCTGGTGTGGAGGAACTGGACTGGCCTGCACAGAGTCCTGACCTCAACCCCTTAGAAAACCTTTGGAATTAGAGCGGAGACTGAGAGCCAGGCCTTCTGGTCCAACATCAGTGTGACCTCACAAATGTGCTTCAGGAAGATGGTCAAAGATTCCCAGAAACACTCCTAAACCTTGTGGACAGCCTTCCCAGAAGATGAAGCTGTTCTAGCTGCAAAGGTGGACCAACGTCATCCTGAACTCTATGGATTAGGAATGTGATGTCACTTAAGCTCATATGTGAGTCAAGACATGAGCCATTACTTTTGGCAATATAGTGTATATGATAAGTGTTCTGTCAATTTCCACTGCTCCTGAAGGCATCACGATGAAGGTGATGCCTTCAGCACTCCCGCCTTCTACTGTCAAACAGGATTGCACACCCCCATCCTCTGTAGCCCCACCCACCACGTCAAATCGGGGCCAAAAGTTTGATCCTGAAAAACATGAATCTAAAAGTTTGAAATAAAAATTTGAAGGTGAAAGAAAAATCTGAAACTGTAATTTAAATTTTTTAAAATTATTTTTCTAAAATTCCAAATCTGAAGAAAAAAATATCTGAAACTAAAATTGAAAAATCTCAAACTTGGGGAAAAAAATGTAACACTGAAAAGTTGTAAGCAAAGTTTATTTTGAAAATATAAAAAAAACATAATCCCACTGAAATTCAACTTTGACTTAAACATTTTATACATTCTTTGATTGTGAAACCAATATTTTTTTTCAGAGTTCACAGTAAAAACCTGACTTTCATTTTTCAGTTTGCATTTTTTCAATTTCAAATATTTCTTTCAATTAATTAACCATTTTGGCCCTGATTTAGCTCCATAAGAGAGCAGTGTTTTTATAAAGCATTTCCTTTTTTTTTAACGGGTCTGACACCTTAATCTGTTCCCAGTTCTTCTAGGATCCATGCTCAAGAAAGAAGAAAGAGAAAGAGACGTCTGGCCAGCAAAGCATCATCAAATCACGTTGGAGATCGTAAAAGTTCAAGATTGACAGCGCTCTCATCGTGGCATCATCCGACTCCTAAAAAGACGAAGATGTCCGATGAAGAGGACTACAGGGAACAAAACGGCAGCGGCGAACCTGAGAAGATCTCAGAGCAGCAGCTTGTAGATATTAAAGAAGAGAGCGAGCCGTTTGAGCCCGCTTCGGCTGACGGCGGCGACGGTCTGCTGTCCTGCAAAGTCTGCCAGATTCTACGGGGGTCGGTGAACATGCTCACCAAGCACGCCTGGACTCACGTGGACGGCCTCAACAAACGCTGCGGCGTGTGTGGAGAGCAGTCCGAGTCCGCCGACGACTTGAGGACGCATCTTCACACTCACCAGAAAACGCAAAGCTGCAACATCTGTGGCAAGTCCTTCCTCACCGCCGCCGGGTTCAAGGGACACATGGACGTCCACCGAGGGAACAAGCCGCACATATGCAAAATCTGCCACAAGGCGTTCGCTGTGAAGTCGGTGCTGAAGACCCACCAGTGGGTCCACATGAAGGACAAACCGTACAAATGCAACATCTGCCAGGAGTCCTTCAATTCACCCGTCAAGCTGAACATTCACCTGATGAGCCACACAGCTGTGAAAGATGGGCACGGCCAGGAAGCCGAGTCCCAACCCGGCGTCACGCCGCATCCGAGTCACGCGGCGGGCAAAGAAACGCTGCACAGCTGCGACATCTGCGGCAGGAATTTTTCCACAGAGAACAGATTACGGACCCATCTGAGAAAGCACAACAAGAAGATGTTCACGTGCTCTGAATGCGATAAGACGTTTGTGTTCAAGTCCTGCCTGATTAGCCACATGAAGGTCCACGCTGACGAGAAGCATTACAACTGTAATGTTTGTGGGGAGGTGTTCGATCAATGGGCCCCCTGGAAACAACACCAGGAAGACCACCAGGCGGATTAAAGGGGGATTCTGCTTCTTTAGAACGTGCCGTCTGTTTTCATATGTGAGTGATGGAGAAAGGAATTTTCCAGATAGCTCCAGTATTTAGCCGGGCAGCAGCCTAGCAGCTAGCAGCAGCCTAGCGGCCCACCTGATGGGCACTGTCGCACTCTAGGGTTCTTTTGGAGTTCCTATAACCTTTTTGGGAACCAGGCCATGTTTTTTGCGCATTTGGACAAATGGGAACTAGGAAACTAACCCTCAGTTCCTAGAACCATTTTATCTGTCTACTCCGAGGCAGGGTCTTTTCGGGGTTCCATACGAACTGAAATACGTAGATGTTTGGTGATTGGTAGAACTGGTAAGCCCCGCCCCTTTGCATGATCTCCGCTTCTTCCAGCCCCGCCATATTTAAAAAGTCCCACAGCTGTTACAACTGTTTACCAAGATCGTAATAACAAGAACTATTACAATAGGAGTGTACCAATTCATTATTAAATCGATCACAATGGTGCACGTCCCGAATAACTAACTATTTTGAAATGTCCAAAAGTAATTATTTTATGCTGATTTAATGACCCAAATACAGCTGCAAAGTGTGGCAGTAGCATCTGCGGCTGCCGCCCGGACACTTTAGTGGAGTCGTTACTTCAACGAAAGGTAAACATCAGTAGGGCAGCTTTTCAAGGGGGGGCTGTTCCGTTACGTGATACAAATGACCATGACGATGGAAAGCTGGTAAGTTAGCTTTTATAAAAGCTTTGAATAAAAGAGATGAGAAACCTCAGTTTTGTTTCAGATCTGCTGGGGCATAAATTTGTCGCAGACGATTGCGTCAAACATGGTTCCTATCAAGGTCCTCCCTCATGTGCGAACGCAAACTGACGGGGAAGGTCGTTCTGATAACTAAACTCAAAACGGGTAATCATAGGAACTGCGTTCCTACAACGTTTGTCTGAATGCGCCCAACGATGAGCATGGGGAAACTGGCCGCCGAGTCTAAGTTTACCCTAAAAACGTGCTTTTTTTCCGCACTGAAGGGCTCGGATAGTCTCAACGAGTGTCCGACAACATGCTAGAGAGGAGAAATGAACAAAAGTATCTACATTACCTGGCAATCGCCGTCTATTGAGGCAGATAGCGAAATCCCCCACTGATGTTTTGACGTGGTTTATTGCGTAATTTTGGAGCGAGATTTGTTTTCCTTCATCTCGAGATTTGGACACAGACTCCAAAACAAATGGCGATCTCCAGGTAATGTAGATACTTTCGTGCAGTTCTCCTCTCTCGGATGGTGTCGGACACTCGTTGAGACTATCCGAGCCCTTTAGTGTGGAAAAAAGCAGGTTTTTAGGGCGAACTTAGACGGGGGCCCCCATACTTATTGTGGCAGTTGATGATCTTGTCACTATGTCACTATGACTCATCCAGGAGTCTGGGTATCGCATCCGGCCCCTCCCTCCTTCATTCTGCCACATCATTAGCTGGGCCGCTAGGCCGTCTTCCTGGCTAAATACTGGAGCTATCTTGAAAATTCCTTCATCCATCACTCACATATATGAAAGGACATATGAAAACGGACCCCGGGTTAAAAAAAAAAAAAAAAAAAAAAAAAATCTCCTTTCAGGGGTACCTGGGAAGGTATCTGCTTTCTGGCAAACCAAATAACCTCACATTTGGCATTTTCCTGTCATTTTCCTGAAGAAAATGTGCCTTTTTACCTTTTGAGCTGGAGGAAAGTGGTCCTTGAGTATTTCAGATGACGAGATAAAAAAAAGAGGCACCTACACTGTTAGTCTGTGCTCAGTATTTTAAAACTAAAATGAAAAAGTTGGATAAAGAAATGAACAGGCGATTGAGCTTCTGCTTCTCAGAATAAACAGGATTTTATATGTTTTACGGGAGGAAAAATCTCTAGTAGATTTAGTTGAACCTGATTTGAAGCTGTTTATCATAGTGTCTTAATATTTCTGAGTGCTTTTGTTTTTAAATTCAGGACTTTCGTCGTTATCTAATTGACCACAAAAAGATTTTTCATTCTTGTTTTTGGAGTTTTCTTTATTACATTAATTTGTCGTTTTAGTTATTGTAGCTATGTGGAGCTTTTTGAATACTTTTTTTTAAGATGTCTTATTTATTTCAAGTATTTCCCTTCGTACTGGTATCAAGTCTGAAATTGCATTGTGACACATGACAACATTGAAGCGACATATTTATAGACTTGGTCACTCACTGTTCACCGTTCTACGTACAGACCTGTGTTTCTGATTTTACCAAAAGCTGTTAAATCATCATCACTGTACAGAACCCGTCTGGTGACATCAGAAGAAAATGCCTTTTGTTACGTGGCCACAAATAGCTTTTGAACGGCCGTATGTTTCCACATTGGGACCTTGGCTGAACATGTAGGAGCGAGATAATTAAGCCTGGAAATATACTTGCTTTTAATTAACGCTTCATTGCAATATGTGAGTACCCAGCATGCAGCTGGATGGCAAAATTTAAAAAAACAATCATGGTGTGCTTGGTTAAAGATCCTTGATTACCATTTATAATACATTTTAAACGGTACATCTGATTTATTTGTATCTGACTAATTATAAAACATATTTATTTGCAAGCCATCATAAAGAGATTAATTATAATTCATCCAAAGACTCCAATAAAAGCTGAATTATTCATATAAAATGTGCGCAATAGTGAAGGAGCTCACATATTATCATGTAGTAACAGTTTTATTATAATTTTCCACACATAAATAATTATTAGCCACAAGTTAATCATCATTGCATTCCCAGATATTGGTAATCCCTGGCATAATTTGGTTCTATACTTTCTATTGATGTCACCAGATAGGCTATTTTAGTATTTGTGGTTTTGAAATACAAGCGGAAAATTTGAAAAGTTTCTTTTTGAAATAAGAAAATAAAGTTTTAAAAACAAAAAGTCAGTTATTCCAGTATCTCCATTCTCATCAGTTTAGAACAGAGATGTCCAAATGTTTTACGTAAGAGGGCCGAAAATGACTCCGGGTGGACATTCACAGGATAAAACAAAAAATTCCTGTTGCAGTGTAAGAAATTAAACATGCTTGGCCCATAGCGTAAAAGTAAACCTCATAAAAAATAATGTGGAGAATGAATAACACTGTTCCTTTATTGTTCTTACTATTTGTTTTTCACATTACTGTGTATTAGGTTTTTTTTTTTTGGACAGCATATTCTCACTTATTCTCTGAGCGCCACCCTACCCATAATGCAATACAGCGTTACAAGATAACGTTCTTTTTTTCAACCTGGACCTTATTTCGAGGAGTATATACGTGCGTTTACTCACCGATAAAATTTCTGCATCTCTTTGAGTCCTTTAGAAGATATTACATTAAGTCGCCCTTCAGTGTACATCCAGTAATAACGGTGGAGACGGTGAAGTCACTATATAAGACATTATCTGCTGCAAAACTCCTTGATTTTTGCCAATACTTTAAGTATAATGAACAAATGAACGAGTACTATTGTCCCGTTGGTCCAGATTTAACTTTCTGTTAGTTATCTGTTAGTTAACACTCTTTCCGGGGCCGTGCGTTCACAATGTGCACTTCCGTAGTACAGCTGAGACGAGCAGCTCGCTACCCAGACAACAACAATAACACAATTTGTGAAACTCTGGACTCACAGGACAAAGTACTCATTCATTCGTTCGTTCTTCTACTTAAAGCATCGATGAAATCAAGGTGTTTTGCTGCAGATACTGTCTTATATAGTGGCTCCCCCATCTCCGCCATTTTACTGATGTACACCGAAGGGCGACTCAACGTAATATCTTCTGAAGGACTCAAAGTGATGCAGAAACATTACCGGTGAGTAAATGCACATATATACTCCTAGAAATAAGGTCCAGGTTGAAAAAAAATTAAGTTATCCTTTAATTTGTGGTCAGGAAGGGAAGTATAATGAATATGTATCAAAAGAACTTTGTATACTGCTGGGAAAAAAGACAAAAGGCAGTGGGCCAAAAATAATACCTTGCGGGCCCCCTTTGACAGTTCTGGTTTAGAACCTACACAAAAGCACAAAAACAAACAAAAAAATCTTCACAACTGCTAAAAACTGATAAATCTCATAAAAGAACATATTAAGACAGTAAATATGAATAGCACTGATAAATCTAGGCTCTTATCTCTACTGTTATTTATTTATTTTTTAAGTGTAGGAACATAAATAAATTGTTTCTCTCCGGACACTAATGTGTTGTTGCACGACAACCCGGAAGTACACCGCTCCCGCTTCTCCGCGGCTGCGCTGAAGTTCTGCAGCAAAGTTGAAGAACAACAGAAAACATGTTTTGCTGGAGAAGCAGCGACGAGCTCGCTGACATGCCGAGGACCGACATCCTGAGAGGAATCATCGCGGAGACGCTGAGCGCCGCCGCCCGGGAGATCCTAGCGGTGGTGGAGAGGACCGTAGCCGACTACGAGGAGGAGGCGTCGGGCTTCAGGCAGCAGATCGAGACGCAGAGGAGACAGCTGGAGGTCCTGCAGCCTCACACGAAACCAGCTGCAGCTCGTAAGTCCTGCAGAAATTCATGATTTATAATGTGTTGTTCAAAGAAACTGTGCAAAATCTCTTTTTTCATTAAAAAATCATTTAATTTCATTAACTTTAGACTATATTTAGACGGTAAATAGAAATACAGTGAATATTCTGCCTCAGGACACACCAGGGACATTTCTGTCTGAACTCTACAATCACAGTTTGACAGTTGTGAAGATGCCAGCAGGAAAACAATATAATCCTAGAGGAGAAAACTTCTTTTCTTTACTAAATTACAACAAATTGTGACTTTTAAACTCTTAAAACTACCAAAACAGGGTTATTGGAACATAGTATGAAAAAAAAAACTCACATGATTTATAAAGGGTTAAAAAAAGTTGCATTTAAGCTAACAGAACATCCCAAAATGATTAAGTGCTCAGATTAATGTTAGAAGTACGATACGATAGGGCTGGACAACTAATCGAATTTTAATCGTGATTTCAATTTTGCCTTTTCACAATCATAAAAACACTGTAATCAAAGAAAAATAGAGTATAGAACAGGAATGCAAGTATACTAAGTATTCATTTTTATTGCTATTATTATTTTAAATATTATTATTTTACTCCATTACTTGTTTCTAATTTATTTTTGGTTGATTTTTTTTTTTTTTAAGTTATATTTGAAGTTGAGTTATGTGGTTCAATAAACACTTTTTATAAAATCAATGAATAATCGTGTATATTAATCGTTATTTCAATATCAGTTAAAATAATTGTGATTATAATTTTATCCTATAATCGTCCAGCCCTGCGATACGATACCTTTTTATCGTCTGAAGTGTCTGAAATTTGTTTTGCTCCACTACAGCCAGATGCTGGACAACAAACAAACACATGGCAGTAAACAATAGTTTCACATATAAAAGCCAGACATCACACACATGAAATCATTTTCTTTTCACTGGGGCTGGAAAAAAAAATCAATACACTGAAATATCGCAATATTTTCATATGTAGATTTAATATAGAGATTCAAAAATGCAATATTGATCTATTTTACCAATGAAATCTCACGAGATTTCGTAAGATAACAGTAAAATCTCGCGAGATGTCTTGACTGAACAATGAAATCTCGCGAGATTTCATTAGTAAAATAGATCGATACCACATTCTTACATATCGATCTGATATCAGCACATGAAAATATTGCGATACTTCAGTGTATCGATTTTTTTTTTCCCAGCCCTACTTTTCACCATCACTTGGTGAGCTTTCAGAGGAAATGTAGACACAAGATTCATCCACGTTCCTCAAAGTTCTAAGTTTAGTTTTAAGACTGACTGATGGATAAAATACTTTTTCGGTTTAACTTTATTGAACTTTGGAACCCGGTATCGTCTTCCGGATGGTAGGAGCTCATCTCTGTGTGTAAGACGTGGTTTGGGTTGGAAGTTATGTTTTTGGCCAGTCTCAGCATGTTTTTCTGACATGTTTCATAAAGTTGATGCAGAGGCTGTCGGTAATCTTGGAGGACATGTTTAGCTGTTGTAGTTTTGATCTGTCCGCTACTAGCAGACTTCTGTACCAGGTGGAGTTTCAGTACTGCAGCATGGACATGATGGCAGATGTGTAAAACGGCGTCAGAATGTTCTTTCCCTAAAAGGCCAATGGGAGGATGTAGATCCTCTGTTTTTTTATGATGTGGTCTTTCCACGATGGTAGCCGGTCAAACATGACCCCTACATATTTATATGATTGTACCTGTTTGATTTCTATATTGTGAATCAGAGCTGTGCGATATACTGATATATCACAATATGATATTTACATGAGAAAGATTTATTTACACATATCGTTATATTGCGGTATTAGTTGTGCAAATTGTTTTGCTTTATTTTTTCGTAATGACCCGGCTGCACCTCGACTGACTATAAAGGAGTCACCTGATTATTTAATATGGGTGGGAAAAGATATCGATACACTGAAATATCACGATATTTTCATATGTCGATACCATATCTATATTTAAAAACACGATATCGATCTATTTTACTAATGAAATCTTGCAAGATATCGTTATCTCATTAGATTTCATGAAATACCGCGAGATTTCCTTGTTCTGTTAGGAAACCTCGCGTGCTCACGAACATTGTCTTAACTGTCCTATTTCAGAGAGGTAGGCGAACGTTGAAATCGGCGTTTTTCGGGTCATTAACTCTGACAGTTGGTGCAACTCTGATCTAATATCGGACTCTTGCAAGCTGCAGGCAGGGGTACCGACCTTACCGTGCCACCGGCGGGGTCCCCAATACGAAGCAGTTCAGAGGGCAAAGCTCATTCAGATGGGTAAATTCCCGTTCCCTCTGCCAAGTCTGAGTCGGGGCCATGATATCAAGGTTCTGGTTTGAGAATAAATCACTTAGAAAGTAGGTCTCGTTTGCGATGAAGAGCAAAATGCAGCGCCCGTGCGCGCTCAGCTGGGGATGCACGCAGACCTATGCGGCAATCCAATCAAAAAGGACCAATCAGACTGGATCAGGAGCAGCATGCGCATTATTCACTGTCTGAACGTCGCTAACTGCTAGCAGAATGATGTTAGCTACCTGCTGCAAACGTACGACGAGTGCACGCAGCTTTCAGGACGCAGTTTTACTCTCACAATTCAATCACTCTCATTGATCAGTCTCGCCTATTACCTGTTCAGTTGACCGTCAATCACGCTTACGATGGAAGTAAATGTGATTGAGTAGACAAATGACAAAGTCTAGGAGTGCAGAGATGATTGGAGGATGTTTGTTCAGCCACATTTCTTTCACAGCTGATGTAGAATAATATTTATATATTTAAAGCTTTTAATCAATCATAGCGCATGGGGTAGCGACACCAATTTTACCGAATATTGCAAAAATTGTTGAAAGAAACATCTTCTATGATGCCTTTAATGAGTCATTATGCAGAACTTCATTGGTCGTTGGACCTATTTAATTTGAGTCAGGTGTGTTGGAGCAGGGACATGTTGAAAAGCTTCCGGACACTGTCCCCAGAGGTCCGGATTTGGTGAGTCCTGGTTTAGTGGAACCAGAGCTGAATTATTGATCAAATCCTCTTTGATTGTGATTGAAAACCCAAAGCTGGGGTCCCAGACCTGCAGAGCCATGAGGTGGTCCCAAACCTGCAGAGCCATGAGGTGGTCCCAGACCTGCAGAGCCATGAGGTGGTCCCAGACCTGCAGAGCCATGAGGTGGTCCCAGACCTGCAGAGCCATGAGGTGGTCCCGAACCTGCAGAGCCATGAGGTGGTCCCAAACCTGCAGAGCCATGAGGTGGTCCCAGACCTGCGCAGTCATGAGGTGGTCCCGAACCTGCAGAGCCATGAGGTGGTCCCAGACCTGCAGAGCCATGAGGTGGTCCCAAACCTGCAGAGCCATGAGGTGGTCCCAGACCTGCGCAGTCATGAGGTGGTCCCGAACCTGCAGAGCCATGAGGTGGTCCCAGACCTGCAGAGCCATGAGGTGGTCCCGAACCTGCAGAGCCATGAGGTGGTCCCAGACCTGCAGAGCCATGAGGTGGTCCCAGACCTGCAGAGCCATGAGGTGGTCCCAGACCTGCAGAGCCATGAGGTGGTCCCAGACCTGCAGAGCCATGAGGTGGTCCCAGACCTGGACGAGGAGGCGATCACACCTCAGAAAGGTAGCAATAAAACAAAGAAAGAAAGAAAAAAAAAAAAAAGAAAAGGAAAGAAAAGGAAGGGGGGGGGGGATGAATAAATGAAGCAAGGAAAGTGTCTGAAGCTGTTTCATACGTCTGTTTGTGTCTAAATGTTTTCATTTCCTTCAACTTTGCATGTTTCCATCATCATCTAGACATCGTCTCAGTGAAAGTGGTCCTTTTATTGTTTCCAGATGTGGAGAACTATGGAAACTTGGACTTCATCTGGTACAACGATGGTGATGATGATGATATTGGTGAAGAGGTGGATCAGCTGCCAGCTCAACCTCAAACGAGCTCCAGAGAGAAGCGATTGGACCTGAAGGACCCAGATTATCAGATATCCTCAAGGTTATTATCCTGAAGACCCCAGTAACCAGACCAAGAACTGTGCAGGCTACTTCCTTAGATTCTTGTGTAATGAAGGATGAACCAGAAACATGAAGTCAGGGTTCTGCTGTGATGGCTTAGATCTCATCATATGTGACAGACCAGCCAGTCACAACCTCTCCATCACTGTCTTGTCTTCTTGTGGGCATTTTTTCCCCAGTGTTCGGTCTCACAGGAGGCCTGGGAGGCCCAGGGGGTCCGGGATACAAAGGGGACCTGGTGGGTCTTTGAAGAGGACGTGGGGCAGACCTCATGCTGGACCACCTGGTAAATCCGTAAAGTCCAGGGGGCGTGAAACCCCTGAAACACTTTGTTCCGTCAGTTCTGTGAAGACGAATTTGGACAGACCTCATGAACAGTCCACCCACCGCGCTCTGAGGATCTGCATGCTGGAGGACTCCCCGTCAGGCCTGCTCGCAGAAACTGGTGAGTTTTACCTGGATTTCCAGAGAAAACCATGAACGGATGCTGAACTCCTGTTTCTCAGTCTCCCAGAGGTCAGCGGTCCAGGACCTGATGTATCCTCGCACCATTCGGGAGGTGGACTTTTTGGACCTGCTGAGGTCCACCTTTCCTCAGCTGGCTGGTGAGGACAGAAAACTCATCATCTACAAGTCGGACCGGCGCAGGAAGCTGCAGAGACTCAGGCTGGAGACAGCAGAGGACATCTACAGAAACCTGAGCTACATCGGGAAGACCATCCTCTACATCAGCCTGAAGGTGGATTTGCCTCAGCTGCCTCTGGTGTTCCTCCATGTTTACAGACTGAGAACATAAAGTATGTTTGGTGGATTATTTCTCCTCTAATCTTTAAAACGACTGGATTATAAGAAAGTTTAAAACATAAAATTAAAATCTGAAATAATGAAGGACTTCAAGAATTAAACAAAAACAAAAAACTCAGCAGAGTGTGAAATTGAGACTAAGAAACAAAGGCCAGTGCAAGAATGAGCGAGGGTTTAAACTCTGGAACTGACCAATGGCCAGACGGAGCCCTTTTCCATAGTTTGGGGGGGCGGGGCAGACTTAGAAAATGATCTAGGCACTTCTAATTTAAGTTGGGTGGATACAGTCAGCAGGGAAGTAAGAAGGCTTGAGCCCAAACACCATTTTATGCCCCTTTTCCACCATCACTTTTCTGCTCAACTTGCCTCACCTCGTTTAGGGGGCTTTTCTACTCGGGGTTCCATTACCCCGCCCACTTGTGATCGGGATAATGGGTTGTAACTGAAAAGCAACCAGGCCAATTTGAATTAAGTTGAGTTTAGTTTAGTTAAGTTGCAAAATTGAAAACGCGGCTCTATGCCACCACGTCATGTGACTGCATTTGCGTAAGTGTCAGCGCCTGCTTCACTCCAGTCCAGTGGGGGGGGCGCTAATAGTCATTTTTGTTGTTTGACGTCGACCCAAACATGCTGATAAGTCTTTTGTACCTTCACAGTTTTCAGACAACTGCCTGATGGCGAGCTTGTGTAAGCTGCTGAGCTAAAGACTGTACCCTGGATATATTCCAGCCATGCCAAATGTGACCGGCCTCTTAAAGCAGATAACACAGGAAAGTGGTCGGAAACGCCAGTGTCGCAGATTTAAGTGACATCAACATTTAAACCATAAGGCAACATAAGGTCGACTGTATAACCTTTCTTGTGGGTGGGCCCAATAATTGACTGTGTAAGACTAGACAAATCAATAATTTGTAGAAAATCTTGCACTAAAGGTTTAGAAGCACAATAGACGTGAATATTAAAATCCCCACTAATTGAAAAATATCAGTATTCTGTGTAATCCCACCTGCAAACTCAGTCTTTACTGAAATCCTTGTTGAATTTGTCCAGTGTGTTTGCTTCCTGAGTTGCACATTTAAAGGGCTGGTGGAATTTGGGGAGCACTGCCTTTAGATCAGTGTGATTAAAGTCCCCTGCAATGACATGAACTGCCTCAGCATCCACGCTCTGTTGACTGTTGAATTTAGGTGGTTTAAGCGCATAATAGTTGAATACTAAGCTGGATTTCAGGGTGCATTCACACCAAGATAGTCTGGGGACTCGGTCCGATTGGGCAGGGATTTTAGAAAAATTTCGTGCCTTTCTTTGCATCGGTTCACGTTCTTACTGTAATAGCTGAAGTGGACCAAACCACCTGGTTAAACCACTATAGTTACAACTGTTCTGGGTGACGCTCCCCAATACAGCATCTGATCAATGATGAAAAAGCAGGAAGAAGAGAAATAGACTCCATGATTAAAGTGGAAATCTTTCTGCTTCTTATTATTAGGCTTCTCCATCTCTGTCTACACATTTTCCAGTTGTTTTTCGTTGTTGTTTTGACCTGGGCTTCGTCAAACGTGCCATTTTTCTTTGTTTTTCCTCCGAACCAAACGATAATCTATCCCACTTTCTTCTACTTCTTCTGCTTTATAGGGGATTATCACGCTTCCGTGTTCCGAACTTCCGGTTTGAAACACTTAGAGGGCCCACTTCCGGCCCAGTTCAATGTCCCTGCTTTACTTCGTAGATAACGTGAATAAACGCCAACCCTACTGAAATTTTCACGGATTCCAGACTGAAGTGATACTAAGGAGGAAGTGGATCAAAGCGATCGATTCGCCGCGGTGAAGGACCGAACTTTATAATAAAACACATGTTTGTTTGTCGCCGGTGGGGCACAACACCGGCACTTCACAGCGTGCTAGCATTAGCCAGCTAGCATTTCCTGAGGTGCTTAACATTGTGCGTCTTAAAACACACAAACATCTGAAAATCGGGTCTGTACCCCCCCGTTTCCAGTGGAACAACTGGGGACTGCCAAGAAAGGAGACGCTTTCAGATGCTTGTGTGTTTTCAGCCGCACAAAGTTAGGCACGTCATCAAGCTGGCTAATGCTAGCCTGCTAACAGTAGTCCGCCAGCTACTACTCTGTTAAACTTTGTTAATCGGATAAATGGCAATGCCAAGTTTTCATTCCAGACTGAAGTGATGCTGAGGAAGAAGTGGATCAAAACGACCGATTCGCCGCGATGAAGGAACAAACTTTATAATAAAACGACACACGTTTGTTTGTGGCCGGCAGACTGCGCAGTCGTGTTAGCAGGTTAGCATTAGCCAGCTCGATAACGTGCTTAACTTTGTGCAGCTGAAAACACACAAGCATCTGAAAGCGTCTCCTTTCTTGGCAGTCCCCAGTTGTTCCACTGGAAACGGGGGGGTACAGACCCGATTTTCAGATGTTTGTGTGTTTTAAGAGGCACAATGTTAAGCACGTCAGTAAACGCTAGCTGGCTAATGCTAGCATGCTGTGAAGTGCCGGTGTTGTGCCCCATCGGCGACAAACAAACGTGTGTTTTATTATAAAGTTCGGCCCTTCACCGCGGCAAATCGATCGCTTTGATCCAGCTTTTGATCCAGTATCACTTCAGTCTAGAATGAAAACTTGAGTATGTTTGGAGTTTATCCGATTTAAACAGTATAACAGAGCAGGAACGGCTGTCGTTAACATGGCCCGGAAGAGGAAGTGTCAAAATCTGGGAACTTCCGGTAAGCGTGATAATCCCCTAAAATGGATAATAAACATCACTTCCATTAGGTGCACTGAATAGTCCGATAGTCCGTTTGCAAGTGAATCGAGACCCCCGGCTTTCAGGTGGACCAGGGTCCGCTTCTTTGGTGCGCACCAGAGTACGGTTGGTGTTCAGACTGCTCCAAACGGAGCAGATTATCCGTGGAATTGGACCACAGTCTGTTTAAAGCGGACCAAACTGCCAGAGTGTGAATGAGCAAATGTTCAAAAGTTGAATAAGAGCTAACCTAGGGCTGGACGATAATTCAATATAGATATATATATCGATCGATAGAGGTTTTTTCAATAGAAGAAAAAGAGGGTCGATAAAAGTTTGATATAGAAACACAGTTTTCTGCTGTAGCCTATCAGGTATCATGATACGACAGTCACTCCTTCTGCCAAACCAATCACAAACGCAGACCAGGCAAACCGAATTGGAATTCAGTGTTAGTGTGATCTTTATTACAAGGGCTGGGAAAAAATATCGATACACTGAAATATCACCATATTTTCATATACAGATGTCATATTGATATTTAAAAACGTGATATTGATCTATTTAACCAACGAAATATCGCAAGATTTCCATTCTCTGACAAAATGTCATGAGATTTCACAAAAACCTGTGAGATTTCGTCATAGAACGACAAAATCTCGCGAGATTTCATTGGTAAAATAGATCATTACCGCATTTTTAAATATCAATATAATATCAGCATGTGAAAATATCGCGATATTTCAGTGTATCGATATTTTTCCAAGCCCTATTTATTGCTGTATAAGTAGGTCATTCAGCAAAAGCTTAAATGGCCAGGGCTGCACCTAAAATGGCTTTTTTTTAAAAAAAAAAAAAAAAAAAAAAAAAAAACTCCCCCCCCGTCCTCCGTCAGTGAGTTGAGGGGAGCTGAGGAAGGAGCAATCGCAACTGTAGATCAGAAAGCGGCATTAACTCGTGTGAGGATGTAAATACGCTGACGTCTGAAGCTGACTTATAATAACCTCATATCGTAACAATAACTCATTATTCCACTGCAGGTGGGGAGGCTGACATCATTACTTTGCTGTGTGTGTGCATGATTATCTACTCTGGCGGGGGAGTTGGCGTTAGGGAGTCGCTTCAGGTTCCCCGTTATCTGCTTCTACATACCAGAGAAGAAACAAAATGGTCCGACTAACAAAGCTTTAGTCATAAATGTGTTTGGGTGCTTTGTTTCAGCTCCACAGAGCAGCTGCCTTATCGGAGCATGAGAATATAAAAGCACCCGTTAGACACAAGACTCAGACTCAGTTTCCTGGTTTGGTGAAGATATTTTTTACTCTTTATTCCATCTAAAATAATCGGGGGGGGGGGGGGACAAGTTGCCATCCTGAAGCCAGGTTTCAGTTCCTGAGACTCGAAAAAGTGTATTGGCAGGAATGTCATATTTGCCAATGACCTGATATTCGAGGGCCAGGTGGAGAAGAATATCCTTGCATTTCGGGATTGTCACGTAATCCAAGGTGCACATGTGGTTTCTAACTGGGGAGGTGTGAGAGGACTTGGTCCGGGTCTGGGTCTGTGTGCAACTGGGCCAGAATTAGCCGATACTACAAACAAAAATGTGAGCAGAAAGTATCTGATGCGATGAACTCTGGCGACGTTCCAACAGTAATGAGTAAAATCTGTTGCAGACAGGAGAGGATGAAGAAAATGAGGAGGAGGAGCTTTGCCTTCTGCCAACCGAAGAGGAAACTCTGTCCACTGACACTATGCAGATTGATGAAGATAGTCCCCATTCGAGGTAATTAAGTGGAAATCGCTGCTTTTTATGTTTGGTTTTCTTTTCTTTGTTCAAATCCATGAACCTCTCCATCACTGTTTTGTCTTTTTATGGGCATTTTTCCCCAGAGTTTGGTCTCACAGGAGGCCCAGAGGCTCCAGGATACACTGGGAACCTGATAGACTGCAGATCTTTTATCTATTTTTGTAGCCTTTTTCATTTTAAGGACAATTTTATTTTAATATATTCCAGATCTTATCATCAACTTAATTTTTTTATCTCTTTTTGTATCTCTTTAGTCTATATAATTTTACTACTTATACACTATATTGGCAAAAGTATAGTCTCACCTGCCTTGACTCACATATGAGCTTCAGTAACGTCCCATTCCTGATCCAAAGGGTTCAGGATGACGTTGGTCCACCTTTGCAGCTAGAACAGCTTCATCTTCTGGGAAGGCTGTCCACAAGGTTTAGGAGTGTTTCTGGGAATCTTTGACCATCTTCCAGAAGCACATTTGTGAGGTCACACTGATGTTGGACCAGAACGCCTGGCTCTCAGTCTCCGCTCTGATTCATCCCAAAGGTGTTCTATGGGGTTGAGGTCAGGACTCTGTGCAGGCCAGTCCAGTTCCTCCACACCAGACTCTGCATCCAGGTCTTCATGGACCTGCTTTGTGCACTGATGCACAGTCATGTTGGAAGAGGAAGGAGCCAGCTCCAAACTGGTCCCACAAAGTTGGGACATGGAATTGTCCAGAATGTCTTGGTATGCTGAAACATTCAGAGTTTCTTTCACTGAAACAAAGAAGTCAAGCCCAGCTGCTGAAAAACAACCCCACACCATAATCCCCCCTCCACCAAACTTTACACTTGGCACAATGTTTTCAGACAAGTACCGTTGTCCTGGCAACCGCCAAACCCAGACTCCTCTATCAGATGGAGAAGCGTGATTGGTCCTCCAGAGAACGCCTCCACTGCTCTAGAGTCCAGTGGCGGCTGCTTTCCACCACTGCATCCACGCTTTGCATTGCACTTGGTGATGTATGGATGGATGCAGCTGGTTGCCATGGAAACCCATTCCATGAAGCTCTCTGTCACTGTTCTTGAGCTGATCTGAAGGCCACATGAAGTCTGAGGTCTGTAGTGATTGACTCTGCAGAAAGTTGGCCTCCTCTTCGCACTATGAGCATCATCATCCGCTGACCTGCTCCATCAGTTTACGTGGCCGAACACTTCATGGCTGAGTTGCTGTCGTTCCCAAACACTTCCATTTTTTTGTAATCCAGCTGACAGTTGACTGTGGAATATGTAGGAGTGAGTAAATTTCATGACTGGATTGTTGCACAGGTGGCATCATATCACAGTTCCACGCTGGAAGTCACTGAGATCCTGAGAACGACACATTCTTTCACCAATGTTTGTAGAAACAGTCTGCATGCCGAGCTGCTTCATTTATACACCTGTGGACATGGAAGTGATGGAACACCTGATTCCATCATTTAGATGGTGAGCAAATACTTTTGGCAATGCAGTACACGTTTATTCTCATTTTTATATATTCATGTACTTTCCAGTGTTCCTCAGAGGGAGCCCTCTGCCGCGGGAGTCATAAGCCCCGTTTCCACCCGCGGGTCAGGGTCTGGGTCTGGGTCAGGGTCTGGGTCTGGGTCTGGGTCGGGTCTGGTGGGTTTTGGTACGGATATGTTGATTTTATGTTAACTTTATCGTTACCCTGGAGGCGGAGTATTAAGTGGACAGCGCTGCTACGTGATTGTGTGACATCATCGCAGTGCAACGTCTTTTAACCAAAGTGCTGCACCACACGTGACAGAAACAAAGGAGTCACCCCGGCTTTGTTTTCACGCCGGGTCACGCGGGAAGTGACACATTTATCAGCAAATCAATGGATTGCTGTGTGTTAGCTCCACCTCTTTGGTCCGGACCGGTTAGATCAGTACCCTTACTGAAGGGTACCAAAAAAGTAGGCCGGTTCGGATATACGCGTACCCATCCCAGTTTTTATCTGTGGAGACGCAATAAAACATGGACCGACCCGACCCGACCAGACCCGACCCGCTGGTGGAAACGGTGCTATAGTCCTTACCTGGCTCCTCTGTGCTCGGCCATGTGTTAATCTGAGTGTGCGTGTGTGTGTTAATGTGTTGTGATGAAGCTGTGGTGTCGGGGATGGGGAGGGATGGGGAAGTCGATGGGTTATTTTTCAATGCTGCGTACGATCTATAAAGCACTTTGTGCTACATTAATGTATGAACGGTAAATAAATAAAGTTTGGTTTGGTTTCGGTTTAGAACTCAACTCACCGACGCACCAGACCATATAGATCTCCCGATCCTGCTCCTGGAGGACTGTGACGCGGACGTGCTCTCCAACAATGGTACGCTTCAAATATTCCAGTCTGAAGGTCGCCTCATCAATGCATCGACTTTAGAAAAGTCTAAATGATCACTTTGATCAGCTGAGATCAAACGTGTTGGTAGGACGGGTATTTGGTGCCGTTCACTACGATGCTCAGGGGTGCAGCGTAAACGCTACTGAGCACATGCCGACGGATTTCTAGCGTTCATTACACTGGCCACAACTACATGAAGGTTTTAACTTGGAATTGATTATTCCAAATTACATAATGTGGAATTAAATTATTTTTCCTCGTGTTAACAGAAATAATATCTCCAATAGAGGTTTAGATGGAAAATGTGATTATTAAGGATGGTGGGGAGGGGTTCTGATTGGACGGGGGCAAACATGACTTATTTTCACATATGGTTGAGAAACCACACCATGCAATTTTTTCCATCCGGGACGCGGCGTGATGTTGCAGTGGAATAGCGGTTGCGAATTGCATCGTGTGCTAGCAAATGGAAATAAACAAAGGGTGTTTTAAACGTGCATCATGGTGGATTTGTATGGACTTTGTATAAAAGATAACTGGACTCCAAAAAAACAAAATGTATGACATGTTTACCGTATTTTCTGGACTATAAGTCACACTTTTTTTCATAGTTTGGTGGCTTGTGTGACATATATACCAAAATATGTACAATTTAACATATTTTTCAGTATCAATTCATATTGATTGACATGAGCCAAGGAGTAAATATTACCGTCTAATGTCAAAAGAGGGCGCTATAGGCTTGTGACAACTATATTCTGCTCCAAAAATAGCCTTATCTCAGTAAGAGTAGTTCATTTTGGACATCTGGCTGTACGGTGGAACAAATCCTCAAAAAACATATTTATCTTTCATAGTTATGATTTTTATGATCATTTACAGGCATTACCTTTGGAATTGGACTGATTGGGTAATTTTTAGATATGAAAAGTCCAAAAATCATCCTATTTTGAATAAATACGACATATAGCCCGGTGGAACATATATATGTTTTTTTCCTGTTCATGATGCATTTTTTGACTGATGCGACTTAAACTCAGGAGCGACTTATATAGTCCGGAAAATACGGTATCAAATTTGAATTTCAGTGGGATTACATTTGATATTTTTCTATAAATTTAGTTATAAATTTCGTTCACTCAGGTTCAGTATGTTTTTTCCAAGTTGAAGATTTTTTTATTTTCAGAATCAGAACTTTATAATAAATGTCTAAATATTTTTTTACAGTTGCAGATTTTTCTTTTATCTTCAAACTTTTATTTTACGCTTTTAGATTCCTGGTTTTCAGTTTCAAGCTTTTTGCCCTGATTTTGGTGTGGTGGGCGGGGCTACAGAAGAAGGGGGCGTGGAATCATGAGTGACAGCAGAAGGCTGGAGACTGAAGGAATTCCCTTTATCATGTTGCCTTCAGGAACAGTGGAAATTGAGAGAAAAATTAAATTCAAATTTGATAAAAATCACACTTTATACATTGTTTTATTTTGAATATTTCGTTTTTCATCATTCTGGCTCAGTTCAGTCAACATTTTACTGATCTCTGATCATTACTGAAAAACATTCAAAACTGTTTAAATAAAGTTTATACTTGATGTTCAATGAGGATTATTTCCCTCACAGCAAGTTTCTCCTCCTTTTTTTCCGTTTAGTGTTAGAAAACAATCCAGTTCAGGATCTGAGGTGTCACCGAGGTCTGCAGGAGTCCGACTTCCTGGAGCTGCTGAGGTGCATGTTTCCTCAGCTGGATGCGGGGGGGCCGTTCGAGCTCCTCATGGTCGATGACGAGAACAGGCTCCATCCACTGGGACTGAGGACTCTGACTCCAGAGCAGGTCCTCAGGGCCATCAGGGTCCACAGAAAATCTGCGCTCTGCATCCGCCTGAAGGTCAGCGGGCTGGTTCTGGGCTGCTTCTGGGCTGCTTCTGGGCTGGTTCTGGGCTGGTTCTGGGCTGGTTCTGGGCTGGTTCTGAACTGGTTCTGGGCTGGTTCTGAACTGGTTCTGGACTGGTTCTGGACTGGTTCTGGGCTGGTTCTGAACTGGTTCTGGGCTGGTTCTGGACTGGTTCTGGGCTGGTTCTGGGCTGGTTCTGGGCTGGTTCTGAACTGGTTCTGAGTTTTTGGTTGATCTTTGCTGGGGGGCTTTTCCAGACAGGGAAGGGTCCTCGGAGCGGCTCTGAAGAACCCGGTCCTCCTCAGGAACAGGCAGATGGTGTCGGGTCGGACTCAGCAACGCCCACCGGCCAGACCGAAGTGGATTCTGGGTAATTAGTGATGGCGGAGCGATTTTCTCTGGAGATGCACAAAATCATCGGCTTGATATCTGTAGCAGTCAGTATTGGCTTTAAATCCAAGTATCATTATCAGCCTATATCGACATGGTGTCAGCCCGATATCAACCAATATTATTTAGAAATATTTTTTTCTGATGGTTCTTTCCAACCAACATAATTAACCAACAGGCGCTGTTGGTGATTAACCCGCTAAACGCTGTTTTTATGTTGTTTTTTTCTCTTTTTTTAAATCCGTGGCGTAGACTTGTCGTGCTCAGGACAAGTCTTGGTCCTGAGACCGCTTTTTCGCGGTCTTGGTCTTGTCATGACCTCGGCAGTCTTTGGTCTCGGTCGGTCTCGCAATGTCTTGGCCTGGCCGAGCGGTCTCGAAGGAATTTGTAACCTGTAATATCCAGGCAAACAGGTTTTTTTAATATATATATATCATTATACGCCCCCTTCAAGTACCAAATAACACAATCTCATTTGTATACGAAGCAGCTGAACTCATTATGGTGCTTCAGTTCTACAACTCATGCAAAATGGCGAGACTTTTTCTTTTTGTCTTGGTCTTGGTCTCGAGCTGAACTAGTCTTGAGCCCAATCCCAATTCTCTTTTTTACCCCTACCCCTTACCCCTTCCCCTTGGCCCTTGCACTTAAAACGAAGCTACAAGGGGTAGGGGTGAAAGTCAACCCCTTCAAATTGGGACACCCCTTCAAGAATCACATACGTCATCAGTGATCCCCGGCTTGTGTGTAAGCAGATGTGCGCTGAGCTGTTGGCGCAAATCTGGAGAAATCAAGCCGTCTACAGCTGTGGATTAACGTTAACAAGCAAATTGGATTTTTGCATGACATCCCTGCCTGTGTTTTATCCCATGAAGACCAGCAGCGATGCTGCCGAATTTCTTATTGATCATCTAGATTATCAGGGCTGCAGAGCACCGCTGGTTTTCAGCCTGATAGCGTTTATATAACTGAAGCGTCAATGTAGTACTCGCGATTTTTTTTCATGTGCATTTTGCAAAAAAAATGACCGTTAAACATTTAAACAGCATTAAACTAGACTATATAATGGTTTTCACACTTTTTAAACTTTATTTATGGAGAAATATTTACATTTGTGGATGTTTTTGGACTCAGTAGCAGCCGTCGTCCCAGTGATTTTCATACCCCTTCGTTTGAAGTGTGCTCTCGAAAAATCTTCGTTTGAAGGGGTATATAGCCCTCCCCCTTAGCCCTTCCCCTCCATCCTACAGGTATTGGGACACCCCTACCCCTACACATGAACGCGCAAAACGGAGGGGTAGGGCTAAGGGGTGAAATGGGATTCACCCTTGGTCTTGATACTCTCTGGTCCTGGTCTCAGTTTAGGCAGTCTTGACCGTGGGACATGGGAACATCATAAGGCTGCACCCACTGTGCAACATTATGACGTCTCCAGCAACAACTGGATCTGCAGCAGATGCAATAGAAGTATTTCTGTAATTTTGCAAAAGGAATGAATATTACATCATGTTTAGCTTTAATATCGGTATCGGTTTTGGCCAAATGAGTTGCAAATCACTAATTTGCTCAGATCGCAGCATCTCTCCGGCTTCGTAGACCCCTGAAACACTTTGTTCTGTCAGGTCTGTGAAGAGGAAGCGGGGCAGACTGCTCAGTCTCTGTTCAAGGCAATTAAACAGAAATCAGGACAAACTGAATTTATGGGTTAAACAAAATGTAGAAATGTTGGGGGCTCGTCCGGGCAGCAGCAACCAGGGCATAAATGAGCATTTATGGTTTTCTGATGGAAATTATGTGCAGAAAAGCTGAAACTTGAAGGTTATTTATGTTTACCTGTTCATGCAAACTAAGAACAAACCACTTCTCTTTCTTTATCCCTGATATGCAGGTGGTACTATGAGGGACTCAACATCATTGCAATCAGTCCTGAACCCGGAGAGGGTGCAGCAGAGAGTGAATCGGACCCCTGCAATAACGACTGGAAACCCAATCCTGAAGACGTGAACCCGACCGAAACGTGTGGGGGCAGGACCAGCATGGAGGAAGGTAAAATCCCCTACAGTGTGATGTTTCCAGGGCAGCTCGGTCCAACACCTGGAGTCGTATGGATGAAGCACATGTTTGCAGAGTCTGTAGGCAGTTTGTTTTAAATTGGGAAGAGCTATCATGACTGTTTGGTTTACAGTAATAAACCTTATTTGTGTTTGTGTTACAGACGAGACGTGGAAGCGTCCTATTGAATTTAAGACGCGCAGCCGGCGTTCGTGGTCTGCTAGCGAAAAAGCTGCTGTGCAAAGACAGTTGGGACATTTTGTCGTTCTCCGTAAAGTCCCTGGTAAGGAAATGTGCCAGAAGGCTATGCAGGCGGAGCCCTGTCTCCAGTCCAGGACATGGACAGAAGTAAAAGGCCACGTGTACAACACCATCACCACACTGAAGAGAAGACAGAGGCGGTAGGGACGAGTTATGTGATACTGTAGGAATTACGATGGATGTTCAAACCGAACGACTGAAGAAATGTTCAAAAGGAAATGCACTGTTGGTTTAATGGGTTATATGCACGACTCCACTACTTCCTGAACTTCAATGGCACTTCAGATATTCTTTGATAATTAGAAATAAGACATTTCTTCCCTGAAATTGCATCACATGCATTTCAGGATTTTCTGGGTAAAGATTAAGATAATTGCTTCTGAATTCCACTTTCATGTTAGAAATGTATTTTTTGTAATGTATCATGTTATTCTTGGCA
>JALJCO010003709.1:0-276703 GCA_023101725.1 Atherinomorus stipes
ATGGTTGCATGGGCTGAGGCTGAGGAGAAAATATCGGTATTGGCTGTAAAAATCTGTATGAGTCAATCCCTAATATTCACTCCACTGACATTATTATAATTATAATTTATTATTATTATTGGCAGTAGTAGTAGTAATAGTATCATTATTATTATTAATAATAATAATAGTAGTAATATCATTAGCATTATATTTATATGATAATCTAACATTTCTGGTACCAAACTTTTTCAGTCATTAATATAATATAATAAATATAATATAATATAATATTTGGGTCATAAGTTCCACGGTATGACTTAAAGCTGCTTTAAACCTCCTCATGTTTCTACTTTCACTTCAGGCTGGCCACCATGCAGGACATGCAGGGCCAATTTGCATGTTTATCTGATAAAGGCAGACACAGGTAGTACTTTATGTACCTCATTTATATACTTAATATTTGTTTTCTTATGTATTACGTAACAATACATTCAATGCTTTTTGTGTGCAAACCTGTCTGACGTCATTAATCACACCTGTGATCGCCTGAGACTCTCTGCCATGACCTCTCACACACTTTGATGGAAACAATGAAAACATGTTTGTTTGTTTGTTTGTTTGTTTGTTTTACCTACAACAGATCAGAAAACAACTTAAAACTAAGCTGAATATAATCATAAACGCGGTTCAGGTACCGGCTCATTTGGATAAAATGGTCATGAAATGGTTAAACGTTAGTTTTATATCAATAAGTTGTAATTAAGGTGTTATAAACGTGTATTTACTGGATGTTTCTTACTCCTATGAACAGGGGAACCGTGAATGACGACGCCAGATTAGCTTGTTCTCTCCCGGTTTCATGCTAGCTGCTAACCCGGACTCCCGAACCAGACCGGCTCGGTTCGGCGGAGACTCACCGTGGATGAGAGTCGCTGTTCACCAACAATCGTCTTGCATCTTGACTCCTCGACTTTCTGGATCTTTCCCGTTTAACCAGCTGCCAAGGTTAGTACGTGACCGGGCGCACAGTCCGTCTGGTCTCCGCTGCAGGGGCGTCGTGAAGCGGCTGGGAGTCGCGCGCTGGTCCCGTCATCGGTCTGGAGCCCAGAAAGCGGAGGTCCGTGAGGAATCCTGCCGTCAGAAACCGCCGTCCATGCCGGTTGTTGCGACTATTTCTCAAACACAGCTGGCTTTCAGCACAATTTCAGTTTCTTGACATTTCCGTCTTCCTCCCTGTTGGGCAGAATGACGCTCTGCTGCCCTCTGCAGTAAAGGAGGACCGTACTACGGAAGCCGAGATCAGACACCCGCCCCCCCAAAAACACAAACAAAAAACAAACAAACAATTATTTCACTGTGAAAGTTGAATAAAAGTTTTTTTTTTTAAATCCCCAAAAGTGACTTAACTATGAATTAAAATGATCCCTCACATAAAATATTTAATTAATGTAAGATCAACTTTATATGACAACAAAATGATCGTAAAATAAAAAATTATTTAATTTAAATTATATAAATATTATATTATTATATTAAATATTTTTAATTAATTTATATTAAATTAATAATTTATATTATTTGTACATTTTATAATTAATCAGTCAAATTATTTTAATGTATTAACCCAATTAGAGTGCCAATATATTGACAGTAATATTTGTTTAAATTAACCAAACATTTAAGTCACAATAATATAATTTTGATTTAATTGATTTTAATTAAATCAATAGAGAATATATATATATATATATATATATATATATATATATATATATATATATATATATATATATATATATATATATATATTTCAATGTGAAGTTGAATATAAGTTTAAAAAGAAATCCAATAATGTTAAAAAAAAATAAAAAGGAAAAAAAAAAAAAGGATAAAAAAACGAAAGAAAATAGAAAAAAATATAAAAACAACAAAAAAAAGGATTGTCCCAAAGTGACTCAACTATGAATTGAAATTGTCCCTCACATAAAATTTTGATTAATATAAGATCAACATTATATGGCAACAAAATAATAGTAAAATAAGAATTAATTTATTTTTAAAATTTAAATTAATTATATCAAATTATTTAATTTATATTGTTAATCATTTATATTATTTTTACATTGATAAAATAATTAAATAAATCATTTTAATGTTTTAATCCCAATAAGAGTGCCAATATATTGAGTGATATTAGTTTAAACTAACCAAACATTTAAGTTACAATAATATTATCTTAATTTAATAATCTAAAATTAATTTAATTCTATTTTTAATATTTAATATAATTTTAATATCGTAATATAATATCTATCCATAATAGATAGTTTTTATATAATTTTAACATAACTAACCAAACATTAAAGTTATAATTTATCCAAGTTAAATTACTGCAACTTTCAAGTTAAATTACACCAACATAAAAGTTTAAATCAACCCATCAACTTTATACGACATTATAACCGTTTACAGCAATATCAGTTTAAATTAACCAAACATTAGTTATAATTAATCCAATATAAAAGTTAAAGTTACTGCAACATTAAAGTTAATTCCCAAAAATAAAAGTTGAATTAAATCCAACATTAAAGTTCATATTACAGTAACATAAATAAATCAGACATAAAAATAAAAATGAAGCTGGGTTAATGGCAAATATAAATAAACAGACAGACAGGGTATAAGTCTAACCATTTGTTTATTTTGTATTACTTAATCATCAGACAATGAGGAAATGACAATTCCTTTCCCCCCCACCGTCTTCTACTCTATTAAATGATAATACAAACACCTAAAGCAAAACTTATCTAAGTTAGAGGTGGTGGATTCTGCATCCTCGTGGTTCTCAGAGCCGACCCGAATGCAGTGCTAAACGATGACATGATAACCGTTTTCCCCGTCCTGCTGTGCCTCTGAATTCAACCTGGACGACCTGGACTTGTGTGAGAACTGTTGTACAGAAACTGATCCACAAAAAATACCAGAAATCATCTCAGACTGAACAACCTTCTGCTTCTGGACAAAAAAAAAAAAAAAAGTAAAAAGAAGTTCCCAACTGAAAGTTAAATGTTAACGTGGTGATAGTTGAAGCAGGCTGCTGGGTCAAAAATGGCCTGAAACGTCACCTTTTTAGGCTCTTTTTCTGACACAAGGTTGAGCTAAATCAAACTCCAAAATGAATCCTTCAAAACGGGGAATCTGCGTTCAACATTTCAGGATTTTTTTCCCTGCTCAAGCCTCGCGTTGTACTAATATTTGCACAAGACCGAGGCTCGACTGATCAACAGTTTCAGACTGAGGACAGGGAGGCACAACAGTAACAGAACAATGCAGCCTTATCCGACAGGCAGTGGATACGTGATAGAGTCGACATTATTCCATACGAGCTTACCTCAATAAAAAAGAAAAAAAAAACAACAACTATGGAGCAACAAAGTACACGTGCTTGTTCTGACAAAAATAAAACTCTACACAGATATTTTCTCTGCAGTTAGATGGACAGTCTCCTGTCTCTTCTGAGGTAGTAAATAAGTAGAAATATAATTAAAAAGCGAGTACAAAGAACAAACAATTCTACCAGTTTAACTGAGCTGTGTCTGTTTCTTTTAAAAAGTGGAGATATGGGCTCGATATGAAGGTACCAGACCGAAGCTGGGACACACCGACTCACCCAGAGGCTTCGTCTTTTCCATCCTACCACCTTCTGCTTTGACGACGGCTGTAAACTCGGCCGTTTCCAAACCAGCTTGAGGAATTGATCACCTGGAGCAGTTATTAGCTGAATTTAGACCATCAGCTGCAATTTTCCCACCATTTAGTCATGAAAGTAAAGAACGTGGCTCCTTAATGGCCATTTTTATGCTAAAGTTAGAGCCATGTGTGTCTAAAGCCCTGTTCTGACGGGATTATTTTAACCTGGGGACCACATTTAATAAATAAATTACCCCGTTGCTGCATATTGTTTTCATCAGCAGCAGATGATCATTCAGAGACGAAACAACATAAATAACTCGCAGACAGTTGTTACTAATGCATCAAGAACTTGCACCATGTCCGCATGTTGTCCAAAATAAATGTGTCTTTGGTGGCCCATTGGTGACCAGTGAAACATCTATCGCCGATTCCAAAGTTAATGCTTGTCAATGATCGTAAACATCATAATTTAGAAGAAAAACCTATTTTCAGCCTCCGTTCTTTGCCAAAAAGGAAATAAAATGTGTCCAGGAAACAAATACCAGCAAATCACCCGTCAGATCCTGTTCATTTCTGTCCAATCAGAGTTATTTACCGGACCTCAGAGTTCAGATAGTTATAGTAGGTGATTTTAATAGGAATGAACGTCACAGACAATCTCTGTAATTATTACAAACTGCACGTGGTCCCAAGGTAAAACTAATCCGAATCTGAACCAGAATAGGGCTTAAGTGGTTTCTAAACTGGTCTCTGCATGGACTTGACCCCTGTGCTCTTTAGAAGACCCCCTTGCGGGGTCAGGGACCCCTGGTTGGGAACCACTGATTTAGAGTAAAAGAAGAATGTCATTGTTACATTGCCTGGCAACGAATTTAACATTCGACGGAGGATTTATGAAGGTTTGTCTTGACATCCTAGCATCTAATAAGATTAAATTAAATTCTGAGTGCCGTATTTTCCGGACTATGACGGTGCGTACACACCAAACGCGTCAGGTTTACACGCAAAGTCAATGGCTGACTCGCGTCTAGGAGGCGTCGAAAACCCTGCGGCACATTGCGTGCGCGTTTTGAGCGTTTGACACACAGCAGACGCTGGAGTTGGAAAATCTAAACTTTGGCGTTTTGTCGCTGAAAATCAAGCGTCTGCCTTTTTAGCGACCCAACGTCCAACTCTGGGCGTCAGGCACGTTTTTGACACCCAAATCACGTTTGGTGCGTACGCAGCACGAGTCGCTCCAGAGTATAAGTTGCATCAGTGAAAAAAACTGTCAAGAAGAGAAAAAAAAATAAAAAATGTTGAATTTATTTATTTGAAGTTGGACAATTTGGGATTTTTCCTCATATAACTGCTAAAACATCACTAATCACTCCGATTCCAAAGTTAAAGCCTGTAAATGATCATAAACGTCATTATTAAGAAGTATAAACATGTTTTTGAGGAGTTGACAGTACAGCCAGATGTCAAAAATGAACTCCTCTCGCTGAGATGAGGCTATTTTGGGATTTTTGACTTGGGGCAGAATATAGTTGTTGCAAACCTAGAGCTCCCTCTGGTGGTGTTAGACGGTAATGTTTACTCCTTTACAAAGTCTAGATTAATTTACTAGGGGTGTATGGATCAATCTATATCAATACATAGATCGATCAAAAATCCCCCCAAATTGATATTATACCCACTTTTATTATGAAAATGGCTTCATTTTAAAGTTCCTTTCATTTTCACAACAAAGTCCATGTTTATATTTGTACAGTGGATAGATATGACACAGGGAGATTGTACTGAATATGTACTTTCAAGTAAGTAGTAGCTACAGTTATATAAAAATCAATATAACCTTGTTTATTAATTGTAATATGTGGGTTTTTATATAATTTTATATCGATCGGTGGATCCTAAATCAAATCAAAATCATATTGACTGAATTTGACACATCGACAAACATCAAATTGCTATCCACTGTATCGATATATCGTGATCAAACCAGTGATTTACTCCTCTAGAATTAAAACTTAAAAATATGTTAAATTGTGTGTGTCTCTCTCTCTCTCTCTCTTTATATATTACACAGGAGAAGCCAAACTATGAAAAAAAGGTCTGACTTATAGTCCGGAAAATACGGTAATAGTTAATTTGGGGGAAATCCAGGTTTATAATGGAGCCTGATGACTTTCAGGACCAAATCTATAAGACGCTGATGTTTACTTCTCAGAAGTAAAGTCCAGTTTGGTTAAACTGGTGTGAAAGTGGGCGAAGAGTGAATCTAAGAGTGAAACAAAGCAGCTAAAAAACGCTGGAGGTCCTTTGAGACGGCTGGAAAAACATCTTAGGTGATCAATCAAAGCAAAAGGTGGTTAAAACATTAATGTTTTAATGTTCCTAATGTGTGATGTCATAGGTGTGTCCAGCCTCGTGCCCGGTATCGTACAAATCCCCGACTTCAACGGTTAAAAACTGCTGCGATAATTTTGCATAAAACATCTGACAAGGTAGAGGTAGACAGTTTTAATTAGAGCCTCACAGATTTTTACACATCTAAACACACACATGCACGTCTCCACATTCATACACGCATGTGTACGCACACACGCTCAAATGAACGGGTCGGCGTGTAAATACGCACATACACGCGCGCACGCACCCGACCGGTTGCACAGTTACGATGCAAACTGTGCTGCAAACAGTGCTGAGTGTTGTAAACAAGTCAGAGCCGCTCTGCTGGACCGACCGTGTGCTTACGTCATCTAAAGCACCATTTTCAGCTTCACGTAAAAAAAAAAAAAGTGGTAATAATCGCGGGACACGTGTGCCGAAACAATATCAGCTTCCTGATTCATCTAGGTCGGGCTCTGGCCTGAATATCTGCCAATAGATAAGAGTTGTGTGTCATAAAATCAAGCTTTAGTTTCAATCTACCGTCACATATAAGCGCCAAAATAACTAAGAGGCAAATACGGGGAAAAAAAACACCCTCAGTTATTTGTGTTTGAGGTACAGATCAAAGTAATCCTTTTAGAAATGTCATAAGTGCTTCAACCCAGTCAAGAGGTCAGACACTCTTAGAGAGGCACAACAGTAGCATTTTAAGACATCGGTGCAATGCTAATGAGCAAGTCCTTCAACGAGGAGTCCGTGGAATTAAGGCAGGAGAGCGACACCATCCATCTCCCCTTCTACACATCCTCCGTACGTTCTTACCGCTTCCTTATTCGGGCCGCTGCCGGAAACCTGCCCGCTTCCCGCCCAGGTTTCCGGCCCGGGCCAGAAATGCAACCCTGGAAACGCAGGCGGGTAAAACAGAAAACAAGGAGGAGTTCGTTTTAAAGGCCGGTGGGACGTTCACACCGAAGCAGCGGTTCAGGCTTTTCCCGCCACCTTCCACTCGGCTACGCGTGGAACCGGGGGACAGACGGACGGGTCAGAGCGGCCGCTGCGCAACAATGCGCCTCAGATTTAGTTCAGGACGTGGAACACCTCCACCTCCACGCGCAGGTATCGCCTCACCTCCACGCGCAGGTATCGCCTCACCTCCACGCGCAGGTGTCGCCTCACCTCCACGCGCAGGTGTCGCCGCTGCCGCCTGCTCCTACTGGCCGTTACGTCACCAACGCATCAACCGACAGCATCAGCTGGATCCTGTCTGAAAGAAGGCTAACTTTGGATCGCTACAGCATCGCTAATGTCACCTCAGCAGACTCGGGGGTGGGGGGGGGATGGGTTTTGGCATTTGGGACTATCTCCCATGAGTGGTAAGATTTAATGTGTAGCGCGCTGGCTAACGGCAGCCACACGTTTTAAAAATGTACGATCAGGTCCAGCTTTACGTTTACCGTACGAGCCTCGGGGTTCTGGAGGAGGTGAAGTCTCGCACCTGACGAGCAGGTGCGCTAAAAGAGCATCTCTGAGGTTAGACGGGAGTTCAACTCGTGCAACCGGCTGCTGTGCAGACGTGCCGAGCATCACTGCCGCCCCGTCTGGCAGCAACTCGTCCCTGCTGGCGCACAAACGCGGACAAAAACCAGTAAATTCACCCAGTGGAAGTCAGAAAAACGTCTCCAGACTACAGAGTACCGACTGCCTCAAAGGTTTTGGGCTGCAAACATCTGAACACGGATATTTTTTAGCCCATTTGCAGCCTCGTGTGGTTTGGCATCACTTAAAATGAAAAGATGAGGGTAAGTGCATTTTACTCCAGCAGCAGGAAAGTCGTCGTCGCCGTGGTGATCTGACCTGCGAGGCCTCTTATACACCAAACCAAGTCAAGGGTGAAGAAATGAAAAGCACCTGAACGCACCACAGAGGTGACGAAGTCTGGATTTTCTCACTGAAGGGAGACACGCCTTAAAGGTACAGTATGTAAGAATTACTGACATCTAGTGGTAAAGATGGGTATTTAAAAGAAAAGATGTTTTCTGATGACTCATCCTAAGAAAATAAACACATAACTATTCTAGTGCAGTGATTGGACATCAATTAAACTCAGTTTTAAATTATATATCACATTTTTCTGCCAATGACCTTTGAATTTTTACATACTGTACCTTTAACACGTCGTGCTGGTGTAACAATATGAAAATTTCATATCATGATTATTGTGACAAAAATGATCAGTTACTGTTATCTTAGTATTATTGAAATCACCCCCAAGTATAAGTACAATATCCAAAATGGGTCTAGACGTCTACTTTGTCCTTTTTAAAGGGGGAATAATCTCAGTTTGCAATTAAACATTGCAAACTGAGACTGCTGCTGCTTTTCCGGCAATGAGCAGCATCACTGGGAGTTTTTCAAAGTGCAGTAATCAGTCACGGTTTTAACGATAATTAAAATCTGAAATAGTATTAATAATTGTTGGACGTTTGATCACGGTTAACCTTGTTACTGGTAACCGTTACATCCCGAGAGCTGAACGTTCATTTACTCACCCAGACAGTCCCCCTATGACAGTGACATCATCAAAGCCACAGCAGTAAAAATGTCTAAATAAGGACGGATCACCACAAAAAAAGCCACTTCGAGCCGCGTCGAGCTCACAGGGGGGTCCGACTAATGTTTGGTAACAAAACATTGGTGACACGAAGGAGTTTGTGGCAGATAATGTCTTATTTAGAGGCTGCGCGAGGTTGCACGCATCACTTACATTATGTTGGACATACGCTGATCTGGAGAAGGGATGCACGACATTTTGGCCGATATCCGATATGCCGATATTTTAAAACTCACGTGGCCGATAACAGATATCGATACCGATAGTAGTTTTGTTATCTGTTACCGACACTTTGAAAAATAGAGGTGAGGAAAAAATATTGATACACTGAAATATCGCAATATTTTCAAATGCCAATATCAAATCGATATCAAAAACACGGTATCGATCTGTTTTACTTACAAAATCTCGCGAGATTTCATCGTTCTATTACAAAATCTCAATATTTCGTGAATTCTCGCGAGAATTCATGCAATTGATGAAATAAAGCGAGATTTCGTTAGTAAAATAGAATGATACCGCATTTTTAAATGTCAGTATTTCAGCATATGAAAATATCGCTAAATTTTTGTTAATTCTTGCGAGATTTTGTCACAGATCGATGAAATATCATGAGATTTCATTAGTAAAATAGATTGATATTGTGTTTTTACGTCAATGTATTAGCAAATTAAAATATTGCGAACATTTTTTTGATTCTTGCAAGATTTCATAACAGAACGATGAAAAACCTCAAGATTTCATTAGTAAAATAGATTGTGATCATATTGACATTTAAAAATGCGGTATCAATCAATTTATCAATCTATCAAATCTCTCAATATTTCATTGTTCTGTTATAAAATCTCACAAGAATTAATGAAATATCGTGAAACTTTGCAACAGATCGTTCAAATCTCGAGGAGATTTTGTAAGTAAAATAGATCAATACCGCGTGTTTAAATATCGATTTGATATTGGCATATGAAAATATTGTGATATTTCAGTGCATTGATATTTTTTCCCACCCCTATTTTGGTTGGAACCTAGTGTCGGAAACAGATAACAAAACTGTTATTTGTAACAACCACTTATTTTTTCAGCTTTAATATAGATATCGGTGATATTTCATCATTCTGTTACGAAATCTCACAAGAATTCACAAAATATTGTGAGATTTTGTAACAAAATGATGAAATCTCACGAGACTTTGTAAGTTAAATACCATGTTTTTAAATATCAATTTGATACTGGCATATGAAAATATCACAATATACATATTTTAGTGTATCAATATTTTTTCCCACCACTATTTTTCAACAAAACTGCTTATTTTTTTCAGCTTTAATATCTGTATCGATATGAGTTATCAGCCACATGAGTTTTAAAATATCGGCATATCGGATATCGGCCAAAATTCCAATATTGTGCATCCTTAGAAAAAACGAACTTCCTCTTTAAATCACGATAGCACAAAAACCATCATAGGACGTAGCCGGAGACTCTGCACCGCCACCGTGCGTGCTTCATCTAATTAAAGCTCGTAATAAATTATTTGAAAAAATGCCGATAATATAATAGAAAAAAACAATAATGCTGCGTTCCATTTTCATCGGAACTGGGGGGGGGGGGGTGACGTCACACCCGACCAACTTGCGTTCCAGCTCACTGGTCGGAAAACCAGTTAGCAACCTAGCAAAACAACGTGTTTGCTAAGGCTATTGTTATTAGCCGTTGTTAGCACAGCAGGTGTTGTAGTTCACATATACGACATGAAAAATGTGAATTACACTACAGCAGCTTCCCCGTACATCTGTATAAACTAATACTATGTGTACGACTGATTTATGCAACAAAATATTAGTAAGAAGTGTAAATAAATGTAACATTACAGAAGCTTCTATAACTGCTAACACAGGGCGCGGCCATCTTTAAATCTGAACTCGGAGCTGCGAGAGTTGTCCGACTTTCCGAGTGGGAAATCCGACTTCAGGGGGGCGTTCCAGTTGAAACTTCCTACTCGGAACTGGGAATTTCCGACTTCCGAGTTGAAATGGAACGCAGCATATGTTAGCCTCCTGAGAGCCAATCAGAGCGAGCCGTGTCAATGATGTTGATTGGACTCATTTCACAGCAGTTGGTTTGGTGCATAACGGCCCGTAGCGTCAAACGATGGCTTTCCGGTTCCTGATAACTGAAATTATCTACTGTATTTATTAATATTAGACTTTTCTGGTGTGAAAATAAACTTTTTCTGTCTAACACTGATTTCCTAAAGATGGCTGATGATAAATGTTGGTATTCGTGCAGAAAAGTGCTGCTAAGATTTGATCTTCTGGAGTTAAACAGTAACTGAGCTCATCTCCTCTCAGCTGATGCTCCAATAGTTCAAATGAAAGTTAAACAAACTTAGAAGAAGTGACCTATTTTCTGAGAAGTGAAGGGTAAACTGTAGTGTTTTCAGCTTCCCGGGAGGAGCTGTAAAAGCTGCAGCTGCTAAAACATTCAAGGTTATTTTTAAGGATGAGGTAATACTGATGAGGTGATCGGTTGTTACGTCGGTCGTAGAGACGAAGATGCCGCTCTCTCTGGCGTGAAGCCGATGCTGGAGGGACAGCTCACTGCTGAAAGGCCTGGTAGTAGTGAGGTAGGGAGCTGGAGGTGCTCATGCCGGGGCTGTACGCCTGAGGTAGCTGGCTGTGGTTGTGGCCGCCGGGGCCCTGCGGCACGTGGGGCTGCGGGGGCTGGAAGAAGGAGAACGGCCCCGGAGCTTGGGAGGACAGCCCGGTGGAAGGGGATGGAGAGGAGGTGGTGGTGGTGGAGGAGGTGGCGGGCGGGTAGCTCATCACTAACCCCCCCATCCCCATGTGGGGGCTGTAAGGCGGCAGGCCGAAGGGCAGGAAGCTCAGCAGGGGCCCGAGGTCCATGTTAGTGGTACAAGACAGCTCAGTGGTGGAGATGGCGGGGCTCCTCGACAGCAGGTGGGGGTCGCCGCCGTCGCCCAGCGCCTCCCGCTGGGGGGAGGCCGAGGTAGAGGAGTTGACTGCGCTCAGGTGCGGCGGGGGGGCGCTCTGGAGGTCCAGCAGGAAGCTGTCCATGTCGGAGCGGGGGTATGAGGTAGAGCCGTGCTGGTAGCGGGACATGTTGCCGTACGGCTGCTGCTGGGGGGCCGCGGGGGGCTGCATGTGGTGGTGGAGGGGGTGGGAGGACTGGGGGGGGCACGTGGTGGCCCATGCTGGAGGGTAAGGACCCCTGCATGAGGCCGTGGGGGTGGCCCATGGCCGGGACGGGGTTGGGCATGGGGTAGGAGGTGCACATGTCCCGGGCGAAGCCCTCCATGGGCTCCTTGGAGACGGAGCCCATGTCGGGGGTCACGGGGCTGGGCTCCTCCTTCACGGGGAGGGCCGCGGGGGTCAGCGTGGCCACCGGCGCGCTGGGGGCGCACGGCGACGTCAGCCCCGACTCCTGCGCGTGGCTCTTCTTCAGGTGGCGCGTGAGGTGGTCGCGGCGGCCGAAGCGCTGCGCGCAGCGGGGGCACAGGAAGTCGCGGCGGCCCGTGTGCACCACGGCGTGCCGCCGCACGTCCTTCCGCGTGTAGAAACGCCGGTCGCACCGTTCGCACGAGTACTTGCGCTCCCGCACCGGCACGGCGGTGCCGCTCTCCGGCGGGGGGGGCCGGTCGCCGTGGTCGCCCAGGTTCTCCAGCAGCGACGGGGGCTCGTCCGGGCAGGCCAGGCCCGCCGCGGCGCTGTGGGAGGCCACCAGGTGGCGACGGTAGCCCAGCTGGGTGTTGTACTGCTTCCCGCAGTCCTGGCAGTGGAAGAGCTGCCTGCTGGGGGGGACGTTGTCGTGCAGCTGGCCTTTCAGATGATCCTGCTGGTGGAACATGGTCTCGCGGGAGGAACGAGGGCTCTGCAGCTGCACGGGGACCCCGTCCGAGAGCCTGAGCAGGTACAGACCAGACTCATGAGGAGGACGCCGTCAGCCTGCAGATCTCTGGCTGCGCTCCGACCTCAGGGGGAAAAGTTGCTTTCCTGACGCTTCGATGTTCCCCTGCAACCACGACGAGCGGTCCGCCCAGCCTGATTCCAGCACCTGGTTCCTGTGGCAGCAGCTGCCATAACAACCCCGACCGGGCTGCGGGGAGAAGAGCTTCAGAGGTGCAGGCTGGCTTTATGTGTTTACAGGGAAGAGTTTTTGCGTTGGCCTGCAGTCTATTTTAGTACTCGCTGCCCCGAACGTCACGGCTGCTGCAGCTGAGTCACAGAGGAAGGTCCACTTCTTCACAGAGCTGCAAAACAGAGACAGAAACACGTCACGTCGTGCACGAGGAAACAGACTCAGTAAAGGTCACACCGGTGAATTAATCTGTAAGCAACGTTACACATAAACAAAATAACTTTACACATACTGCAAACTGCGCAAACATTCAGATTTTTATCCTCAACCTGACAGAAACCGCCTCGTCCACACCCGTCAGACTCGATCTGAGCATGGATCATCTTCAGCCTACTTGCTGGATGCAACTCCTTCCCCACCACCAGACTCCAGGTCATCTGGATTTTAATAATCAGGTCTTATCTCCTCAAAGCCCCCAGAACAGAGCTGAGGATGATGGGAGATTGAGCCTTCCAGGCTGCAGGTGTGGTGCACCCTCCCAGCCGACCTCAGAGCTCACCGATCCGTAGAAACTTCAAACTTTTAAAACTTTGAGATCTGTTTTTACAAATATGTAAAATGCTTTATGGATAAAATGCATTATTTTTATTATTATTATCATTATTTCATCTCTAATTAGTAGTTTTCCGATGAGAAAGCAGTTCATCATCCTTCTAACAGCAGTTTCACCAGAAGTAGAGCTGATTAATATTTTTTTATGTATTACTCTGTAACCGCAGGCCTTCCAGGTGGATGTGATTAATTGTGCTGAAGGATTTTTTACAGTATCAAATTCATATTTAAAAACATGGTATTTTACTGACAAAGTCTCGCGAGATTTCATCATTCTGTTACAAAATCTCACAAGATTTCGTGAATTCTTGCGAGATTTCGTAACAGAACGATGAAATATCGCAAGATTTTGTTAGTAAAATAGATCGATATCGCGTTTTTAAATGTCAATATATCAGCATATGAAAATATCGCAAAATTTGTGTGAATTCTCGTAAGATTTCTTAATAGGATGATGAAATATCGCGAGATTTCGTCCGTAAAATAGATTGATACTGCATTTTTAAATGTTAATATGATATCAGCATATGAAAATATTAGGATATATCGGTTATAAATTTTTTCCCCCACCCTTAGTCTTTAGAAGTTTTAAAGTCTGTAAAAAACTAATTTTTAAAGAAAAAGAGGAAGAAGTTTTGGTTTTTTTTTGGGGGGGGGGGGGGATTTTAAAGGCTGGTACTACAAAAAGGACATTTGTCTGGACAAATACATTGATAACAACAAAAATAGCTGATAAGAGTTTAATTTCAGAGCTAAAATCTAACCGTTTTCATGCTTTTCTTAATAAGTAATTTTGGTTATTAAGCTCTTATATCACTATCTATGGTATTGTGCTGCTAAAATCAGCTTTTAGGTATTCTAAATTTCCTTTTCTGTCTCTTTCAGTCACATGATTCACACCACAGATGGTACTCGATTGCAAAACCATTATTTTTTGATGACGAGGGTGATTTTTTTTCTCCATGGCTGTATATATATGTGTATAAATATATTGTAATTTTTTATTTTAAGACTGCTGCAAAGTTGCCGCATCTGCCGTAAACAGACTGGAGGCATACTGGATAATATTTAGAAATCATCCGAGTACTTGGTGTAGGTTTTGCAGTCGTCTGCAAACTGCACACTATTTGGCAAACTTAGTACAAACAAGTACTTTATGTGAACAAATAAAAAGTTATTTTTAACAAATAAAAACAGAGAAAGAAAAGAAATATGCTGTCATCCTCAAAATTATTCATACCCTCCCAATGGATAAGGAAAAAAATTAGAAATCAATAAAATAAGCTGAAATTGACAAAAGTAATGATAAATAAAAATTCTACTAAAATCATGAGATTGATTTTAAATCGTGGTTAAACAGAAACATTAAAAACAATCAAAAAATAAAACAGATAAATAAGCATTTTAGCAACATCCGAAGCTAAAATGTTGTTGAGCAACACAATCACTGCAATCAGGTGTTTTCTGTAACGTCCAATCAGACGTCTGCACCTGTTGACAGGTATGTTGGTCCATGTTCATGAGCAAGGTGCTGTAATGTGTCTACATTGAAATATCATGATATTTTCATATACCAATATCAAATTGATATTTAAAAACATGGTATTTTACTTATAAAGTCTCGCGAGATTTCATCATTCTGTTACAAAATCTCACAATATTTCGTGAATTCTTGCGAGATTTCATAACAGAACAATGAAATATTGCGAGATTTCATGAGTAAAATTAGTTAAATTGTTATTTGAATTACGATTAACAATTTTTAATTTTCTTTAATTGGAGGGTATGAATAATTTTGAGCATGACTGTATATCAAGGCAAAAGACAACTATTTAAAAAGTCCCACAATAATAATAAAAATAATAATAATATGTAGTTTAAATACAAATATGTGTAAATATTACATATATATAGTTCCAAAAGTTTCTTGGTTTGTGGTCCAGTTAAATGCAGCTTTCAGTCTTTTTTTTTTTCAGCAACTCTGCAACTGCAACTTTATTTATAACGCACTTTAAAAACAACAAAGTTGACCAAAGTGCTACATTATGTCCGACACAGATCAAATATTCCTCTGAATTTGCTGGACTGGATTCAGACAGAGGCTTCTTCAGCGCGGGTCCATCAAGTGATTCCTCTGAATCATTAATCATTCATTACAGAGTGACATTTTAATCCCCCTCGCTGGATTTATCAAAGACGTGATATCGTCTCATTCATCAAGGATTATTCTAAAAAACAATACCAGTTGCAACTCAAATATTCTATTAATATTCCGTTAATCTGATTAATTACTCGTCCCGACAGGCTCCTCCACCGCCGCAACGTTCGAGTTCATCCCAGGCTTTAATTCAGTTAACGAGCCCACAAGGACAATAATAAGACACTCGGATCCACACGGAGGTTTTTATCCACGAACACATCACAGTTCCTGCCACATTCTGCCGAAGACGTTTTACTATTAGGAAAAATAACGCTGAACTTCATTCATTCATTCATTGATGAATGGAGGACGGATCACCTGCCTGGACATGAGGACATGAGGACGTAGCAGAGACGAGCAAATACATCCACCTGCAGCTGTTTATCACAACGTAAAGGCAATTATCTGGCTGTAATTTAATGACTGTGTATGACTCCGGTTGAACTTAAAGGTACAGTATGTAAAAAAAAATCAAAGGTCAATGGCAGAAAAATGTGACATATAATTCAAAACTGTTTCTACTGATGTGTAATCGCTGCACTAGAATAACTTATGTGTTTATTTTCTCAGAATAAGTCATTTATATCTACTTGTTGGGGGGGGTGCATATATGGAGGCTGCCATAGTTGTACCTTTAAAGGTACAGTATGTAAGAATTACAGACATGTAGTGGTAAAGATGGGTAACTGAAAGAAAAGATGTTTTCTTTCAAATGGCCTCATATTCTAAGCACTGCGGTGAATGTACGGTGGCTGTTAGTGGACAAAATTCTCCCACATATAAAGATGTTTTCACGTGTGAGTGGATCAGTGGTCTCAGATGTAGCTATGACTGGACTACATGTCACTACTTTTTAAGTAGTGTTGTTAGGGGTGGGGGATATGGACCAAAAGTAATATCTCGATATATTTAGGATGAATAACGATATAAAATATATATCTTTATTTTTTTATGGAGGGAGAAATTAAAATTTTTTTTACATTAAAAAAAAAAAAATAAAATAAAAAGTAATTAAAAAAAAAAAAAGAGAAAATAAAATAACTAAGAAAAAAAAAAAAAAAAAAAAAAAGAAAAATAAAATATAAAAAAATATAATAAAATTTAAAAAGAAGAAAAAAAAAAAAAACAAAAAAAAAAAAGAAAAAAAAACCAAAAACAAGAAAGAACATAAATAAAAAAAAAAAAAAAAAAAACAACAAACTAAATACCAAATATAGCGAAAAAGGAAAAATTTCCATTTCAATTTTAAAATTAAAAATATATCTTTAATCAACCAGTGTTGCTTGAAATTCATCGATCCGGCGATGCATCACGATGGGTCGTGTGACGATTTGGCATCGATTCATTTGGCGTGATGCTTTTCCACGGAAAACGAAACCATAAAAAAGGAACCATGACGCGCTCCTCGCCGCCGCCCGGACAGTTTAACGAGTGACACACAACAAGAAGAATGGCTACAACAAGGCTTACCGTAAAGATTGCGAGCTGTGGAGCCATGTTACAAATGCCCGCATCACACCTGTTCTGCAACGAAGGAGGTCCCAAAAATCTACAACGATGCTAAAGAGAAGGTAAATATTTGTTGGCTATTTGTGCAAGTTTGGTCTCTGTTATCTCGTCATTATGTCGTTAATGTTCTGGACTTAGAGGGTCTGTGTCAGTTAAACGTAACTGAAAAGCAAAGCCACCATTGTTATTTTCCTAACTTTGTTTTTAATATACTGTACAATGTCGCGTACATCGTCACTTCAACTACAAGCTTTTACAGACTAATCTGGGCAAACGCCGTCAGTAGACGCCGTGACATTTCTGTACATGTGTATTTAGAACAGATGAAACTCGGACTATTTTCTGAATAATATCGAGGAAATCTGGAAAGATGTGCGCATTTCTTAGTTGTTGGAACAGCAGTGGAAAACTTTAGCAGAAGTACCGTGTGTCCTTTGAATCTATTTTACTTACAAATGTAGCATCAAATGAAGAAAAAAAAAAATTTTAGACGCAAAAAAAGCATTAAAAATCGCAATAATCGTGATTATTATGGCCGCAATAATCGAATCGAAACATTATAAATCGCCATTATCGAAAAATCTTGAGCCCAATAATCGTAATCGAATTGAATCGTGAAGTAATCTCGAAGGGGCAACACTACTTTTAAGGCATTACTGATCCCAAGCAGTCGCTAACTCCCATTAAACAAAGCTGGTACAGCAGTTTGAAACTTCAGAGGCTTCTCACTGCACTCACATTGTTTTGTCCATTCAGGGACACCGTAGTAAAAATGGTGGCAGCCTCCATATGTGCACCACCCAGCAAGTACGTAGATATAAATGACTTATTCTAAGAAAATAAACACATAATAGTTATTCTAGTGCAGCAATTACACATCTATTACACATTTTTCCATAACATTAAAAAAAAGGCTGATTTTTTCTTTTTTTCAATTTCTGAAAAAGTCAGAATTCAGATTTTTTTTCCCAGAACATTTCAAAAAAAAAGAAATTGCTGGATTTTTTAAAAATTTTTTCAATTTCTGAAAAGTCAGAATTCAGATTTTTTTTCCCAGAACATTTAAAAAAAAAAGAAATTGCTAGATTTTTTAAATTTTTTTCTAATTTCTGAAAAGTCAGATTTCTGACTTTTTTCTCAGAATTTTATTTATTTTTTCTTCAGTGGCCCTAATCCTCTTCCGTACACATCAACAGAAACACAGTTTTGAATTATAAATCACATTTTTCTGCCACTGACCTTTGATTTTTTACACACTGTACCCAACGTGACTATTTCAGCAGGGTTTAGCGGGCGTTACATTAAAAGAAACTTTTCCTGGAGACTTTCTCCGCTCCAGCTTCCCCGACTCAGCGCGAGCTCGATGCCATTTACCGGTCCAAGCCGGTTCAATCCCAGATATGTGATCCAGTGTCCTTATTTCCACTGTTCCAGGATCATTTGTGTGTCAAACGCAGGGTTCTTGCAGGATCCAGCAAGTTAAAGAGTATTGCATTAAAAAGAGTAGAAATCAATAAAGAACTAAAACTATTATCAAAACTATACTTTCTTAACTAAAATAATCTACCCAACATAACATTAACCATAATATACCCAACCATGACACTGAGGCTGTCAGCAAAACTGTAGGACGTGAGGTTTTTATAAGAAAAACAGAGAAAAACTACCTTTTTTTAACTTATTTTAAAAGTTTAAAAGATTTTTTCTTTTTCTTGTCACGAACAAGCAAAATTTTGATAATATTTCTATAAATAAGATGCATTGCCTTAAAATAAGTTCAGATATGTCACTGAAATGTTTCTCTTTAGGTAATTTTGTCTTATTTTGAATGTGATGAGATATTTTGACTAGAAATGAGAAAAAATATACTTGGTAAGATTTTAGTTTTGCAGTGAACCAGCACTCGTAGCGATCTGAGCCGCTTAGAAAGACGCAGCAACTTCTGTTTGCAGCGTTTCAGTGTTTTCTATAAAACGTGTCTTTGAAAGAAATGTCGAAAACAAACAAAAATGAATAAATAAAACAAGTAAACAAATAGGTATGTAACAAAATGACAATTTCATATCACGGTTATTGTGACCAGAATGATCACGGTTATCATTATTATCCTTTTAACCGGTACATCCCTATAACAAGCATGATGGGGCTCCGAAGCTAAAATGTTGTTGAGCAACACTTTGATTCAGTCACTGCAATCAGGTGTTTTCTGTAACATCCAATCAGACGTCTGCACCTGCTGACAGGTATGTTGGAACAGGTATGTTCATGTGTCTGGGACACTTTTATTTATTTTTTCAAATTATTATTTCCAACTGTAATTCCAAAGCAACATTTTATTTCACTTAATTATAATTTTTAAAATTTTTATTTATTATTAGTTTCTTTAGTTTCTTGTTAATTGAATTACTGTTGTGAATCTTGTCTTGTCTTTAATTGGAGGGTATGGATAATTTTGAGGACTGTAAGTGCAGTCTCTCCATGAGGGGTCCAGCAGTTTGTGGTGGCGGATAAAACTCGATCAGGCTCGTTTTTCCTCGTTAAACCCGGTCCAGTCCGGGTCATTAAAGCCAAATGTGTGATCTGCGGTGGTGGATGGACGCCTGGCCGCGGTGGACACGTCCAGGCTGGGGGGGGGGGGGGAGACACTGGTGGGACGGAGCTAAGTTTCACTGCTAGCCCGCTTGTGTTTACCAAAGTGTCCGGAGGGGCTGAAATTAGCTCCGGTGCGGAGATAAACCGGATTATTACCCGTCTCCCGTCTAAATGACGGCCGCTCGCGGGGTTTAACGTGACTGTGGACGCTGGGAAACGTTATTCCGACTTGCACGTTGGTTAAAAACAAAAGATGAACGCTTCACCAAGTTGTGTCGGAGTTTGTCCTGCGGGAGCCAACTGTTCCCGAGCGGCGCGGAGGGACTCCGGGTGCCGGGGAAGCGGACGCCGACACGGCCGCTACTTACCGCCTGCGCCTCCGCCCCGCTGCCCGTCCACTCTCCGCTTCTCCACGCCGACATTTTGGGGCCAAGTTTTAGAGATGTTTCTTGAGTCGGGGCCTGGACTGCTGGGCGCCGCGCTGGAAGCCATGCATTCTGGGAGGGTGACGTCACACCCCGGGCTCAGAGGAACTCCAGCAGAGCGCGCATCCTCCTCCTGTCCGAAAACCCCCCCAAAGCAGGGGCGGAGTTAGAAGGGGGCCGAGGGGCCGCGGCCCTCCTGAAATCTGCCCAGGGGCCATTTGAGGTGATGGAAACTGGATAAGGACAGAAACGGCCCCCTCCCAGACCTGCAGAGATCACCAGTGTCATTACACCAGTTTCTCTGCACCAGTATCATTACACCAGTATCACTACACCAGTATCATTACACCAGTGTCATTACACCAGTATCACTACACCAGTATTACTACACCACTGTCATTACACCAGTTTCTCTGCACCAGTATTACTACACTAGTATCACTACACCAGTATTACTACACCACTGTCATTCACCAGTTTTCTGTTTCACAGTCTCACAGTTGTCTACACCAGTGTCATTACACCAGTATCACTACACCAGTGTCATTCACCAGTATTACTACACCAGTGTCATTACACAAGTATCACTACACCAGTTTCTACACCACTGTCATTACACCAGTATTACTACACCAGTGTCATTACACCAGTTCACTACACCAGTATTACTACACCAGTGTCATTACACAAGTATCACTACACCAGTATTACTACACCACTGTCATTACACCAGTATTACTACACCAGTGTCATTACACCAGTATCACTACACCAGTATTCTACACCACTGTCATTACACCAGTTTTACTACACCACTGTCATTACACCAGTTTCTCTGCACCAGTATTACTACACTAGTATCACTACACCAGTATTACTACACCACTGTCATTACACCAGTATTACTACACCCGTGTAATTACACAAGTATCACTACACCAGTATGTCTACACCAGTGTCATTACACCAGTTCACTACACCAGTTTCTCACCACTGTCTTCACCAGTTTTCTACACCAGTGTCATTACACCAGCGTTACTACACCAGTGTCATTACACCAGTATCACTACACCAGTATTACTACACCAGTGTCATTACACCAATATTACTACACCAGTATTACTACACCAGTTTCTCACCACTGTCATTACACCAGTGTCATTACACCAGCGTTACTACACCAGTGTCATTACACCAGTATCACTACACCAGTATTACTACACCAGTGTTATTACACCAGTATTCTACACCACTGTCATTACACCAGTTTCTACACCAGTGTCATTACACTAGCATCACTACACCAGTATTACTACACCAGTGTCATTACACCAGCGTTACTCACCAGTGTCATTACACCAGTTCACTACACCAGTATTACTACACCAGTGTCATTACACCAGAATGACTACACCGGGTCATTCACCAGTTCACTCACAGTATTACTACACCAGTGTCTTACACCAGTATCACTACACCAGTTTCTCACCCTGTCATTCACCAGTTTTCTACACCAGTGTCATTACACCAGCGTTCTACACCAGTATTACTACACCACTGTCATTACACCAGTTTTACTACACCAGTGTCATTACACCAGCGTTACACCAGTGTCATTCACCAGTTCACTACACCAGTTTACTCACCAGTGTCATTCACCAATATTACTACACCAGTATTACTACACCAGTTTCTCACCACTGTCTTCACCAGTGTCATTCACCAGCGTTATACACCAGTGTCATTACACCAGTTCACTACACCAGTTTACTACACCAGTGTTATTCACCAGTATTACTACACCACTGTCATTACACCAGTATTACTACACCAGTGTCATTACACTAGCATCACTACACCAGTATTACTACACCAGTGTCATTCACCAGCGTTCTACACCAGTGTCATTCACCAGTTCACTACACCAGTATTACTACACAGTGTCTTACACCAGAATGACTACACCGGTGTCATTACACCAGTTCACTACACCAGTATTACTACACCAGTGTCATTACACCAGTTCACTACACCAGTTTACTACACCACTGTATTCACCATTTTACTCACCAGTGTCATTACACCAGCGTTACTACACCAGTATTACTACACCACTGTCATTACACCAGTATTACTACACCAGTGTCATTACACCAGTTCACTACACCCGTGTAATTACACAAGTTCACTACACCAGTATGTTCACCAGTGTCATTACACCAGTTCACTACACCAGTTTACTACACCACTGTCATTCACCAGTTTTACTACACCAGTGTCATTACACCAGCGTTACTACACCAGTGTCATTACACCAGTTCACTCACCAGTATTACTACACCAGTGTCATTACACCAATATTATACACCAGTATTACTACACCAGTTTACTACACCACTGTCATTACACCAGTGTCATTACACCAGCGTTCTACACCAGTGTCATTACACCAGTTCCTACACCAGTTTACTACACCAGTGTTATTACACCAGTATTACTACACCACTGTCATTCACCAGTATTACTACACCAGTGTCATTACACTAGCATCACTACACCAGTATTACTACACCAGTGTCATTACACCAGCGTTACTACACCAGTGTCATTACACCAGTATCACTACACCAGTATTACTACACCAGTGTCATTACACCAGAATGACTACACCGGTGTCATTACACCAGTATCACTACACCAGTATTACTACACCAGTGTCATTACACCAGAATGACTACACCAGTGTCATTACACTAGTATCACTACACCAGTATTACTACACCAGTGTCATTACACCAGAATGACTACACCAGTATGATTACACCAGTATCACTACACCAGTATCATTACACCAGTATTACTAAACCAGTGTCATTACACCAGTTTCACTACACTAGTGTCATTACACCAGTATCACTACACCAGTATAATTACACCAGTATCATTACAGCAGTATCACTACACCAGCATCACTACACCAGTATTACTACACCAGTATCATTACACCAGTATCACTACACCAGTGTAATTACACAAGTATCCTCTAGTATGACTACACCAGTGTCATTACACCAGTATCACTACACCAGTGTCATTTCACCAGTATGACTACACCAGTGTCATTACACCAGTATTACTACACCAGTGTCATTACACCAGTATGATACACAGTGTCATTACACCAGTTTCTCACCAGTTCTTCACCAGTATGACTCAACAGTTCACTAAATAGTATCACTACATAGTATCATTACACCAGTATCTCTGCATCAGTATCAATAAGAAGTATCACTACACCAGTGTAATTACACAAGTATCACTACATAGTATGACTACACCAGTGTCATTACACCAGTATGACTACACCAGTGTCATTACACCAGTATTACTACACCAGTGTCATTACACCAGTATGACTACACCAGTGTCATTACACCAGTATTACTACACCAGTATCATTCACAGTTGACTCAACAGTATCATAAACTAGTTCACTACATCAGTATCATTACACCAGTTCTCTGCAACAGTATCAATAACCAGTATCACTACACCAGTGTAATTACACAAGTATCACTACACTAGTATGACTACACCAGTGTCATTACAGTATGACTAAAGTGTCATTACCAGTATGATATACCAGTGTATTACACAGTTCACTAAGTTTAAGTTCATTAAGTTGAAAAGTTCACTATATAGTTCACTAATCAGTTCATTCACCAGTTCTCTGCATCAGTTCAATAACAGTTCCTACACAGTGTAGTTACACCAGTTCACTAAGCAGTGTTACTACACAGTATTACTAGTGTAATAGACCAGTGTTATTACACCAGTATGACTACACCAGTGTCATTACACCAGTAGCTACACAGTGCCATTACACCAGTTGACTAACCAGTGTATTCACCAGTAGACTATACCAGTGTCATTACACCAGTATTATCCAGTATCATTACAGTTGACTAAAAGTATCACTATATAGTCATAATAGTATCATTACGTATCTCTGCATAGTATCAATAACCAGTATCACTACACAGTGTAATTACACAAGTATCACTAAGCAGTGTTACTACACCAGTTTATCACAGTGTCATTCACAGTATGACTAAAGTGTCATGCACTATATTTCCAGGGTCATTACATTAGTTGTACAGTATTGCCAGTATGCTACCCGGAGTCTTTCACAGTATAATACCCGCATCATTCAAGTATTCTACATAGTGTCAATACACAGATCCTCCCAGTGTCATTACACCAGTATCACTAAAGTATCACTCCAGTGTCATTACCCAGTATCACTCACAGTCTCAGTATCATTACACAGTATTTCCAGTGTCATTCACAGTATCACTCACAGTGTCATTACATGTTTATCCAGTATTACTACCAGTTCATTAACAGTATTACTCACCAGTGTCATTACACCAGTTCACTACACAGTGTCATTACACTAGTATTACTACACCAGTATTACTACACCAGTATCATTACACAGTTTACTACACCAGTGCCATTACACCAGTATGACTACACCAGTGTCATTACACAGTATTACTACACAGTATCATTAACCAGTATGACTACAAAGTATCATATACTAGTATCACTACATAGTATCATTACACCAGTATCTCTGCATCAGTATCAATAACCAGTATCACTACACCAGTGTAATTACAAAGTATCACTAAGAGTGTTACTACACAGTATTACTACACCAGTGTCATTACACAGTATGCTACCCAGTGTCATGACACTAATATACTAAGGGTCATTACACTAGTATGACTACACAGTATATAGCCAGTATGACTACACCAGTGTCATGACATAATATACTACACAGGGTCATTACATAGTTGACTACACAGTATACTAGACCAGTATGACTACACGGAGTCTTTACACAGTATCAATACACAGCATCATTACACAGTATATACATAGTGTCAATACAAGAATCATTAAAGTGTCATTACACCAGTTCATACAGTATCACTACACCAGTGTCATTACACCAGTATCACTACACCAGTGTCATTACACCAGTATCACTACACCAGTGTCATTACACCAGTATGACTACACCAGTGTCATTACACCAGTATCACTACACCCGTGTCATTACATAGTTTACTCACCAGTTTTCAGTTCATACACCAGTATTACTACACCAGTGTCATTACACCACTATCACTACACCAGTGTAATTACAAATGTATCACTACACCAGTGTCATTACACCAGTATCACTACACCAGTGAAATTACAAATGTATCACTACACCAGTGTCAACTACACCAGTATTACTACCCCAGTGTCATTACACCAGTATCACTATACCAGTATTACTACACCAGTATCACTACACCAGTGTCATTACACCAGTATTACTACACCAGTATCTCTGCACCAGTATCAATAACCAGTATCACCAGTGTCTCTACATTACTTTGAAGTACAGTATAAAGTACTTCTAACTAGTCCTCCTATAAATCTATGCCCATACGTGGTCGAACATTTGTAGAAGATATTTTGCATGTTCTTTTGTTTTTAATCTTGTTTTTTTATTATTATTTTCTCATCAATATAATGATTATAATTGTTTTTAAAGTATTTCTTTCCAGTACTTCTGTTCTCAAGTTTGACTAAGATGTAATATTACCCTTGTATTCAAGATATTAATGCAAACTGTACAATAATGTGATTTTCTTTTAAGGGACAAAAAGTACCAATATCGATATCAATATTGATGAAAAAGCACTGGTAGCGATATCGATGAAAAAGTACCATAAAAGTACTGGTATGGTATCGACAGGAAAAATTTTGGTATCACCCATCCATATCTTGAATTTGATGGCAGCAACAGATCTAAACAAAGACCACGTCCAGGTTCTGGTCTGTGCAGGATTCTGGGTTTCCTTTGTTCCTTTGTCTTTGTCTGGAAAACCTTGTTGCTTCAAAACCCGTACAGGTGCGTACTTCTGAGTACTGACGGATCCTTTCCAGATTTACTAACTGATACCATCGAGCTTCGAGGCAGAGCTTTCACCTGCATGTGCGATGCCATGAACTGTGGTCAAATATGCCCCCAGGTGGGGGGACAGATGCACTTTCATGGTGCAACGAACAGTGTCATGTGTTAAACTAAAAGAGGCTGAAGTTGCGGTGGTGGCCTCTGATTCCTCTCTGAGATATCGAAGGAGGAAGTCAGCAAGTATTTTTGACGTCCATGATTTTCAGCGGTGCCTCCGGTGTGCAGAGAATCTCCATATTCTGCATGTTTGAAACGATGTTCTGAAGATGACGCAACGGGACTTTATCACAAAATTACTCCACAATTTTTGCAGTTTTCAATCAGAGATCTACGGAAGAGGATGAGGGCCACTGAAAAAAAATTACAATTCTGAGATTAAAGTCAGAATTCTGACTTTAATCTCAAAACTCTGACTGTTCTTCAGAACTCTGAGATTAAAGTCAGAACTCTGACTTTTTCAGAAATTGAGGGAAAAAAAAATTCTGAAAATTTGTTCTTTTTTTACGTTATGGGAAAAAAAGTCAGAAATCTGACTTTAATCTCAGAATATTGAGATTAAATTTTTCAGAATTCTGACTTTAATTTCAAAATTCTGACTTTTCTTCAGAATTCTGAAATTAAAGTCAGAATTCTGACTTTAATCTCAGAATTCTGACTTTTCTTCAGATTTCTGAAATTAAAGTCAGAATTCTGACTTTAATCTCAAAATTCTGACTTTTCTTCAGATTTCGTAAATTAAAGTCAGAATTCTGACTTTAATCTCAAAATTCTGACTTTTCTTCAGATTTCTGAAATTAAAGTCAGAATTCTGACTTTAATCTCAAAATTCTGACTTTTCTTCAGATTTCTGAAATTAAAGTCAGAATTCTGACTTTGAGGGAAAAAATTTCTGAAAATTTGTTCTTTTTTTAATTTATGGGAAAAAGTCAGAAATCTGACTTTAATCTCAGAATATTGAGATTGAATTTGTCAGTATTCTGACTTTATTCTCAAAATTCTGACTTTTCTTCATAATTCTGAGATTAAAGTCAGAATTCTGACTTTTCTGAAATTGAGGAAAAAAAATTCTGAAAATTTGTTCTTTTTTTTACGTTATGGGAAAAAGTCAGAAATCTGACATTAATCTCAGAATTCTGAGATTAATTTTTTCTGAAATCTGACTTTTTCAGAAATTGATTTTTTTCTTTTCACAGAATTTTTTTTTTAAATGTTCTGGGAAAAGTCAGATTTCTGAAATTTCTGAGATTAAAGTCAGAATGACTTTTTCAGAAATTGAAAAAAAAAATCTTTCCTGAATTTTTTTTAAAATGTTCTGGTAAAAAGTCAGAATTCTGACTTTTTTCTCAGAATTTTTTTTTTTTTTTCCCAGTGGCCCTAATCCTCTTCCGTAGAGCTCTGCTAAACTTCTGTCCATTTTATTTTATAGGGGTGTGCCATACTGCAGGATTTGGTATCAATCTGATACCAAGTGAATAAGGTGCGATAGTATAGAAGCATAGTCGATATCAATGCTGATACAAATGTCAATACCAATACTTTTTAATAGGGCTGTCAAATTAACAGATTTATGCAAAGAGATCAAGATGCTAATTTTAATTAATACATAAATAACCAAATTATTATCCATCCCATAATAATCTGAATTTGTCCTTATCTGGACGAGAGAATCTGATTTTGGTTTGTCGACATCTCGTCACCAAAGTCACCCAGATCCACCATAACCCTCTTTATCCTCCATATTTATGTAGATTCTGATACATTTCAAGCCTTGCACTGAAGTATCTGTATAATTGCACTAGTATGGATCGATATCGACGTTGGTATCAATATTATTGATATTTGTATTGATCCGCTCTCTGCTCCTCTATTAATTCACAATCATGTTCCTGGCATTAAATTTTATGCTAAACTGTCTCATCTTCAGCATTTTCTTTATACATTTGTGGTAAAACACAAGAAAAAAATATCAAAGTTGGTCCAAGATCTCTGTTAAATACTGGATGTAGTATTGTATGTTTATTAAATGTAAATTTGTATATATTTATATATGTATATATTTATGTATGTATATATATATATATATATATTTATTTATTTATTTACTTATATACAATATATAGAGAGAGAGAGAGAGAGACACACACACAGAAAGAGAGATACACATACACACTTCATCCTCAAAATTATTCATACCCATTCATACCCTCCCATTAAAGAAGGGGAAAAAATCAGCTGTCAATGAAAAATGTTGAAATTAAATTGACAAAAGTAATAATACATAAAAATACTATGAAATTCATGACATTGATTTGGAATTGTGGTTTAACAAAAACATTAAAAACAAATGAACAAAAAATAAAACAAGTATGATGGGCCTCCAAAGCTAAAATTTTGTTCAGCAACACTTTGAGACAATCAATGCAATCAGGTGTTTTCTGTAATGTTCAAAAGGACTTTTGCACCTGTTGACAGGTATTTTGGTTCATTGTTCTTAGGAAAGGTGCCTTTATGTTTCTGGGAGAGTTTTTTTTGTTTATTTTTTTTTATTATTATTTTCAATCACAATTTAAAGGCAATATTTATCCTGAGACAGTTTAGTTTATTGGTTTTTTTAAAATCATTCTTTTCAACCACAATTAATTCAAAAACAAAAATTTATTTCACTAAATCATAATTTTGTGAATTTTTATTCACATTTTATTTCACATTTATTTTATTTTTTAGTTTTTTTATATTTGAATTACTTTTGTGAATTAAGCCTTTTATTTAATTTAATTTCTATATATATATATATATATATATATATATATATATATATATATATATATATATATATATATATATATATACACACACACACACACACATATATATATATATATATATATATATATGTGTGTGTGTATATATGTGTGTGTGTGTGTGTGTGTGTGTATAACACTTTAGGGGTGAGTCATCACCCTCAAAAGTGTATTAAAATCGCCTGTGATGAAACAGTTTCCTTCTATTGTGGCTGATAAAGAAAACCGACCTGTCACGTGGTCGTGATGAGCTCCGTTAATCAGGAAGCTCGCATTAAACCGCTTCACCGTTTGATATGAGACGCTGGCGCGCGACATCTGCTGAGAGGAACTATTTGCAGGCGGAAGGGTGGACCGGCCTCGGCGCATTCCTGCGGAGGGTTTGACCTCTGACCTGGTTGTTGCATTCCAGAGTGGCTCGTCCTGCAGCAGCAGCAGCACAGCTAGCCGCGCGCCCAGACACTGCCTCCGCGAGACGATGTGCGCGCACAGCTAGTCCAGCCCAGGTAGCACACACACACGCCAGCGACATCTGCACGAGACGCACGACTGCTCGGCCGGTTTTGTGGAAAGCCCACGCAGCCAACTTGAAGCGCAGTTAGCCATTTTGCTCCGCAGCTGCACCGCCGTCGTTTCCAGGTTGCTTTGTAGACGCAGACCCGCCGCACGCACGAGCGCAGAGGAAATGAAGGACAAACAAAAGAGAAAGAAGGAGCGGACCTGGGCTGAGGCGGCTCGCATGGTGAGTGACACATTTAGCCCGCAGACGGCTGCTTTTAAACCCTACATGGCTGAATACGAGGCGATGGTGTGTTTAGACATTCTCCTCACGACCACATCCAGCTTTCTGCTATGTTAGCTAGCTATCACGCGCACAGGGAGACAAATGGCAGGGTGAAACCTACAAGCACTCCGGCTTTGTTTGGTTTAAATGCAGTTAAAGGGGCTTATCTTGCAATTGCAGCGTAAATTGGGGGAAAAACGCGACGCAACGCTAAACGCTAACCCTGCTAGCATGATAGCCGACCCTGATTTGAGCTCTTTGTTTGCTAAGCAGCTAGGTAGCTAGCTAGCGTTACGCTTGTTTCCATCTGGTAAACCAGAGGGAACATGAAGACAGAACGGGTATATACACATGGTGGAATAGCCCTTTTATGAAAGTGATCCTCTTTAAATAAAAAAACAAGGATGCAGCAGCTGTTTCGGTGCAAAACGTAGCGAACATGTTTGATTTATGAGGCTCAGTGGCGTCAGTGAAGCTAACAGCTAGCTTCACCTCTGACTTATGAGAGTGCGTCAACGTTAAAGTCATGTTTACCTTCATTAAAATCGCTTTAGCTGGGATAGAAAGACTTGAATAAACGGATTAACCGTGAGGAAACGGCTGCAAATGGACGGCTCACTGACAGCTGAGCGTTTTCCTGCAGCAGGCATGCAGCGCTGCACACCTGGTCAGGTTAACCTGTTATCACCATCAGGGTCATGGGTTCAAGAACTACCGGGTCCAGATCGGCCTGAGGGTTCACATGGAGGAGGATGGGGGGGCAAAAACGGTTTAAAGGTTTCTCTCCAGACCAGGGGTGGGGGATGTTGACACAAAACCATGCCACGATTCATTCATTCATTTCTGTACTGCTTATTCCAGTTCAGGGCTGGTTCAGCAGGCGGGGGGCGGGTACACCTGGACAGGTGACCGTCCATCGCAGGACAGACACAGAGAGACAATCTACCGCTTCCAGGGACAATTTAGAGACCAGGTGGAGGGGAATTTCTGTTTTTTTTCCCTTCAACCTGGATCTATTTTCTAGCATGAATCCGTTCATTTCCTCCCCCAGACAGTTTTGGTGCAACTTGAATTCCTTCAGCAGATATTCAGATCCACTCCAGATCAGCGTATGTCCGATATGATGTAAGCGATGTGGGCAACCTCACGCCTCACGACAAGTTTTTGTGGACTTTTATGGACCTTTTTGGCTCGGACCCCGGTGAACTCCATTATATGAAAGTTGGGGGGAAACGAGAAGCCTTCCTGATCCCCAGCTGCATTTGAGATATTAAAAAAGTGCTGCAGAGTCTTGCTCACCATGAGGGGAAGTGGAAGAAAAAGATGCATCATTCTGTGGGTGGGCTGTTCCTTTAAAGACATTTTTACTGCGGCGGCTTTGATGACGTCACTATATGACGCCATAGCAAGTAAATGTCTGTAAATCAGGACGGATCACCACATATAAGCAACTCAAAGCTGCTTCGAGCTCACAGAGGGGTCCGACTAATATTTGGTAACAAAACATTGGTGAAATGAAGGAGTTTGTGGCAGATAATGTCTTATTTAGGGGCCGTGTGAGGTTGCCCGCATCACTTGCATTATATCGGACATATGCTGGTCTGGAGTGGATCTAAATATCTCCTGAAGGAATTCAAGTTACACCAAAACTGTCTGTGTGAGGAAATGAACGGATTCATGCTAGAAAATAGATCCAGTTTGAAAAAAACCTGACCTTTCTAGAATATCGTAATAATATCACAGATGATACTGAAGTCACTTCATCTAGGGATGGGTAATATGTTATCGTGCGCGATATATCATCAGAGAAATTCCTCATGGTAATAATTTGTCATCTCATGATAAAAACGATCAATTTATCAGGTTGTATTTACATTATTTATATCTTGTTAATTTTGTTGTTTGCATTGTTTGAATAAATGTTGTTTGTTTGATGTTACTACAGTTTTGCAGTACATGTGTACTTCCTGAACTTAATTGATGTAGTTTAGTTGCTTCTTGTATCATTTCAGCGCTCTTAAGACAGAATGTAGTGAGATTTTTGATACAAACAATTAAGTTGATTTTTCTATCGCCATACTCGCATACGTGTGAGATCATCACATTATTATATTCTCTAGTGCTGAGCAATGATTAAAATGTTTAATCGTGATTGGTTGCAGGGAATTTTGCAATTATTTGCATTGTTACGTGGAAGATCGTGCAGCGTCTGGTTCCCAAACACAGAACGAATAGACGGCTTTAAATATTTATGGCAAAGAAGGCTGAAAAGTTTAGGATTTACGAGATAAAAAAAAATCAGAATGTAAATCTGTGAAGCTGCCTTGTAACGAGAGAAAAAAACATCAGGTGAACTTGTCGGGTGAAGATATCATCTTTGGACTCTGAGCTTGACTGTTTAGCTCAACTGGACACAGCTTTAATGTGATAACTAAATAATATTTTCCATGTTATCTGTGTTCATTTTCATCCTGGTGACACGGGAACTCACCCAGACTGACTGAGCTGCTCTCAGCTGGATTAGCTTCTGGATTATCTTCACTATTTACCGCTGTCTTCCCTCTTTCTGCTCTTTTTTTTTTTTACTTCTTTATTTCTTCTGTCAGTGGCAGACTGCAAACATCTCCATTTTGATAAACCCGCTCTCTTCTGTCCGTGAACATCAGCAGGATGAAGGGGTTCTGCTCCAGCTGATCCCCGCCATTGCAAGTTGTTTTATTTTGAACACATGGTGTGACAAACACAAAATCAACAGAAAAATAAACAGACAAAACAGAGAAACCCAAATAATACTCAAAACCGTAATATTATTACGTAGGCTTGTCACGATACTACAATTTCAAACTCGATATCGATATCTAAAAAATATTCGATACTCTATCACTTTCGATAGAACGGGGGAAAAAAAGACTTTAAATCAGAAGAAATATTTGTATGAACTTGAAAATCTCTAATGCGAGTTGAATAAATGTGCAAATAAATGCAAAAACTATACCCAAATATAATGCAATTTGACAATACTTTAAGGTTGTCTGAGGTATTTTCTTTTTTAATATATAAAACATGCAAAAATCTAAAAGTAACAATAGTAAAAATATACAGTTTTCTGAGGTAGTGAAAAAAAAACTGGTTTTGACTTTGTGCAAATTGATAATAATCACAATAGTAACAACAATGACGCCATTTTTGGTTTGAGGTAAACTTACAAAAAATAGAACAATATTTTGAGGTATTAAACTATACAAGTTGACAGCAACCAGTTCTGAACAGGACAACAGTACTCGTTCACTCATTGGTCTTAAAAGTATTGGTGAAATAAGGAGTTCTGCTGCAGATAATGTTACATAGAGACCCCCCCGCCGCCTCCTTCACCCGCAATATACAGCGATCACACACAGACGGCGAGAAATGTGAATATCATCCAAAGAAATTAGTGACACGTAAATGTTACCAGTGAGTTAATACACATATTCCTAGAAATAAGGTCCAGGTTGGGAAATGTGGACTAGCAGTGGCGCTAACCGTAGGGATGGGCGATATTTTATCGTGTGCGATATATCGTCAGAGAAATTCCCCACAATAACAATTTGAATTTATCGTTTTTATCGTGAGATGACAATTTATCAGGTTGTGTTTGCAGTTGCACTACTTTGTTTTTATAAGCCCAGTTAGTTTTGCTGTTTGCATCGTTTGAATAAATGTAGATTTTGGTCTCTCATATTTCAGACTTGTTTGATTGGTGTCACTACAGTTTTGCAGTACAGGTGTAGTACTTGAACTTAATTGATATAGTTTAGTGGCTTCTAGTATTTTGTAGGGCTTTCAAGACAGAATTTAGTGACAGATTTATAATACAAAATATTTTGCTGATAGTTTTTATCGTCACTTATCTTTACCGTGATATAAATGAGAAATTATCGCAATATATTTTTTAGTCCATATCGCCCATCCCTAGCTAACCGTCACGAATAATGCGTTATGTTGCATAATAAACGGGAGCTTTAAGTAACTAACCTGTCTGAATTCATCATGACGTTCCAGATGTCGGTCCTGAAGATGTTTCTCCAGGTTTGCTGAGCTGCTGGACTGTTGCGACCGCTTTGGCGCGCTGTTTGCACACCAGCCTGTCCACGTCTTTCAGTTTTCCTTCTTCGTCTGCTGCATGTGAAATACTTCCAAACAAAGATTTTCCCTTTTTCCAATAAGACGAGCTGACCTGGACTTCCAGCAGCAGAAACATGAGCCGTCAGGCTCTCTGCCGATGTTTACCTGAAATCCACAATTAAACTTAAATGAATGAACATGTAAATTGTTTAATGGTTGAATGTTTATTGCACATCATGCTTTTCTCCAAGAAGATGATTTAACCCCAAAACATACAAAAGTAGTGTCTAAACGGTGACTCGACCTCTAAATGTTCTGGTTTAATAATGACATCTTGTTTCTAAACATCCTCTTCATCATCCTGTTCACGTTGAGACATTTGGTACGTTTACATGGACTTTTTTCCCTTTAGGAACGAAATCATTCTGATTGAGGATTTCAGGGCGGCTGTTTCCATGGGAACTAATTCACTCTGATCTGGCTTGTACACGCGCCAACGTTTATTCAGAATAACCCTGTCTGACATGCGCGGAATGATGTAAATGACGTCATTTATTAAAGACGGAGGTGTACAGACTGATCGTCACAGTTTGTGGTTTCTGATGGACCTGAATCCGGTGTATTTGGGTCCATGTAAACGCAGCTTTTGCCATTTTTATGTTGTTAACCCACCATTGTTAGCTTTTCTATCATAGTCTGAGATGGAGGAATTACCACATAATTCCAGTTAGATGTCCAACATTCCAACAATATCACAAAGGTGTAGGGCTGGCGATATGGACCTGATATCATACCACAATATATTTATTTTAGATGACAATATACGATATATACCGGTACTTTTACCCTAATTTGTAGGGATGCACGATATTGCAATTTTGGCCATTATGTCGATATATTAAAACCCGTGGCCGATAACTGATATCAATACCGATATTAACACTAAAAAAAATAAGCAGTTTTGAAAATAGAAGTTTTGTTATCCGTTTCCGACACTTTGAAAAATAGGGGTGGGAAAATCCTCATTGCACTGAAAATTGCAATATTTTCATATGCTGACATCAAATCGATATTTAAAAACACGATATCAATCTATTTTACTTACAAAATCCCACAAGATTTCATCGATCTGTTACAAAATCGCACTATTTCATGAATTCTCGTGAGATTTCTTAACAAAACGCTGAAATTTCATGAGATTTCATTAGTAAAATAGATTAATGCCACATTTTTGAATGTCAATATAATATCGTCATATGAAAATATCGCAAAATTTTTGTGAATTCTCCAAGATTTTGTAACAGACAATGAAATATTGCAAGATTTCGTTTGTAAAATAGATCAATAACCCATTTTCAAATGTCAATATTGTATCAGCAGAAATATCACAATATTTCAGTGCATCGATATTTTTTTCCACCCTTATTTTAAATAATCGGGTGATCCTTTGTAGTCAGGGGAGGTGCAGCCGGGTCATTTTTAAATAATAAATCAAAAAAAATTTGCACAGCTAATACCTTGATATAACAACATGTGTAATTATCATATCTCTCATGTAAATATATCGCGATATATCAGTATATCGCACAACCCTAGCCCTAACAAACATTTTATATTTTCTTTACGTTATAACCGAAAGCTGGATATCCCTAATTTTATACAAGTAGTATTTACATGTAGTAACCAGCGTTATGAATTATTCTTATGGCTCGTTTTTGCAGTATGGATGGTGGTTATGGATGCACGATATTAGAATTTTGGCCGACATCCGATATGCCGATATTTTACAACTCATGTGGCCGATAACCGATTTCGATGCCGATATGAAAGAAAAAATAAGTAACCATTGCAAATAGCGGTTTTGTTATCCGTTTCTGACACTTTGAAAAATAGAGGTGGGGAAAATATCGATACACTGAAATATATTTCCATATGCCAATATCAAATCGATATTTAAAAACCCTATCAATCTATTTCACTTACAAAATCTCATCAGATTTTATCGTTTTGTTCGAAACTCATGATATTTCGTGAATTCTCACGAAATTTCGTAACAGAGCGATGAAATATCACAAGATTTTGTGAGTACAATAGATCAATACCGGGTCTTTAAATGTCAGTATGATATCAGCATGTTAAAATATAGTGATAAATTTTTGGGAGTTCTCGCGAGATTTCATAACAGAACAATGAAATATCGTAATTGATCTATAGTAATATAGATCAATATCACATTTTTAAATGTCAATATGACATCAGCATATGAAAGTATTGTGATATTTCAGTGTATCGATATTTTTTCCCACCCCTAGTCTTTAAAAGTTTTACAGTCTGTAAAAAAAAAAGAAGAAAAAGAAGTTTTTTTTTTTTTTTCCTTTGGAAACAGCGGCCTGATCGGTTAAATATCGGTTAAAGATACAGCCTCACATTTGCCCCTTCAGTTTGTTTTTCAGAGGCGACTTGCATTCAGACCGCAGACATAACGGGTGAATTATTGAGGATAAGATGTTGAGTTACCAGGTAGAAATTCCTCTTTAAAGGGTAAAGAGACGTCCGAGCAGGTGATGCTGAGTATTTAATGGGTTAAAGTGAGAAACTGTTCTAACTTCATCTCTTCCAACCCAGTTGTTGGTTTATTTATTTCGCCTCTGTTTGAAAACCAGTTTAAACTTAAAATGAAATAATTTATTAATCAATAATGCAGACGAGATAAAAGAAAGCGTTTCGTCAAAGCAGGGCTTGATGTTAGCAGTTGCCGGGGGCAACGGAATCGCAGCGTGTGATGACAGAAACCAGACTCTGCTTGTTGTCGTGCTGCAGGATTACCAATCGGAAACATTTAATCTGTCTGGATAACTTGATGTTTGTGGGGAAAAATATAAAACTAAAATGAAGCAAACATGAAAATGAGGCGAGGATGCACGAGCACCATCTGCAGGGCCGGGGGCCCCAGTTTGGCCCCTGACTTGTGGCCCTTCTTGATCTGTTTCCTCTCTTTCTCTTTTGGCCAATATTGAAATCACAATTATTCAAACGATTATTTTCTAGTTTAACGATGCAGTAATTTAGCATTTCTTTTTCAGGTTTCTAGCATTAAAAATAAATATGGGCTACAAATATGAACTTTACAGCTGTTCTGCAGTGTATAAAACATGAAACGAATAAAAAATACTTTGAATGTTGAATTCATGCAGAATGCATAGAAAAACAAAAATGTATTCACAATAAATCTCCCAGCGGTCCCGCAATTTCTCTGTAGTTAGAAAATAGACTTTCTAGTCAAAAACCCTGTCATTACACTCGATAAGTCGCCTAAAGAGTAACTTAATTTTAGACCACTTGCACTGTTTTTTAATATAATTTTTCCTTGTTCCATTGGCAGTCTTTAAAAAAAACTAAAAAACTTGCACGTTGTTTCTTGCTTGTAATTAATTCAAATAAATCTGCACTGAACGAGTGAAAATTTGCTTGAAACAAGTAAAAACTGTGTTAAAAAAACTATGCCAATTTCTTATTTAAAGTATATTTTGACTAGAAATGATAAACATCCTTGGTAAGATTTTTTTTTATATGATAAATACAAAGGTAGGAAAATCCTCCAGGAGTGAAAATTTGCAGCTCTTTGGCAGTTTTGGCTGCACCTGCAGCTAAAATGACATCTGTCAGAGGGGCAGGAAAGTAGGCTGAAGAGGTCACTCTGAAATTTTATTTGCAGGAAAAACCCTGCATCCCTAGTACGGATGCACGATATAATCGGCCCCCTATCGATATCGGCCTATATCGGCCTTAAAACTGAGTATCGGACATTGGCCACCCCACCGATATTTAACCAATATTTAATCGATCAGCCCGCTGTTTCTAGAGTAAAAAAATAAAACAACTACTTCAAAAACTTTTTTTTTTTTTGTAACAGACTTTAAAACTTCTAGAGACTAGGGGTGGGAAAAATATCGCAATATGACATTTAAAAATGCGGTATCAATCTAATTTCCGAACGAAATCTCGCAATATTTCATATTTCTGTTACAAAATCACATGAGAATTCACAAATATTTGGGGATATTTTCATATGCTGATATCATACTGACATTTAAAAATGCGGTATCAATCTATTTCCCCTATGAAATCTCACGATATTTCATCATTCTGTTACGAAATCTCAGAAAAATTCACAAAATATCATGAGATTTTGTAACAGAACAATGAAATCTCACAAGATTTTGTAAGTAAAATAGATTGATACTGTGTTTTTCAACATCAATTTATTTGCATATTAATATATCACGATATTTCAGTATATCAATATTTTTTTCCCACCTCTATTTTTGTTAAAGTGTTTTGAAATGGATAACAAAACTGCTATTTGCAACTGCTTATTTTTTTCAGCTTTAATATCAGTATCAATATCGGTTATCGGCCACATGAGTTTTAAAATATCGGTATATTGGATATCGGCCAAAATTCCAATATTGTGCACCCTTATCCTTTGTTGTTTACCATGTTTACATGTGCTGATATTTGTTCTCCTGAAAGCCAACACCTGAGAAAAAAGGTTTGGTCACCGTTGATCTGTGCTTTTTCTGATGAGTTCTGTTAGTAATAAATTCTGGTTCTGGTTGGTCTTTATGCTGCTATATCTATTGATACGTTCATGTTCTGGTTGGTCTTTATGCTGCTATAGCCCATATTTATTGATACGTTCATGTTCTGGTTGGTCTTTATGCTGCTGTATCCATTGATACGTTCATGTTCAGGTTGGTCTTTATGCTGCTATATCTATTGATACGTTCATGTTCTGGTTGGTCTTTATGCTGCTATATCTATTGATACGTTCATGTTCTGGTTGGTCTTTATGCTGCTGTATCCATTGATACGTTCATGTTCTGGTTGGTCTTTATGCTGCTGTATCTATTGATACGTTCATGTTCTGGTTGGTCTTTATGCTGCTATATCTATTGATACGTTCATGTTCTGGTTGGTCTTAATGCTGCTGTATCTATTGATACGTTCATGTTCTGGTTGGTCTTTATGCTGCTATCTATTGATACGTTCATGTTCTGGTTGGTCTTTATGCTGCTATAGCCCATATTTATTGATACGTTCATGTTCTGGTTGGTCTTTATGCTGCTATATCTATTGATACGTTCATGTTCTGGTTGGTCTTAATGCTGCTATATCTATTGATACGTTCATGTTCTGGTTGGTCTTTATGCTGCTATAGCCCTTATCTATTGATACGTTCATGTTCTGGTTGGTCTTAATGCTGCTATATCTATTGATACGTTCATGTTCTGGTTGGTCTTTATGCTGCTGTATCTATTGATACGTTCATGTTCTGGTTGGTCTTTATGCTGCTGTATCTATTGATACGTTCATGTTCTGGTTGGTCTTTATGCTGCTGTATCTATTGATACATTCATGTTCTGGTTGGTCTTTATGCTGCTATATCTATTGATACGTTCATGTTCTGGTTGGTCTTTATGCTGCTATATCTATTGATACGTTCATGTTCTGGTTGGTCTTTATGCTGCTGTATCTATTGATACGTTCATGTTCTGGTTGGTCTTTATGCTGCTGTATCTATTGATACATTCATGTTCTGGTTGGTCTTTATGCTGCTATATCTATTGATACGTTCATGTTCTGGTTGGTCTTTATGCTGCTATATCTATTGATACGTTCATGTTTCTGGTTGGTCTTTATGCTGCTATAGCCCATATTTATTGATACGTTCATGTTCTGGTTGGTCTTTATGCTGCTTTATCTATTGATACGTTCATTTTACATCATTTTTGTCTCAATCTGACAACTGAGGCTGAACTGGAACATGTCTGATGCTGACTGGGCAGCTTTCATATGAAAAATATCTTGAACTTACAAGGGTTGATTGGCTTTTTGTTTCTGTTTTCCAGGTGTTGGAGAACTTCTCTGATGCACCGATGACTCCCAAACAAATCCTTCATGTCATCCAGACCAAGGGGCTGAAGGAAATGAGGTCAGACACTCTAAAATAATTTGCTCCTGTTGATCGCTGCTTTTTAACCAGGTAGTTCCAGGGCTGTGCGATATACGGATATGATATTGCCATATATTTACATGAGAGAGAGATATTTACCAGGGATGCACGATATATCAGTATCAGTCTATATCGGTCTTAAAAGTGAGTATCAGACATCAGCCATCCCACCGATATTTAACTGATATGTAACCGATCAGCCCGCTGTTCTAGAGTCTAAAAAAAAAATCTTCTTCAAAAGCTTCTCTTTTTTTTTTTTTAGACTTTAAAACTTGGGTTGGTAAAAATATCAGTACACTGAAATATCGCGATATTTTCATATACTGATATCACGTTAAAAACGCAGTATCAATCTGTTTTCCAACAAATTTTTGCAATATTAAATCGCCTGTTACAAAATCTTGCGAGAACTCACAAAATATCGCAAGAGTTTGTAACAGAACAATGAAATTCGCGAGATTTTCTAAGTAAAATAGATCAATGCTGCGTTTAAATATCAATTTTTTACGCATTTGAAAATATTGAGATATTTCAGTATCGATATTTTTTCCACCACTATTTTTCAAAGTGTAGGAAACGGATAACAAAACTGCTGGTTATCCTCCACATGACTTTTGAAATATCGGCTTATCGGATATTGGCCAAAATTCCAATATCGTGCACTAATATCTACACATCGTATGTCGGGGTATTAGTTGTGCAAATATTCTGTTTTTTTTACGTAATGACTCGGCTGCACCTCGACTGACTACAAAGGGGTCACCTGATTATTTAATGAAGGTGGGAAAAAAATGATACACTGAAATATCGCAATATTTTCCATATCTATATTTAAAAACGCGGTATCGATCTATTTTACTCATGAAATCTCGCGAGATTTCATCGTTTTGTTACAAAATCCCATGAGATTTCACAAAATGCTGCAAGATTTCGTAATAGAGCGATTAAATCTCCACTGCAGTGGAGCGATACCTTTACGCTGAACATGTTTCTTTACTAAAAAAAACAGCTGTTTGACATGAAATGAATCTTTCAGACAAATTAGGGTTTCTACCCTAGAGATTTCTACTTTCTACTCATCTCTTCTTCATGTCTCTTCGTCTCTACTTCATCTCTACTTCCTCTTCTTCATGTTAACTCGTCTCTACTTCATCTATACTTCATCTCTTCTTCATGTCTACTTCGTCTCTACTTCATCTCTGCTTCATCTCTACTTCATCCCTTCATGTCTACTTCGTCTGTACTTCGTCTCTACTTCATCTCTACTTCGTCTCTACTTCATCTCTACTTCGTCTCTACTTCATCTCTACTTCATCTCTGCTTCATGTCTACTTCATCTCTACTTTGTCTCTACTTCATCTCTACTTCGTCTACTTAGTCTCTACTTCATGTCTACTTCTCTACTTCATCTCTTCTTCATGTCTTCTTCGTCTCTACTTCATCTCTTCTTCATGTCTACTTCGTCTCTACTTCATCTCTTCTTCATGTCTACTTCGTCTCTACTTCATCTCTACTTCGTCACTTCATCCCTTCATGTCTACTTCGTCTCTACTTCGTCTCTACTTCATCTCTCTTCATGTCTACTTCGTCTCTACTTCATCTCTACTTCGTCTCTACTTCATCTCTTCTTCATGTCTACTTCGTCTCTACTTCATTTCTACTTTGTCTCTACTTCGTCTCTACTTCATCTCTTCTTCATGTCTACTTCGTCTCTACATTATCTCTACTTCGTCTCTACTTCATCCCTTCATGTCTGCTTCGTCTCTACTTCATCTCTTCTTCATGTCTGCTTCGTCTCTACTTCATCTCTACTTCGTCTCTACTTCATCTCTTCTTCATGTCTACTTCATCTCTACTTCATCTCTCCTTCATGTCTACTTCGTCTCTACTTCGTCTCTACTTCATCTCTTCTTCATGTCTACTTCGTCTCTACTTCATCCCTTCTGTCTGCTTTGTCTCTACTTCGTCTCTACTTCATCTCTTCTTCATGTCTACTTCGTCTCTACTTCATCTCTACTTCCTCTCTACTTCATCCCTTCTGTCTGCTTTGTCTCTACTTCGTCTCTACTTCATCTCTTCTTCATGTCTACTTCGTCTCTACTTCATCTCTACTTCCTCTCTACTTCATCCCTTCATGTCTACTTCGTCTCTACTTCCTCTCTACTTCATCCCATCATGTCTGCTTCGTCACTCGCCGTCTCTCTTCTCTCTTCTTCATGTCTGCTTGTCTCTCTTCGTCTCTACTTCATCTCTTCTTCGTTTCTACTTCATCTCTTCTTCATGTCTGCTTTGTCTCTACTTCATCTCTTCTTCATGTCTACTTCATCTCTTCTTCATGTCTACTTCGTCTCTACTTCGTCTCTACTTCTTCTCTACTTCGTCTCTACTTCATCTCTTCATGTCTACTTCGTCTCTACTTCATCTCTTTTTCATGTCTACTTCGTCTCTTGTTCATGTCTACTTCGTCTCTTCTTCATCTCTTTCATGTCTACTTCGTCTCTACTTCGTCTCTACTTTGTCTCTACTTCTTCTCTACTTCGTCTCTACTTCATCTCTTCATGTCTACTTCGTCTCTACTTCATCTCTTCTTCATGTCTACTTCGTCTCTACTTCATGTCTACTTCGTCTCTTGTTCATGTCTGCTTCGTCTCTTCTTCATCTCTTTTTCATGTCTACTTCGTCTCTTCTTCAAGTCTACTTCGTCTCTTCTTCATGTCTACTTCGTCTCTCTTCATCTCTTTTTCATGTCTGCTTCGTCTCTTCTTCATGTCTACTTCGTCTCTTGTTCATGTCTACTTCGTCTCTTCTTCATCTCTTTTTCATGTCTACTTCGTCTCTTGTTCATGTCTACTTCGTCTCTTTTTCATCTCTTTTTCATGTCTACTTCGTCTCTTCTTCATGTCTACTTGCGTCTCTTCATCTCTTTTCATGTCTACTTCGTCTCTTCATCTCTTTTTCATGTCTACTTTGTCTCTTCCTCATGTCTTCTTCATCTCTACTTCGTCTCTACTTCTTCTCTGCTTCGTCTCTACTTCATCTCTTCATGTCTACTTCGTCTCTACTCATCTCTTTTTCATGTCTACTTCGTCTCTTGTTCATGTCTACTTCGTCTCTTCTTCATCTCTTTTCATGTCTACTTCGTCTCTACTTCGTCTCTACTTCATCTCTACTTCGTCTCTACTTCATCTCTTCTTCATGTCTACTTCGTCTCTACTTCATCTCTCTACTTCATGTCTACTTCGTCTCTACGTCATCTCTTCTTCATGTCTACTTCTCTGTCTCTACTTCATCCCTTCATGTCTGCTTTGTCTCTACTTCGTCTTCTCTTCATCTCTTCTTATGTCTACTTCGTCTCTACTTCATCTCTGCTTCCTCTCTACTTCATCCCTTCATGTCTGCTTTGTCTCTACTTCGTCTCTACTTCATCTCTTCTTCATGTCTACTTCGTCTCTACTTCATCTCTACTTCCTCTCTACTTCATCCCTTCATGTCTACTTCTCTACTTCATCACTTCTTCATGTCTACTTCGTCTCTACTTCATCTCTACTTCCTCTCTACTTCATCCCATCATGTCTGCTTCGTCACTACTTCGTCTCTACTTCATCTCTTCTTCATGTCTACTTCGTCTCTACTTCGTCTCTACTTCATCTCTTCTTCGTTTCTACTTCATCTCTTCTTCATGTCTCCTTCATGTCTGCTTTGTCTCTACTTCATCTCTTCTTCATGTCTACTTCATCTCTTCTTCATGTCTACTTCGTCTCTAGCTTCGTCTCTACTTCGTCTCTACTTCTTCTCTACTTCGTCTCTACTTCGTCTCTACTTCATCTCTTCATGTCTACTTGTCTCTACTTCATCTCTTTTCATGTCTACTTGTCTCTTGTTCATGTCTACTTCGTCTCTTCTTCATCTCTCTTTCATGTCTACTTCGTCTCTACTTCGTCTCTACTTCTTCTCTCTTCTTGTACTTCATTTTTATGTCTACTTGTCTCTACTTATCTCTTCTTATGTCTACTTGTCTCTACTTATGTCTGCTTGTCTCTTGTTCATGTCTACTTCGTCTCTTCTTCATCTCTTTTTTGTCTTCTTCGTCTCTTCTTCATGTCTACTTCGTCTCTTCATCTCTTTTTATGTCTCTTGTCTCTTCTTATGTCTACTTCGTCTCTTGTTCATGTCTACTTCGTCTCTTCTTCATCTCTTTTATGTCTACTTCGTCTCTTCTTCATGTCTCTTGTCTTCTCTTCATCTCTTTTTCATGTCTACTTCGTCTCTTCTTCATGTCTACTTCGTCTCTTCTTCATGTCTCTTCGTCTCTACTTCATCTCTTCATCTCTTTTTCATGTCTACTTTGTCTCTTCCTCATGTCTTCTTCATCTCTACTTCTTCTCTACTTCGTCTCTACTTCATCTCTTCATGTCTACTTCGTCTCTACTTCATCTCTTTTTCATGTCTACTTCGTCTCTTGTTCATGTCTACTTGTCTCTTCTTCATCTCTTTTTCATGTCTACTTCGTCTCTACTTCGTCTCTACTTCTTCTCTGCTTCGTCTCTACTTCATCTCTTCATGTCTACTTCGTCTCTACTTCATCTCTACTTCATGTCTACTTCGTCTCTACTTCATGTCTACTTCGTCTCTACTTCATGTCTACTTCGTCTCTACTTCATGTCTACTTAGTCTCTTCTTCATGTCTACTTCGTCTCTTCATCTCTTTTTCATGTCTACTTCGTCTCTTCTTCATGTCTACTTCGTCTCTTCTTCATGTCTACTTCGTCTCTTCATCTCTTTTCATGTCTACTTCGTCTCTTCTTCATGTCTACTTGTCTCTTGTTCATGTCTACTTCGTCTCTTCTTCATCTCTTTTTCATGTCTACTTCATCTCTTCTTCATGTCTACTTCGTCTCTACTTCATCTCTACTTCCTCTCTACTTCATCCCTTCATGTCTGCTTTGTCTCTACTTCGTCTCTACTTCATCTCTTCTTCATGTCTACTTCGTCTCTACTTCATCTCTACTTCCTCTCTACTTCATCCCTTCATGTCTACTTCGTCTCTACTTCATCACTTCTTCATGTCTACTTCGTCTCTACTTCATCTCTACTTCCTCTCTACTTCATCCCATCATGTCTGCTTCGTCACTACTTCGTCTCTACTTCATCTCTTCTTCATGTCTACTTCGTCTCTACTTCGTCTCTACTTCATCTCTTCTTCGTTTCTACTTCATCTCTTCTTCATGTCTCCTTCATGTCTGCTTTGTCTCTACTTCATCTCTTCTTCATGTCTACTTCATCTCTTCTTCATGTCTACTTCGTCTCTACTTCGTCTCTACTTCGTCTCTACTTCTTCTCTACTTCGTCTCTACTTCATCTCTTCATGTCTACTTCGTCTCTACTTCATCTCTTTTTCATGTCTACTTCGTCTCTTGTTCATGTCTACTTCGCTCTCTTCTTCATCTCTTTTTTCATGTCTACTTCGTCTCTGCTTCGTCTCTACTTCTTCTCTACTTCGTCTGTACTTCATCTTTTCATGTCTACTTCGTCTCTACTTCATCTCTTCTTCATGTCTATTCGTCTCTACTTCATGTCTACTTCGTCTCTTGTTCATGTCTACTTCGTCTCTTCTTCATCTCTTTTTATGTCTACTTCGTCTCTTCTTCATGTCTACTTCGTCTCTTCATCTCTTTTTCATGTCTACTTCGTCTCTTCTTCATGTCTACTTTGTCTCTTGTTATGTTCTTGTCTCTTCTTATCTCTTTTTATGTCTACTTCGTCTCTTCTTCATGTCTACTTGTCTCTTATCTCTTTTTATGTCTACTTGTCTCTTCTTATGTCTACTTCGTCTCTTCTTATGTCTACTTCGTCTCTATTCTTCATCTCTTCATCTCTTTTTCATGTCTACTTTGTCTCTTCCTCATGTCTTCTTCATCTCTACTTCTTCTCTACTTCGTCTCTACTTCATCTCTTCATGTCTACTTGTCTCTACTTCATCTCTTTTTCATGTCTACTTGTCTCTTGTTCATGTCTACTTCGTCTCTTCTTCATCTCTTTTCATGTCTACTTGTCTCTACTTCGTCTCTACTTCTTCTCTACTTCGTCTCTACTTCATCTCTTATGTCTACTTCGTCTCTACTTATCTCTACTTCATGTCTACTTCGTCTCTACTTCATGTCTACTTCGTCTCTACTTCATGTCTACTTAGTCTCTTGTTCATGTCTACTTCGTCTCTTCTTCATCTCTTTTTCATGTCTACTTCGTCTCTTCTTCATGTCTACTTCGTCTCTTCATCTCTTTTTCATGTCTACTTCGTCTCTTCTTCATGTCTACTTCGTCTCTTCTTCTTGTCTACTTCGTCTCTTCATCTCTTTTTCATGTCTACTTCGTCTCTTCTTCATGTCTACTTCGTCTCTTGTTCATGTCTACTTCGTCTCTTCTTCATCTCTTTTCATGTCTACTTCGTCTCTTCTTCATGTCTACTTCGTCTCTTCATCTCTTTTTCATGTCTACTTGTCTCTTCTTGTCTACTTGTCTCTTCTTCATGTCTACTTCGTCTCTACTTCATCTCTTCATCTCTTTTTCATGTCTACTTTGTCTCTTCCTCATGTCTTCTTCATCTCTACTTCTTCTTTACTTCGTCTCTACTTCATCTCTTCATGTCTACTTCGTCTCTACTTCATCTCTTTTTCATGTCTACTTCGTCTCTTGTTCATGTCTACTTCGTCTCTTCTTCATCTCTTTTTCATGTCTACTTCGTCTCTACTTCTTCTCTACTTCGTCTCTACTTCATCTCTTCATGTCTACTTCGTCTCTACTTCTTCTCTACTTCGTCTCTACTTCATCTTTTCATGTCTACTTCGTCTCTACTTCATCTCTTCTTCATGTCTACTTCGTCTCTACTTCATGTCTACTTCGTCTCTTGTTCATGTCTACTTCGTCTCTTCTTCATCTCTTTTTCATGTCTACTTCGTCTCTTCTTCATGTCTACTTCGTCTCTTCATCTCTTTTTCATGTCTACTTCGTCTCTTCTTCATGTCTACTTCGTCTCTTGTTCATGTCTACTTCGTCTCTTCTTCATCTCTTTTTCATGTCTACTTCGTCTCTTCTTCATGTCTACTTCGTCTCTTCATCTCTTTTTCATGTCTACTTCGTCTCTTCTTCATGTCTACTTCGTCTCTTCTTCATGTCTACTTCGTCTCTACTTCATCTCTTCATCTCTTTTTCATGTCTACTTTGTCTCTTCCTCATGTCTTCTTCATCTCTACTTCTTCTCTACTTCGTCTCTACTTCATCTCTTCATGTCTACTTCGTCTCTACTTCATCTCTTTTTCATGTCTACTTCGCTCTCTTCTTCATCTCTTTTTCATGTCTACTTCGTCTCTACTTCTCTACTTCGTCTCTACTTCATCTCTTCATGTCTACTTCGTCTCTACTTCATCTCTACTTCATGTCTACTTCGTCTCTACTTCATGTCTACTTAGTCTCTTGTTCATGTCTACTTCGTCTCTTCTTCATCTCTTTTTCATGTCTACTTCGTCTCTTCTTCATGTCTACTTCGTCTCTTCATCTCTTTTTCATGTCTACTTCGTCTCTTCTTCATGTCTACTTTGTCTCTTCTTCATGTCTACTTCGTCTCTTCATCTCTTTTTCATGTCTACTTCGTCTCTTCTTCATGTCTACTTCGTCTCTTGTTCATGTCTACTTCGTCTCTTCTTCATCTCTTTTTCATGTCTACTTCGTCTCTTCTTCATGTCTACTTCGTCTCTTCATCTCTTTTTCATGTCTACTTCGTCTCTTCTTCATGTCTACTTCGTCTCTTCTTCATGTCTACTTCGTCTCTACTTCATCTCTTCATCTCTTTTTCATGTCTACTTTGTCTCTTCCTCATGTCTTCTTCATCTCTACTTCTTCTCTACTTCGTCTCTACTTCATCTCTTCATGTCTACTTCGTCTCTACTTCATCTCTTTTTCATGTCTATTTCGTCTCTTGTTCATGTCTACTTCGTCTCTTCTTCATCTCTTTTTCATGTCTACTCCGTCTCTACTTCGTCTCTACTTCTTCTCTACTTCGTCTCTACTTCATCTCTTCATGTCTACTTCGTCTCTACTTCATCTCTACTTCATGTCTACTTCGTCTCTACTTCATGTCTACTTCGTCTCTTGTTCATGTCTACTTCGTCTCTTCTTCATCTCTTTTTCATGTCTACTTCGTCTCTTCTTCATGTCTACTTCGTCTCTTCTTCATGTCTACTTCGTGTCTCTTCATCTCTTTTTCATGTCTACTTCGTCTCTTCTTCATGTCTACTTCGTCTCTTCTTCATGTCTACTTCGTCTCTTCTTCATGTCTACTTCGTCTCTTCATCTCTTCTTCATGTCTACTTACTCTCTACTTCATCTCTTCATCTCTTTTTCATGTCTACTTTGTCTCTTCTTCATGTCTACTTCGTCCCTTCTTCATGTCTTCTTCATCTCTATTTTGTCTCCACTACATCTCTGAGGTAAAAGGCCAGAAGTTTATCTGAATGCAAACGTTATGAAGGACAAAGTCCCACTATCACTGCTTTCCAGCGCAGGTCGCAGATGGGTGCGCATTTAAGATGGTAAAAACCCTTTGACCGTTGACACGAGCGCAAGAGCTGCGATTAGAATATCACGTAACTTTCTTAAAATATATGTAAACATAGACGCTTCTAGATATCGCCGTTTAGGCCATCTTTACGACATGTACATCGTACGGGCCAACGTCGTGATGAAGGTAATTTTATATATATATATATATATATATATATATATATATATATATATATATATATATATATATATAGTGCAGCCCTAGTGGCTTTGTTCTTACTACTGAGTGACACAAGAAGTCGTCACGATTCTCCCCACCAATCAGTGAACTGCAGCATGTCAAGCTCCGCCTTTTAGAGTCGCATCTTCAAGGTTGACTGTCCGAAAAATGTGAAACAGTTGAACTTAATGGCACCGTTCTCTGTAGAAACACCCAGACAGTACCGACCTGATCCGGACCGATCCGGACTCGTTGGTGGAAACAGAGGTGGAGAAACATGTAGAGTTTATTCAGTTCAGTTTGTGGTTGATTTTTGATAACAAGCTGTTCATCTTCTAGTAAAAACACTTGCAGCATGTTCGAGCTGATGTTTATTTGAATGGAATGATTGCAACGATCACAGATCAATAAATCATGTCAGTGTTCATAATCCATGTTTTTCTCTTCATTTCCATGATCGACTCGGCCGGCTGCTGGCCCTGAACAGAAGGTAGGTGGCTCTCAGAAAACTTTCCTCTTCCTCATCAGCTGTCATTCATTCCCTCGTCCACTCGCTGGAACGTGGAGCCACAGACGGGAAGCGGGGGGATGTTTTTCCATCAATGTTAGCATTTAAAAAGACAACAGTCAGTGTTTTCTTTAACAATGACTATGAAGCAGGAAATTTCTGCTTGTTCTGCATTAAGTATGGGCGATACAGACCAAGTTATGTATCACGCTAATTTCAGACTTTTATCACGATAATAAGTGACGATAAAAAATCAGTTTAATCTTTGGTATTATAAATCTTTCACTACAGTCTTGAGCCCTAAAATAACACTAGAAGCCACTAAACTACATCATTTAAGTTCAAGTAGAACACCTGTATTGCAAAACTGTAAGTCTGAAATATGAGGACAAACTTGACATTTATTCAAATGATGCAAACAGCAAAAATTACCATAAATACAATCTGATAAATTGAATTTATCGTTTTTATTGTGAGATGACAAATTATTGCAGTCAGGAATGTCTTTGAGGATATATCGCACACGATAATATATCGCCCATCCCTATTCTGCATTAATCTGTCAAAAGCATAAAAAGTAGCATCCGCCCGAACCGAGACCCACTAACCGCGGCTCTCCCTGCCAATCCTGACCCGCACGTCAACACATGAAGTTCCTAAACGTATAAATTCACTGTATTCGCCATCATTTCTCCACTTAAAGGTTTTATTTATGTGATTCAGAGATTCCTGCGTAAAAGATCGTCCTGCGTTAACTGTGTTCTTGCTTCACATCAGCAGCAGCGTCTCTGCCTGCTGGAAATAACCTGATGTTTAAAACACATCATGTCCACAAACGAAAAACAAACTTATTCTCACCACGACCACACGAACACCCGCCCACACCTGAACCCTGAAATTAATCTTTGTCTTTTCTATCTGCTAAACAGCGTTTTTGCGGGTCACCATCGGGTATCTGAACTGCTGCAGGACTCAGGTGCACACATGAACACACCTGCGGTCCAGTTTTTATAAAACGTGTCGCAGTATTTATAACGTGAGGAGTCATTTTCTAACGTAAAATGGTCCCACACCAGACTTCACGGGCTCGCTTCAGATTTAGACGAGTCTCGAGGCAGCTTTCTCTGCTGTCGTTGGGCTGCATCGCCCCCCGCTGGTAGGAGGTTTTATTACCGTCACATTTATTACAGAGCTCCAAGACGAACACGACATTTATATAACATTTTTATAACACCATCGGATGATCAAAAAAAAAATTCCGTGATCGAAAAAATTCTTAATGATCAATTATCGATCAGCGATTAATTGTGCCCATCCGTGGTTTGTTTGTAAAGCTCTGAAAGGCATGTCAGATGTGTTAAGGCCTTTACACACCTACTCCGAATATAGCTTTAATCAAATTAATACCAAGTCAACGGGAGCAATCACATCAGTGACAAAATTCCATCTTGCGATTTTTGCGACATTTATTTTTTCGAACTGAGGTCGATTTTCTTAAAATTCGCATCCGACAGATACACAATCCACCAATCAGAGAAGGCGCTCTGACCGTCACAGAGCTGGTTGCAAGCAAAAAGAGAAAGGAAAAAGAGACGTGTCGCTGTTACTGCATCATTATGGCTCAGGTGTTATAACCTTCGTATCGCAGCACTCTTGTTTTTACAAACGGGGGTGCGGGGGGTGTCACAGCTGAAGTAGCAGTGTTTTCCCTACATGTTGTAGCCATTCCAGGTTATTGGCTACAGGTATTCTATTTAAAATCCACATCTGGCGTCTCCACGGTGAGATCAGCTGTTTTCAGCATCCAGGAGTTTCCCAGCAGCCGCCCCTCCCTCATCACTGCTGCACGTGCTCACGTTCCTCTGGAATAACAAATGCCAGTCTTTTCTTGCATCTTCGTAATTTCGCGTCGGAGCAGGTGTGTATAGACAAATGCGTCAATATTTCTCCCCCGAATTATTCGCAATTTCGTGCCGTTTATTCGCATCGGTCCCGGTGTGAAAATGCCTTTACTCTGGCTCCTTTCCCGTACGGAGGTGGAGTTAGGGGGGGGGGGGTCACATGGACACTTCACACGATTAAAACACGCAAGTCCAGAAAAGGGATTAGATCCGGTTTTTTTGTCGCCATTCGACTGTGCCAAATGTCTGGAACAGTCCAGACAGATTTGTGAGCAGGTAGTGACCATTAGCGCCACCAGCTGCAATGGAGTTTTGCCGTTGCTTTCTACTTGCATCTAGGGATGTAACGGTAACCGGTAAAATGGTTAACCATGATAAATTAGCAACGATTAGTAATACCGTTTTAAATTCTAATTATCTTTAAAACCGTAACTGATTACTGAACTTTGAAAAACTTAGTGATGCTGCTCATTGGCTGGAAAAGCAGCAGCAGTCACAGTTTGCAATGTTTAATCTATGAAAGGTAACAAAGGCGCCCACGTGGACAGTTCTCTCGAGGATTTTTCCCCCTTTAAAAAGGGCAAAGTAGACATTTAGACCTATTTTGGATATTTTTAAAGATGCTGGGGGGTATTTCTATAACACCGTGATAAAAATGATAACCGTGATCATTTTGGTCACAGCTCTAACTCTGCCCTCCTTCCAGTGGGACGGCTCCGCTGGCCTGCCTGGTCACCATGCTGCACTCCCAGGTGAGAGGAGACAGAGTGAAGAACAGCATCTTCTTCAAGCTCCCAGGACGCATGAGCCTCTTCACCCTCAAGGTGAGAAAATCTGAGCCGTCTCAGACGCTGGTCACCGCGACCTCCAGGAGGCGCTTGGTGAGATCTGCCGTTTCCTCCCTGCAGAAAAACGCCCTCCAGTGGACGAAGGCGACCTCGGAGTCGGAGGCGGCGTCGGAGGCGGCCGGCAGCGCCGCGCCCCCGGCTTCCAGCGGCACCCCGGCGGCGGGATCGGCCGCGGGTCCGGTCGACTCCAACGAGACGGTGGAGCAGGAGAGCTGCGACTCCACAGAGACCATCGTAGCTGCCATCATCGACAATGACGGTAACGCCCCCCCTCACTGCTGGTTATGCTGGTTATACTGGTTATACTGGTTATACTGGGGTTGGAGACGTCTCGCTGAGCTTGGAAGAGGCCTTTCATGTATTCGGCTTCATTTACTTGGAGCAGACTTTAAAAATAATCAAGCTCTGAGTTTAAAACTCTTCCCAGACTTGTTGGTGGGAGATGCGAGATGACGCAGATGCTTTGCTGCATGACTCGATTTTACCTTTATAACTTTTAAAGGGAAACTTCGTTGTTTTTTCAACCTGGATCTATTTTCTAGCATGAATCCGTTCATTTCCTCACCCAGACAGTTTTGCTGCAACTTTAATTCCTTCGGGAGATATTTAGATCCACTCCAGATCAGCGTATGCGCGATATAATGGCAGTGATGGGGCAACCTCGTGCAGCCTCTAAATAAGTTTATCTGCCACAAACTCCTTCATTTCACCAATGTTTGTTACCAAACATTAGTCGGATGTCCTCATAGACCTGCTGGGTCTGAACTGGGATGGTGATCTGACTGCTCTCTCCAGTCTGGTGCATGCTGCAGCGCAGCTTCCTCAGCTGTGTAATCAGCAGAGTTATGACGGTCTTGTTCTTCTTCTCCTCCTGGTTTAAAAAGCTGCTTTGTTAAACTTCTTCCACAGTTTAGGGAAGTGTTCGTACATCTGTTTCTTTGCCTGTGCAGCTGAAATGAGCTATAAATAAGGCTGCGGTTGTGTTGACATCATGTTGACCGCTTCTCTGCTAGCTGCATGACTGCTTCCTTCTCCTTTCGCTCCGGCTCGCAGCGTCGGTGGACGAGAGTTCGTCCAGCGCGTCCTGCTCCACGGAGCTGCAGCCGACCAGCAACCCGCCTCAGACCCGGCTCAGCAGGGCGGCGGGACAGCAGGGACGCACGGAAACGCAGCCCACGCAGCATGCTCAGACCAGACTGAGCCGCTCCAGACAGGTGGGGCTCCGGCTGCTTCGTCCTGGGGGGGGGTTACTGCTGTTTAAATAAAGTTGCAGTGATTTAACTGCCTGTTTCTGCTCTCTACACAGTCGGGGAGGCAGAGGAAGAAAGCCGTCATGATGCCCCGCGTCGTCCTCACGCCTCTGAAAGTGAACGGAGAGCACGTCCCCTCAGGTAAACATCACACGTTTCCACGGATACGTGCAGCATGTGACGTGGGTCGAGGTCAGAGGGGGGTCGCTGGCATCTTCACACCTCAGCTCACATCTGCCGCGTTTGAGGGTCCCTGTTTGCTTTTACTCACTTCCTGGTTCCTGGGGTGGCACTAGGCTGCAGAGCGCACCCACCCCATGCGTGGGTGTGCCGCGGGGCGGCTTCACCAGCTTTCCTCCAGGTTATTTAGCCAGACCGACCTGCATACCAGCGTTTGCTCTTTGATCACCTTTCTCTGTTGTGGATCTGCTGGTGAATTAAACTACAACCCGTGAACGTCTCGTCATCCAGGTGTCACGGTGAATTAAACTACAGCCCGTGAACGCCTCGTCATCCAGGTGTCACGTAGTGGAAAGTGAGATTCTCTCCGCTGACTGCTTTGTGCAGAATATGGATCACGTTTTACTCTGTAACATCAGCATTATGTCCAAACCTGCGGCACCAAGTGTTTTAAAAATTGTCTGGATCAACTTTGCATTTCATAGACTGACTTCGTTCCATCCGCTCTGATCTGGATGGACGCGGTTTCAAAGCAGCAGAGTACAGGACAGAGACGTTTCCCCATGATTATTAGCCTGTGTGTCCGCTGATCTAACCCGGATATGTTTCTTATGATCTATGGTGTGGACCACCATCTGTAAATTAGTACTGTTCTGAATTATGTATGATTTGCTATTGGGATTTTCTTTATTTGTTTGTTTAAACTTGTACCATGTTTTTGCCTTAAAAATGTTTAAAAGCTTGAAAGCATTCAAGTTAGTAAATATAACTGCATTAATTGGCTAAATTTAATTGTTTAATACACTGTATTGGTGTTAAATTTGTGTAAAATTGATAAAAAAAACAGAATTCTCATATTAAAAACAGAAAAACGCCAAAAATAATAAAAATTATAACGGAATTTTAGATAAAATAAAACGGATCTCATAAGGCTCTAGGGATGGAGGGATGGATGCAGGTCCTGGATGGATGGATGGATGGATGGATGCATGTCCAGGTCATGTGGATGGATGGATGGATGGATGGATGGATGGATGGATGGATGGAGGTCCTGGTTGCATCGATGGATGAATGGATGGATCCAGGTCAGTGGGTGGATGGATGGATGCAGGTCTGGATGGATGGATGATGGATGGATGGATGCATGTCCAGGTTGGATGGATGATGGATGGATGGATGCAGGTCCAGGTTGGATGGATGGATGGATGCATGTCCAGGTTGGATGGATGATGGATGGATGGATGCAGGTCCAGGTTGGATGGAGGTGGATGGATGCAGGTCCAGGTTGGATGGATGGATGGATGGATGCAGGTCCAGGTGGTGGATTGATGGATGGATGGATGCAGGTCCAGGTTGGATGGATGGATGGATGGATGCATGCAGGTCCAGGTTGGATGGATGGATGGATGGTTGCAGGTCCAGGTTGGATGGATGGATGGATGGATGGATGCAGGTCCAGGTTGGATGGATGATGGATGGATGGATGCAGGTCCAGGTTGGATGGATGATGGATGGATGGATGCAGGTCCAGGTTGGATGAATGATGGATGGATGCAGGTAGGGCTGGGCGATGATGGAATAAAATTATAATCACGATTATTTTGACTGATATTGTAATCACGATTAATATACATCGATTATTGATAGATTTTATAAAAAGTGTCTATTGACCCATCAAAACTCAACTTCAAATATAACTTGAAAAAAAAAAAAAAAACTGGAAATAAATTAGAAACAAGTAAAGGAGTAAAATAAGAATATTATTTAAGATAATAATAGCAATGAAAATGAATACTCAGTCTACATACAGTTCCTGTTCTGATGGATGGCTGCATGCAGGTCCATGTTTGATGGAACTCCACCAGTCTGTTCACTTCAGGATTAATTGTTTTTCTTCGATTACAGTGTTTTTATGATTGTGAAATGGCAAAATTGAAATCACCAGTAAAATGGATGGATTGGATGGATGCCAGATGCAGGTCCATGGATGGATGGATGGATGGATGGATGGATGGATGCAGGTCCAGGTGGATGGATGGATGGATGCAGGTCCAGGTTGGATGGATGGATGGATGGATGCAGGTCCAGGTTGGATGGATGGATGGATGGATGGATGCAGGTCCAGGTTGGATGAATGATGGATGGATGCAGGTCCAGGTTGGATGGATGGATGGATGGATGGATGGATGCAGGTCCAGGTTGGATGGATGGATGGATTGATGCAGGTCCAGGTTGGATGGATGATGGATGGATGGAGGTCCAGGGGTTGGATGGATGGAAGGTTTGATGGATGGATGGATGCAGGTCCAGGATGGATGGATGGATGGATGCAGATCCAGGTTGGATGGATGATGGATGGATGGATGCAGGTCCAGGTTGGATGGATGGATGGATGCAGATGCAGGATGGATGGATGCAGGTCATGGTTTGATGGATGGATGGATGCAGGTCCAGGATGGATGGATGGATGGATGGATGCAGGTCCAGGTTGGATGGATGATGGATGGATGGATGCAGGTCCAGGTTGGATGGATGATGGATGGATGGATGCAGGTCCAGGTTGGATGGATGATGGATGGATGCATGGGTCCAGGTTGGATGGATGGATGGATGGATGATGGATGGATGGATGCAGGTCCAGGATGGATGGATGGATGGATGGATGCAGGTCCAGGTTGGATGGATGGATGGATGGATGCAGGTTGGATGGATGGATGGATGCAGGTCCATGGATGGATGGATGGATGGATGCAGGTCCAGGTTGGATGGATGGATGGATGCAGGTCCAGGTTGGATGGGATGGATGGATGGATGCAGGTCCAGGTTGGATGGATGGGTGGATGGATGCAGGTCCAGGTTGGATGGATGGGTGGATGGATGCAGGTCCAGGTTGGGTTGTGATGGATGAATGGATGCAGGTCCAGGTTGGATGGATGATGGATGGATGGATGGATGCAGGTCCAGGTTGGATGGATGATGGATGGATGGATGGATGGATGGATGCAGGTCCAGGTTGGACTGATGATGGATGGATGGATGGATGCAGGTCCAGGTTGGATGGATGATGGATGGATGGATGCAGGTCCAGGTTGGATGAATGGATGGATGGATGGATGCAGGTCCAGGTTGGATGGATGATGGATGGATGGATGCAGGTCCAGGTTGGATGGATGATGGATGGATGGATGGATGGATGGACGCAGGTTCAGGTTGGATGGATGGATGGATGGATGGATGCAGGTCCAGGTATGGTGGTGGATGGATGGATGCAGGTCCAGGATGGATGGATGGATGGACGGATGGATGCAGGTCCACGTTGGATGGATGATGGATGGATGGATGGATGCAGGTCCAGGTTGGATGGATGGATGGATGGATGGATGCAGGTCCAGGTTGGTTGGATGGATGGATGGATGGATGGATGATGGATGGATGGATGGATGCAGGTCCATGTTGGATGGATGATGGATGGATGGATGGATGCAGGTCCAGGTTGGATGGATGATGGATGGATGGATGCAGGTCCAGGTTGGATGGATGGATGGATGGATGGATGCAGGTCCAGGTTGGATGGATGGATGGATGGATGCAGGTCCAGGTTGGATGGATGGATGGATGGATGGATGCAGGTCCAGGTTGGATGGATGGATGGATGGATGGATGGATGCAGGTCCAGGTTGGATGCATGGATGGATGATGGATGGATGGATGCAGGTCCAGGTTGGATGGATGGATGGATGCAGGTCCAGGTTGGATGCACGGATGGATGCAGAACCATTGGCAAACCCTCCTCTGGTGGTTTCAGGGCCGATGAAGAGGAGTCGGGGAGGCGTGGACGTGGACTTCGAGACTCCCGGGTCCATCCTGGTCAACACCAACATCCGAGCTCTCATCAACGTGCGCACCTTCTCGGCGTTCCCGGCGCAATCGCAGCAGCAGCTGCTGCAGCTCCTGCCGGAGGTGGACCGACAGGTAGGTGTCCCCCCCCCCCGTTCATCTCCCGCCTCCCCCCGCCCCCCGTTCATCCCTGCCTCCTCACCTCCGGGTCAGCCGGTGACATCATCTGTCTGCTCGCAGATCGGACCTGACGGCATGGCCCGGCTCAGCAGTTCAGCCCTGAACAACGAGTTCTTCACCCACGCCTCCCAGAGCTGGAAAGAACGGCTGGCTGAAGGCAAGTGTGCACGCGGGAACCTGCAGCTCCACCTGTGGGCGGTGCATGATGGTGCTGATCTGACTTCTGTTCATTCAGCATCTGCTTCCACATTCTAAAGTTTCATTGTGATTTTTGTCAAAGGAAAAAGTATCATGATTATCCTGGATTAACTTCCCAACACTATAAATGTGTGTAAATAAAAAGTGACGATATCAAAGGATATTAAAATAATGACGTTTGCAGGTAGTAACACGATTAAAAGTGAAATCTAGTCACAATCTAGTTGATCCTCACTCTGACATTCACGTGACCTCATCAGTTCACAAGATCACATAATACACCCAAAACCACTGAGGAGGCATTTGTTGTCATGGCAACTTTAATGTTAACAAGCTATAATCAAGCATTTATGATGCTGACATGATTGGAACAACGTCATGACTCATCACCTGAACGTACATTTTTCTTAAGTTGCAAGTACTTTGTGGTACTTTTTCAATACCAATACTTTTTGTCCCTTAAACAAAAACCATGGTTGTACAGTTTCTATTAATATCTTGAATGCAAGAGAAACATTAGATATAAGTAAAACTTAAACAGAAGTACTGGAAAGAAAATACTTTTAAAACGATAATCAATTATATTAACGAATAAATTTAACAAAAATAAGATTAAAAATGTCTTTCAGTTCTCAAATAACTTAATTACTGGATTATTTACATTTATTCATTATAAAATGTTCAAATATAACATGATGTTCAATAACCTGAAAGATACCAAAACATCGTCACTAACAGTAAGCGGCATCATGATGGCTACCAATAGCCTAATAGGCTACCACCATCATGTGATACAGAAGCTAGAATCTGATAGGCTACCACCATCATGTGATACAGAAGCTAGAATCTGATAGGCTACCACCATCATGTGATACAGAAGCTAGAATCTGATAGGCTACCACCATCATGTGATACAGAAGCTAGAATCTGGCTGCTTTCTCATCATTTTATTGTCTAAAATTCTCAGAGGTGGAAAACAAATTAATGTAGTCGTATCGATACTGAAAGTATCAAATCCTGTTTTTTGTCGGGCTGTTATCAATCCCGGACAAATTGAACTGAAGACAATTTAATCTGAGCGATGACACTTCTTTGTTTTTATCTCTGTTTAGGTGAGTTCACCCATGAGATGCAGGTGCGTTTCAGGCAGGAAATGGAGAAAGAGAAGAAGGTTGAAGTGTGGAAGGAGAAGTTTTTTGAAGAGTACCACGGTCAGAAGTAAGAGTCGTGATTATTAAAGTGTATTTTTACGAGTAGAGGTAATTTTGAGCGGAGCGTACGTAGCGGAGTCTGATGCTCGCCTCGTGTGTCTGCAGGTCCGGCCTAACACGAGAAGAGTCCCTCAAACTCACCATGAGCGAAGCCAGCGAGGTCGCCAGCACCGTGCTGGAAAGCGACGTCGCCGTGGTGACGAGCGCCCCGAAGAGACGCAGCGTGGGTCGGCGGCGGAGGGACGGCAGGATGCGGAGACGCACGCGAGCCGATCTTCGTCGCCAGGCCCGCCGGACCCTCTGCAAGGCGGCGCCGGCGTTGCCGCCCGCGGAGGCGGCCGAGACCGCCGCCGCCGCTCTGGAGATGTCCGCCGTCTCCATCGACTCCCCCACCTGCAACAGCACGGTGGTGCACGGCGAGGTGGTGCTGCAGGCCGACTCGGGGGCGGAGCTCCCCGTCGAGACCGCCTCCGCCGAGCCCGAAGCCCCGCCCACTCCGGAGCCCGTGGTGCTGCCGCCCCCTACCCCCGCTCCGAGCCCCAGCCCCAGCCCGGCCTCCACCAGCGCCAACGAGGAGCCGGAAGTTACCGCCCACCTGCTCCCCAAGGAAGACGCGCCCGTGCTGGCTTCAACTACCTCGCCATCCTCCTCCTCTTCTCCCTCCTCCTCATCCGCCTCCTCGCCCGCCTCCTCGCCCTCCTCCCCCGACAGACAGGGAGCCTTCGCAGCAGGTCTGGACTCCTCCTCGTCCTCCTCGGGCTCGTCCAGCGCTACGATTCCCGCCGACCCGCTGGACGACACGGCCTCCGTGGTCACCTCCGTCACGGGCGGGACCGCCACCAGCAGCCGCGAGAGCAGCCCGGCCGCCAGCCCGGCCGCCGCCCCCGTGCTCGGGGGCCAGCTCAAGGAGCAGAAGAGGAGGCAAGACGAGACCGAGGGCCTGTCCAGCTTTCCCGAGAAAAGGCCGCGAATCGACGACCGTCAGTCCTTTCGTACCACAATCGACGGTGTCTGTTCAGAGAAGCCGCAGCCGACAACCGAAGAGCCCAAGGTGCCACCAATCCGGGTAAGACTCCACGCTCTCCTGCTCCAAGCTGCGCTGACGGGGTTCCCACGGGTCCTTAAAGTCAGTTTAGTCTTAAATTTACCGTAAAATTTGTTGTTTGTAGGTATTAAATTTTCAGCCTGTGTGTTTAATGCCGATGGGAAAGCGCAGTGCCCCACCATAAAGCATCTAATACAAGGTTCTTGTGGGCCCTTGAAAAGAATTGAATTTAAATTTGGGTAATTAAGGCCTTAAAATGTCTTAAATTTACTGTAAATTTTGCGATAAGTATTTAATCTTCAGCTGGTGTGTTTAATGCCAATGGGAATGCGCAGCGCCCCATCCATAAAGCATCTAATAGGGGATTATCACGCTTACCGGAACTTCCCGGTATTTGGGCACTTCCTCTTCCGGGCCATGTTAACGACAGCCGTTCCTGCTCTGTTATACTGTTTAAATCGGATAAACTCCAAACATACTTAAGTTTTCATTCCAGACTGAAGTGATACTGGATCAAAAGCTGGATCAAAGCGATCGATTCGCCGCGGTGAAGGGCCGAACTTTATAATAAAACACACGTTTGTTTGTCGCCGGTGGGGCACAACACCGGCACTTCACAGCATGCTAGCATTAGCCAGCTAGCGTTTACTGACGTGCTTAACATTGTGCGTCTTAAAACACACAAACATCTGAAAATCGGGTCTGTACCCCCCCGTTTCCAGTGGAACAACTGGGGACTGCCAAGAAAGGAGACGCTTTCAGATGCTTGTGTGTTTTCAGTCGCACAAAGTTAGGCACGTCATCGAGCTGGCTAATGCTAACCTGCTAACACGACTGCGCAGTCTGCCGGCCACAAACAAACGTGTATCGTTTTATTATAAAGTTCGGTCCTTCACCGCGGCGAATCGATCGTTTTGATCCACTTCTTCCTTAGCATCACTTCAGTCTGGAATGAAAACTTGGCGTTTATCTGATTTACAAAGTTTAACAGAGTAGTAGCTGGCGGACTACTGTTAGCAGGTTAGCATTAGCCAGCTCGATAACGTGCCTAACTTTGTGCGGCTGAAAACACACAAGCATCTGAAAGCGTCTCCTTTTTCCTGGCCCGGAAGAGGAAGCTTCAAATGTTTCAACTTCCGGAAACCGGAACGCGGAAGCGTGATAATCCCCTATGGTGTGTGTTTGATTTAGTGTCGTGTTATGAAAGTGATTTAAAATGGCCTCCTAACAGAGTACATTTAAACAAAACTTAGGCATCAGTATAAAATAATTGCTTTTGGACATTTCAGAATAGCTATGATTTGGGACGTGCACCACTGTGATGGATTCAATAATGAATTTGTACACTCCTATTAAAATAGTTCTTATTACGATCTCGTTGGGCTGGACGATAATTCAATGTCGATATATATCCATCGATAGAGGTTTTTTCAATAGAAAAAAAAAGAGGGTCGATAAAAGTTCGATACAGAAACAGTTTTCCGCTGTAGCCTATCGGGTAGCAGGATACTAGTGACTCCTGCCAAACCAATCACAAAGCAGACCAGGCAAAGGCTGAACTGGTGTTCAGTGTTAGTGTGATCTTTATTATGAGTAGGTCATCCAGCAAAAGCTTAAAGGGGAAGTTTTTTTTTCTCAATCTGGACCTGTTTTGTAGCACGAATACATTCATTTACTCACCCTGATAGTTTCGGTGAAACTTGAATTCCTTCGGGGGATATTTAGATTAACTTGAGATCAGCGTGCGATATAATGTCTGTAAATAAGGATGAATCAAGACAAAAAAATCTTCTTAAAATGGCTAGAGCTGCACCTAAAACAGCTTTTAGTTTGATAATGGCTTTTTTTTTTCTTTTCTTTTAAATATCGATCAATACAGACTTTTTTTTTATCGATAATCTTTTTCTAGATCGTCCAGCCCTACGATCTCGGTAAACAGTTGTAACAGCTGTGGGATTGTTTAAATATGGCGGGGCCGGAAGAAGCGGAGATCACGCAAGGGGCGGGGCTTACCAGTTCTACCAATCACCAAACATCTACGTTCCTATGGAACCCCAAAAAGATCCTGCCTCGGAGTAGGAGCTAAAAAGGTTATAGGAGCTCGATATAACCGAATGCGCAAAAGAACAGCCTGGTTCCTGAAAAGGTTCCAGGAAAAGCCCCTAATGTGTGTGACACATGTGGTGTAAAGTGCTGGGGGGGATTATCTGGGGGCAACTAAAAAAAAAAAAAACTGGGGCTGTTGGACGCATCAGTGCGTCCAGATCGCGATAGGATGTCGATAAAAGAAAATCCAACCCCCCCCCCAGAGCCGATTTAAGATGTAGCAGCTAAACGCAGCGACAAAGAGACACGACATTCTAACTTTAGATAGTGAAGACCTCAAACTATAAACCAGTTTTTAAATGGTGTCCATAGACCGATTATAACCAGAGATATGATATAAAAGGTACAACCTAGTTTTCCAAGTGATATTAGACATGTTTAATGCGCGTTTGGTGAAGGAAAAAAATGTTAACGGTAAATTCTACGGAAAGTGCTGGTAAAAAAGAAAAAAGTATCACAAAAACCTAACAACCTCTTTACTGCTGGTAGAAAAATGCAACACATCAACCAATAAGAAAATGATGTGACAACATGATGCATTTTGTTGCTGAGGAGGTGGCGGAAATAACTAATATTCAACAAAATCAGATTTTCAGTGCTGCCTCCTGGTGGACAGGAGGACTAACACACCCTGGAAATATCAGACCTGGAATGTCCTGTCTGTCTTTGTGATGGACAAACCGTCTTTTTGGATTGGAGAAATTAATCTTTTTGGCATCTCATGGTGATTATTGATCGTTCTGTAAATAATTGGAAAAAAAAAAAACACCTTAGACTTTGTTGCATTTTAATGAAATTCTTATTTTATTTCTCTTTTAATGGCCAATTTTTCCAAACATTTTTAAAACTACTTATTTGTGGATTTCACAAAAAAAAGAATTCAAAGTTTTTTCTACTCAGATTTTATGTTTTTTTTTTATGGTTTTAGGGCAGCTGTGTTAATACAGTGTGTCCAAATTAAAAAATAACTGTAAAATCTTGCTGGTGAGGTTGTGCGGGGAAAAAAATGAGACCAAACAAGTTAAACTGCCTTAACAGTGAAATATAAGGGTACAAACAAAAGTAGTGTAAAACGAACATTTATACCCCTAGGTCCTGGAGGGTTAAGTTGTCAGTGCGACTGGGAGAAATGCTATATAAGTACAGTCCATTTACCATTTTAAAATAGAGTCCCACCCCAATTTAAAAATCTCTTAATTTGAAAAAAATTCTCTTAAAATGTCTTTTTGCATAGTTTAGATATTCCACGTAATTGATTTGCGTTTTAGGAGGTAATATGTTGAGGATTCCAAAGAAATTGTTAAATTGGGGGCTGTTAATTTTTATTTGTTGAGGTCTTAAACAGCAGAAGTTATTCCTAAACTAAATTTTACTGAAATGGTTTAAGAACCCCGATGAAGCGACCTGCGCAGCGACTGACTGGCTGTTTCTGTTTCTGTCTCAGATTCAATTATCCAGGATCAAACCTCCCTGGGTCAAAGGGCACCCCACCTACCAGATCTGCCCCCGGATTGTGCCCCCCGGCGAGGGCTCGCGGCGGTCGGGGACGGGTGGGGCGCGGACACTGGCAGACATCAAAGCCCGCGCCCAGCAAGCCCGGGCGCAGCGCGAGGCCGCTGCTGCTGTTGCAGCCTCTGGCGACGGCTCAGCGCCGGCCGGTGTCCGGCTGCGGGCTGCTGCTGGGCTACCGGATAGCAGCAGTGGACGACGAGCGCGAGAGCATCCAGGACCTATCGAGCCCGGAGGAGACGGAGGAGGAGGAGACGGAGACGGAGGAGGAGGAGGAGGAGATGGAAGAAGGGGAAGTGGTAGAATGGAGGAGAAGGGATCGTCTTCGGATGCTAATTCGTCTGGAGCACAATTACAGCTTCACAATGTAGAACCGACGTCCCACCCTTCCCCGTCGCTGTCCAACACCTCCACCTCCACGTCTTTAGAGTCCCCGCAGACTTTGAGTCCACACGGAGAGGGGTCCTCCGACGTGCCGAAGGTCGGAGAGGAGATGGAGGAAACCTCGGCCACGGTCCAGAGCTCCTCCAGCGGCTTCACGGACGGAGCGTGCTCGCCTTCCCCGGAGCACGACACCACGTCCGAGTCGTCGGCCCTGGACTCGTCCAGGGAAAGCCGGCTGTCCGAGTCCACCGCTGTCCCCGCAGAGACGGCGGACCAAGGCTGCGAAAAGCTGCCGCTGACCCAGACGTCGATCCCGGATTCCCTCCCCAGGTTTGGAGCGAAGGGCGTCGACGTGACCCAGACGCTCGCTAGTCACGCGAAGGAGCAGGAGAAAGGAAAGGACATTGGCCTGGGGGGCGTGATCCAGCACGGGTCCCACCACGTGGACCTGAAGGCGGTGAGACGAACGGACGCGTCCCCTCCGCCACGTGTGGACGTCCTGAAGGTGTGCAGGGAGAAAGAGGAGGAGGCGGCAACGCACAGCGACTCCACGGAAACCGCCTCGGACTGCGAGAACGAGGGCCATGAGGACGAGCAGCAGCGGTACTCCAACCGGGACTGGTGCTCGCAACTCAGCGCCCAGCGGAACGGCCAGCTGGTCATCTGTAGCCCCCCCCCTCAGAACCAGCAGCCGGTCATTCAGGCGCACGTGTCCGGCCGGCCGGGCCAGACGGTCATCCAGCCGTGCTACCCCAACGGTCTGCCTCAGCCCCCGCGCAACCACCCCCAGGGACACCCCTCTCCCCCCAAAGACGGCGTCGTGGTGAAGGTGGAGCCTGCAGACGACTGTCGGCCCTCCAGACTGAGCCCCGAGGAGGACTGCCGGGGGGGTCTGAAGGCCTCCAAAAGACTGCCGAGCTCGGCCAGACCCGTGTCCAGCGTGGAGGCCAACAACCCGCTGGTGACTCAGCTGCTGCAGGGCAGCCTGCCCCTGGAGAAAGTCCTCCCCCCGCACTCGGCCAACAGGCTGGAGATCAGCCGGCTGCCCGGACCCCAGACCAGACCCCCAGCAGCGAGGAACACTGGGCCTCGCGGCAAGCCCGAGCCCCCGGTCCAGTCCTCGACTCCAGACCCGACCTCCGTCTCGCATATCCTCAACAAGTCGCCAACGGGCCACCCGGTGTCCTGCCTGATGGAGACCCCGCCCCAGGCCCCCGGCGCCGTCCCGGTCATCACCTCCGTGCCCCCCTCCTCCAAAACAAGGTCCGACGTGGGCTCTCCGGCTCTGGAGTCTGCGGTCATCAAAGAGTCTTACGGTCATCAGCCCCCGCAGGACAGCACTCCAGACAGGCTCCAGGCGGACCACCGGACCCTGTCCAACGGCCCCTCAAACCCCAGCCCCCCGGAAGGGGTGACCACCATCAAGATCAACCTGCGGCCCCCGCAGCCCCACCAGCAGCTGTCTCCAACGCCCACCGTGAAGAACGAAGGCGGCCCTCGGCCGTCCTGCCAGGCCCTCGCCAAGTCCTCCCCCATGCTGCCCCTGGGCGTCGCCAAAAAGGAGCCGGGCAACGCCATGGATGGGTACCTGAGTGGGGGGGCGATGGAGGGACTCCTCAACATGGAGATGACTCTGGCCAGAATAGCCAAGAAAGAACCCGGTAAACCTGCGTACTCATCCACCTCCCCCTCCTCGTCCTCGCCCTCGCCCTCCTCCTCCGCCTCCTCGCTCCCCTTCCAGCTGTACGGGAAACTCCCCAAACAGGGCTCGGGCGTGGGGGGGGTGAGCTACACGGCCAACGTGTCGCTGATGGACAACGGCGGCTTCTCCCGCGGCGTCGCCGACGGCGTGCTGCAGCTGCGCCCCCGCCTGGCCTCCAGCCACGCCACCCTCAGCATCCAGGCCTTCGCGGAGAGCACGGCCGAGGAGGTGGCGCTCAAGTGCTCGTGCCGCCTCAAAGCCATGATCATGTGCCAAGGCTGCGGTGCCTTCTGCCACGACGATTGCATCGGACCCTCAAAACTCTGCGTGTCGTGTCTGGTGGTCAGATAGTGTGCTGACGTACCTGTGCACTGCAGGGGAGCTGCCTGGACGCAGGGCAGCATGACTCAGCAGAAATGCTGCCTGGACGCAGGGCAGCATGACTCAGCAGAAATGCTGCCTGGAAGCAGGGCAGCATGACTCAGCAGAAATGCTGCCTGGGAGCAGGGCAGCATGACTCGGCAGAAATGCTGCCTGGACGCAGGGCAGCATGACTCAGCAGAAATGCTGCCTGGACGCAGGGCAGCATGACTCAGCAGAAATGCTGCCTGGACGCAGGGCAGCATGACTCGGCAGAAATGCTGCCTGTGAACGGGGCAGCATGACTCAGCAGAAATGCTGTCTGGACGCAGGGCAGCATGACTCGGCAGCTTCAGAGTGTACAGAAGCCTCATTAGGGTAGAGCACACAGGACAAGCCTGATGATGGGCAAGATATTGCCTTGTATGATAGATCTGTATCTTTTGTTGTTGCATATTTTCAGATTTTTTTTTTTTTTTAGCTGTATTGATTATTATTATCATTATTATTATTATTATTATTATTATTATTGTGAATTTGGGGCATGATTAATTGTAAATTTTGCAATTTACCTCATCTCGTCTTGCTCCATCTGTCACCATTTGGAGGTCATCGTTTCGGCTCTTTGTTTGCTCTGCAAACAGAGATGTGTTGTTTTCTCTTTGCGCAAAGAAGTATTTTTTTAACCATTAAAAAGAGTAAATGACGTTTGTTTCACCGTTTTTGTGTTTTCGACTCATTTTATGGTTCTCTGAAACTGTGCTTACAGTTAAGTGCAATGGACAAATAAAGTGATCATTGTGTGGTAATAGGGTCCGTGAATCCTTCATGTAAACTGTTTGTGTTTTGGTGCAAACTAGAGTGATTAAATGCGATCCGTGGAGAGGATCTTTGAATCCTGGAGACGCTGGTAAGACGTTAGCGGCGCTAGTTTTTGGTGTTTGCACTGAAACTCCAGTAGCAGTGTGATGTGGAGGTGTCCAAGCTCAGAGAAGATGGACTTAAGATTTAACAGCTGGCACCATATTGGAGGGGGGTGGCCATTGGATTGGACACTGTCACCAATATCACCTGTTATTGAAGTAAAATATGTAGTTTCCTAATAAGTCATCCTTTAAAAAAACCATTAGTATGGAAGCCCATTCCTGCCACCTATAAAATTACATGTAAACATGTAAATTAAGTCTCAAAATGAAGCTTTTGTCCAGTTATGACTAAGTTGGGGATGTTTGATATTGGCTTTTAAATCTGTCTCCGATTTACCAATATGGGGGATTATCACGCTTCCTTGTTCCGAACTTCCGGTTTGAAACAGTTAGAGGGCCCACTTCCGGCCCAGTTCGATGTCCCTGCCTTACTTCGTAAATAACGTGAATAAACGCCAACCCTACTGAAATTTTCACGGATTCCAGACTGAAGTGATACGAAGGAAGAAGTGGATCAAAGCCATTCTCCAGAGTGAAGGGCCGAACTTTATAATAAAACAACATAGCATGTTTGTTTGTAGCCGGTGGGGCACAACACCGGCATGCTAGCATTAGCCAGCTAGCATTTACTGACGTGCTTAACATTGTGCGTCTTAAAACACACAAACATCTGAAAATCGGGTCTGTACCCCCCCGTTTCCAGTGGAACAACTGGGGACTGCCAAGAAAGGAGACGCTTTCAGATGCTTGTGTGTTTTCAGCCGCACAAAGTTATGCACGTCATCAAGCTGGCTAATGCTAACCTGCTAACAGTAGTCCGTCAGCTACTACTCTGTTAAACTTTGTAAATAGGATAAACGCCAATGCCAAGTTTTCATTCCAGACTGAAGTGATGCTAAGGAAGAAGTGGATCAGAAGGACCGAACTTTATAATAAAACGACACACGTTTGTTTGTGGCCGGCAGACTGCGCAGTCGTGTTAGCAGGTTAGCATTAGCCAGCTCGATAACGTGCCTAACTTTGTGCGGCTGAAAACACACAAGCATCTGAAAGCGTCTCCTTTCTTGGCAGTCCCCAGTTGTTCCACTGGAAACGGGGGGGTACAGACCCGATTTTCAGATGTTTGTGTGTTTTAAGACGCACAATGTTAAGCACGTCAGTAAACGCTAGCTGGCTAATGCTAGCATGCTGTGAAGTGCCGGTGTTGTGCCCCACCGGCGACAAACGTGCGTTTTATTATAAAGTTCGGCCCTTCACCGCGGCGAATCGATCGCTTTGATCCAGCTTTTGATCCAGTATCACTTCAGTCTGGAATGAAAACTTAAGTATGTTTGGAGTTTATCCGATTTAAACAGTATAACAGAGCAGGAACGGCTGTTGTTAACATGGCCCGGAAGAGGAAGTGCCCAAATACCGGGAAGTTCCGGTAAGCGTGATAATCCCCTATTCTCCAACTTTTATCTTGCGATATGAACTGACATCGATCTATGCAAACAGCTGCGAGGTCGTATGTCACACATTCTGAGAAAACGATATACTGCTCAGAGCAAAGATCCCAAAGTAGCCTTAAAGGAATATTCCACCCACAGAATGATGTAACTTTATCTTCCACTTCCCCTCATGGTGAGAAAGACTCTGGAGCACTTTTTTAATATCTCAAATGCAGCAGGCGAACAGGAAGGCTTCTCCCCCCCCCCCCCCCCCCCCCCAACTTTCATATAATGGAGTTCGCCGGGGTCCGAGCCAAAAAGGTCCATAAAAGTCCACAAAAACGTGTCAATATTCGTCCATACTGCTCGTCCAATGTAATCCAAGTGTCCTGAGTGGGTAGCGTCCAGAATTTACTGGAAACCACATCATTTACTAGATTTTTAGAGCCTAAACAGTACTACATCAGTACTACATTGCATCTCCCGCGAGCACGCCGATGCACGTACACGAAACTACAGAAGGTGCGGCAGACGAGATCACGTGTTCTCTTTTTCTTTCTTTGTTTTAAATCAATATCAACCCCTCTTGGACCCTCTTGTGTTTGTCCCGATTTGTCTGCAGCTCTGTCGCTCTTAGCACAATGTAAATGGCTAATTTCTTCTTCTACGCTTGTATTATCGGCAAAGTAGGCTCTGAACGCCGAGGCTTCCTTAGTTTTGTGAACGCGCATAGCCTATGCGTGCTTTGCGAAAGTAAGATGTACGTATTACTGTTTAGGCTCTAAAAATACACTAAATGATTTTTCCTGTAAATTCTGGACGCTACCCACTCAGGACACTTGGATTACATTGGACGAGCAGTATGGAGGAGTACTGACAAGTTTTTGTGGACTTTTATGGACCTTTTTAGCTCGGACCCCGGCGAACTCCATTATATGAAAGTTGGGGGGAAACAAGAAGCCTTCCTGATCACCGGCTGCATTTGAGATATTAAAAAAGTGCTCAAGAGTCTTGCTCACCATGAGGGGAAGTGGAAAATAAAGTTACATCATCTGTGGGTGGACTTTTCCTTTAATATCTCAAATGCAGCCGGAGATCTGGGGGGAATTTTAGTTATCCAACTGTCATGTAATGTAGTTCACCGGCACTCGAAACAAAAAGGTCCATAAAAGTCCACAAAAACTTGTCAATATTCCTCCATGCTGCTCGTCCAATGTAATCCAAGTGTCCTGAGTGGGTAGCGTCCAGAATTTACTGGAAACCACATTTAGTACTTCTACAGCTTAAACAGTAGTACATCATGCGAGTCCACGGCACTACGGAAGCCGGGGCGTTAAGCGCCTACTCTGCCGATAATGCAAGCGTAGAGGTTCGCTGTTTACGTTGTGCTAAGAGGGACCGAGCTGCGGACAAACACGAGGGGTTGGCTGTTGATTTAAAACAAAGATCGCGCGATCTCGTCTGTCGCGGCTTCTGCTCAGCATGAGGGAGAGTAGAAAATGAAGGCACATCATTCTGTGGGTGTACTATCCCTTTAAGTCAGCCAGAGGAGTTCATTTTGGACAACTGGCTCCCATAGGCTATATCAGATACCAGCAGGCCCTGGTGACCGGACGCTGGTCACCGGGGGCCCCCTCGAGGAGTAGGTTGCAGTGTAAGCTGGGGGCGGCCGAAGGCAGGGGAGACCCTGGCAGTCCGACCCTCAGTTGCAGAAGCTATCTCTCGGAACGTTGAACGTCACCTCTGGTTGGAAAGGAGCCTGAGCTGGTGCGCGAGGTTGAGCGGTTCCGACTAGATATAGTCGGACTCGCCTCCACGCACAGCTCGGGCTCTGGAAACACCATCCTGGAGAGGAGCTGGACCTGGTTCCACTCTGGAGTTGCTCCCAGTGAGCGGTGCAGGTTCAGGTGTGGGCATAGTCTGTGCCCCTTTGGCTTGGTGCCCTTTACATTGGGGTTAAACCTGGTGGACGAGATGGTAGCCTCCCTCCACCTACGGGTGGGGGGGACGGGTCCTGACTGTTGTCTGTGACAATTCACCGAACAGCAGCTCTGAGTATCCACCCTTCTTGGAGTCCTTGGACGGCGTGTTGGACAGCGCTCCTTCCGATGACTCCATCGCTCTACTGGGGGACTTCAATGCTCATTGGGCAATGACTGATAGGAACGGCCCCCCTGATCTGAATCTGAGTGGTGTTCTGCTGTTGAACTTCTGTGCTCGTCATGGATTGTCCATAGCAAACACGGTGTACTTGAAAGAAAGAGGTGTAGTGCTCACAGGATCAAATCTAAAGTAGCAGTGGCTCAATAGAAGACAAACCAGCAGGTGCTCATCAACCTCGTGGCCGGAAAACATTTGGAAGTGAAAAGATGAGTAGAGGCACTCTGGGTTTGCAGGTGATTTAATTCACACACTGTGTTTTGGCTGTTAAGCCTTCATCAGGGTTTCTTTACCCTGGTGAAGGATTTTTGCCCCGATGAAGGCTTAACAGCTGAAATGCGTTGGTGCGTGAATAAAATCACCTTCAAACCCACAGTGCTTCTACTCATCTTTTCACTTGCGAACACCATATACTTTTGGCCATTTTCCACTAGCACCTACTTCGCCTACCCTGCTTGACTCTGCTCGGCTCTACCTGGCCCAGGTAGTTTTCCATTGCCATCTGAATACCGCGGATGTGAGTGGGGTCTGTTGTTTTTTCTTTTCTTTTTTCTGGAGAGGGGGGCGCAGTAAGTCTTTGGATTGAGTGTTGCGATTGTGGCAGGACGAAGGAGGGCCCGGGGGGATTCGATCCCCAGACTCCCAGGTGAAAGTCATGCACGCTAACCAGTCAGCAGCCAAAGGGACATCCCCTTGGCCAAGTAGCCGGGGCGCATGATCACTTGGAGGCATAGTGACAGGACCGTCAACTGCCACAATATGTACTGTAGTGACATGATGACTCATCTTGGGAAGCCACTCCCTCGCCAATTAGTGACCTCCAGTCTGTAGACGTCCTGTTTTCAGCCCACTTGGAACCTCAGCAGAGTAGGTATCGTAAAAGTATCTATTCAGCCCAGGAAACTCCCAGTGGAAAACCCCACAAACCGAGTAGAAACGAGTTGAGCTTAGAAGTTGCTTATGGTAAAGGGACTAGACTATGAATACCTTGCATAAGGACAAGGCCATAGTTCCATGATCGACTTCATAGTTGTGTCATCGGACTTGCGGCCCCTTATCCTGGACACTGGTGAACAGAGGGGCGGAGCTGTCCACTGATCACCCCCTGAGGGTGAGTGGGCTCAGATGGTGGGGGAGGATGCCGGTCAGACCTGGCAGGCCCAAACGTGTCATGAGGGTCTGCTGGGAACGTCTGGCTGAGTCCCCTGTCAGGGAGAGCTTTAACTCCCACCTCCGGGAGAGCTTCAACCATGTTCGAGGGAAGTGGGGGACATCGAGTCGGAATGGGCTATGTTCCGCACCTCTATTGCTGAGGCTGCTAGTCGGAGCTGTGGCCGTAAGGTTGTCGGTGCCTGTCATGGCGGTAATCCACGTACACGCTGGTGGACACCAGCAGTGAGGGATGCCGTCAAGCTGAAGAAGGAGTCCTACCGGGCCTTCCCGGCCTGTGGGACTGAAGGAGTCCTACCGGGCCTTCCCGGCCTGTGGGACTGAAGGAGTCCTACCGGGCCTTCCCGGCCGGTGGGACTGAAGGAGTCCTACCGGGCCTTCCCGGCCTGTGGGACTGAAGGAGTTCTACCGGGCCTTCCCGGCCTGTGGGACTGAAGGAGTCCTACCAGGCCTTCCCGGCCTGTGGGACTGAAGGAGTCCTACCGGGCCCTCCCGGGCCTGTGGGACTGAAGGAGTCCTACCAGGCCTTCCTGGCCTGTGGGACTGAAGGAGTCCTACCAGGCCCTCCCGGCCTGTGGGACTGAAGGAGTTCTATCGGGCCTTCCTGGCCTGTGGGACTGAAGGAGTCCTACCGGGCCCTCCCGGCCTGTGGGACTGAAGGAGTCCTACCGGGCCTTCCGGGCCTGTGGGACTGAAGGAGTCCTACCGGGCCCTCCTGGCCTGTGGGACTAAAGGAGTCCTACCGGGCCCTCCTGGCCTGTGGGACTAAAGGAGTCCTACCGGGCCCTCCCGGCCTGTGGGACTAAAGGAGTCCTACCGGGCCTTCCTGGCCTGTGGGACTGAAGGAGTCCTACCGGGCCTTCCCGGCCTGTGGGACTGAAGGAGTTCTATCGGGCCTTCCCGGCCTGTGGGACTGAAGGAGTCCTACCGGGCCTTCCCGGCCTGTGGGACTGAAGGAGTCCTACCGGGCCCTCCCGGCCTGTGGGACTGAAGGAGTTCTACCGGGCCTTCCCGGCCTGTGGGACTTAAGGAGTTCTATCGGGCCTTCCCGGCCTGTGGGACTGAAGGAGTCCTACCGGGCCTTCCCGGCCTGTGGGACTGAAGGAGTTCTATCGGGCCTTCCCGGCCTGTGGGACTGAAGGAGTCCTACCGGGCCTCCCGGCCTGTGGGACTGAAGGAGTCCTACCGGGCCTTCCCGGCCTGTGGGACTGAAGGAGTTCTATCGGGCCTTCCCGGCCTGTGGGACTGAAGGAGTCCTACCGGGCCTTCCCGGCCTGTGGGACTGAAGGAGTCCTACCGGGCCTTCCCGGCCTGCGGGACTGAAGGAGTCCTACCGGGCCTTCCTGGCCTGCGGGACTGAAGGAGTCCTACCGGGCCTTCCCGGCCTGTGGGACTGAAGTAGTCCTACCGGGCCTTCCTGGCCTGTGGGACTGAAGGAGTCCTTCTGGGCCTTCCTGGCCTGTGGGACTGAAGGAGTCCTACCGTGCCTTCCCGGCCTGTGGGACTGAAGGAGTCCTACCGTGCCTTCCCGGCCTGTGGGACTGAAGGAGTCCTACCGGGCCTTCCCAGCCTGTGGGACTGAAGGAGTCCTACCGGGCCTTCCCGGCCTGTGGGACTGAAGGAGTCCTACCGGGCCTTCCCGGCCTGTGGGACTGAAGGAGTCCTACCGGGCCCTCCCGGCCTGTGGGACTGAAGGAGTCCTACCGGGCCTTCCCGGCCTGTGGGACTGAAGGAGTCCTACCGCGCCTTCCCGGCCTGTGGGACTGAAGGAGTCCTTCCCGGCCTGTGGGACTGAAGGAGTCCTACCGGGCCTTCCTGGCCTGTGGGACTGAAGGAGTCCTACCGCGCCTTCCCGGCCTGTGGGACTGAAGGAGTCCTTCCCGGCCTGTGGGACTGAAGGAGTCCTACCGTGCCTTCCCGGCCTGTGGGACTGAAGGAGTCCTACCGTGCCTTCCCGGCCTGTGGGACTGAAGGAGTCCTACCGTGCCTTCCCGGCCTGTGGGACTGAAGGAGTCCTACCGGGCCTTCCCAGCCTGTGGGACTGAAGGAGTCCTACCGGGCCCTCCCGGCCTGTGGGACTGAAGGAGTACTACCGCGCCTTCCCGGCCTGTGGGACTCCTGAGGCAGCTGACAGGTATCGGCGGGCCAAGTGGAGCGCATCTCTTGCGGTCGCTGAGGCAAAAACTCGGACATGAGGAGTTCGATGAGGCCATGGAGAACGACTTCCGGACGACTTCCGGACGACTTCAGGACGGCTTCGAGGCGATTCTGGTCCACCATCCGGCGGCTCAGGAGGGGGAAGCAGAGCACCATCAACACGGTGAACAGTGGGGATGGGGGGCTGCTGACCTCGTCTCGGGTCGTTGTGGGTTGGAGGAAAGAATACTTTGAAGACCTCCTCAATCCCACCAACACGTCTTCGGATGAGGAAACAGAGTTTGGGGACTCAGGGGTGGACTCTTCTGTTACTGGGTCGCTGAGGTAGTTAAAAAACTCCTCGTGGCCGGTCCCCTGGGGATAGATGAGATCTGCCCGTAAGGCTCTGGATGCTGTCGTGGTTGATCCATACCAGTGCATTTATATCATATACTTCGGTATAAGTCATGAAAAGTATCAGAATTTTCATAAATACGGAGGATAAAGTGTTTTTTGATGGATCTGGTTCTCTGCTATGACAAGACCCCCATATTCTGTACACCAGCTTCTCTCACTAAGATAAAGCCAAATTCAGACTTTTAAAACGGCTCCAGTGATGACTGTTTCTGGACACCTGATTATAAGATTTGACATGGAAGCTTTAAACTATCACTCTTCAGAAATAAGGGGAAGATGTGGTTTTTGGTGGATCCGGTTCACCTTGATGACAAGGTATCTACATGCCAAAAATCAGCTTCTGTCATCCAGATAATGGCAAATTCATATTTTTATGGTATGGATAATAACTTGGTTGTTATTGATTAAAAATGGTGTCTAGATTCCACAGAATAATCTAAATATGTTACTTTGACAACCCTATTAAAAAGTATCAGTATCAATATACAACGGGGGGAAAAAGCATTGAACACATCAACATTTTTCTCTGAAAATATATTTCTAGTAGAGCTATTGACATGAAATTTTCACCAGTTGTGGCAACAACCCAAGTAATGCACACATACAAAGAAATCTGAGCATTATGTCCATAAAGTTATGTGTAATATAGTGAAATGACACAGGGAATAAATATTGAATGCTGGTTTGTTGGTGGTTCCAGCCTCTAGACGCCTCCTGTGGAGAAACCAGTGGAATACGTTGCTCAGGTGTGATTTTGGTCCATTCTTCCACACAAACTGCCTTCAAATCTTCAAGGTTTCAGGTCTCTTCTGAGAACTTGGATCTTCGGTTCTTTCCAAAGATTTTCAATTTGGTTCAAGTGGGGTGATTGACTGGTTCGTTCTAGCAGCTTTATCTTCTTCTTAACCCTCATCGCTCCATAAGAAAAAGTTACGTTCAGCTTCTTAAGGCCGCAGACTGGCCAATGTCAGTTAATGGCCTGTAAATATGATCTGAAAATGAAAAGTTGCCATTTTCTTTCATGGCTGTCATCATAGATTTCTGGCCTAACCATCAATAACAAGAAGTTAATGAGTTTTAAAATTTTAACCCTTTAAATTTCACTTTGCATACATGTTGCTCCAACTTAAAAAAATGTAAAATGGGGTTAAACTAAATGTGATCAATGCAATTTTTTTTTTCCTGTGTGCACGATTATCAGAGCCCTGGAGTATTTACAAAAGGTATAAAATGTTTTTTGATGCATCTTTACTTTTTTTTTTTTCTTTAAAGTTCAGCTTCTTAAGGGCACGGACTGGCCAATGGCCTGGATATATTATCCAAAAATTTAAAGTTGCATTTTTTTTTTCATGGCTGTCATCACTGACTTCTGGACCAAACCATAAATACCAAAAAAATCAATGAGTTTCAACATTTTAACCCTTTAAGTTCCAGTTTGTACACACAATGTTCCCACTGCCTAAAACTGAAAAGTGGGTTAAAATAAGTTTTAAAAAAAATAGCCTGTAGGTGGCAGGACATTATTATTTATACAGAGCAGACCTAAGCATAGATTATAGCAACCACAATTAAAAAAGCTCAATGAGAAGTTGTTTCAAGATAAAATGCAAAAAGATGTGGGGAAAATTCCAGTTTTAACTGGAATGGCAGCATTACAGAGAGGGAACTAAATTCCCTGCAAAAGACTGAGCTAAATAATTGGCATGTGATCTGACTGATCACAATGCTGGAAAAAAAAAACACACACACACACACACACACCAAAATTACAAATTTGAGACCCTTTCATGCTCAAATAACCTCACATGAAAGAAGAAAAAAGATTGTTTACTTCATTGGATGTGTTCAGCATTTTTGAGTTTTTGAAGGACTCTGATTGGCTGAAATAACATTGAAGTCTCTGGTTTCATCACTAAGATAAAAAGCGGAGAGAAAGATAAAAGGGGGGGGGGCTCCTTCTGAGTAAATGGTCTGATGTCATGGAAAACAGTTCAAACTACATCATTGAAGTGTAGAGCAAGTGTGTGAGGAGAAAAATGTTCTCCTAAACATTTATTCTGGAATAACATTTGATTCTAGAAAGGTCCTTTTCAATGCAAGTCAATGTGGCACGGATTGGCTCTAAGGAGGAAATGAGGTGGATTTTAGTTAGAGACCTTAGAGAAAGAGTTACACCCCCATCTTCTAGAAGATCATGAGTCAGACCAGAATACAAACCTGGACCAATTTTATGCTGTTTGCATTACAGTTGTAGAAAAAAAGTAACAACATAAAAGGTCGCTCGCTACCCCTTCAGAAAGCTTAAGAAGCTGGTGTTTCTTGGCTGTGTGGTGGGACGGTCGTCTTGCTGAAAGATCCAGCCTCTTTTCATCTTCAGCAGATTCTGGTCCAGAATGTCTCTCTACTTTCCTCCATTCATTCTTCCTTCAATGATATGAAGTCTGCCAGTACCACATGCTGAAAAACAGCCCCCACCATGATGCTCCCACCTCCAAACTTCACTGTTGCTATGGTGTTCTTGGTGCCATTTCTCCTCCAAACATGTTGTGTCTTATGACATCTGCAGAGTTCAGTTCTGGTCTCATCTGACCAGACTATGTTTCCCAGAATGTCATGGGTTTGTCCAGATGTTGTGTTGCAAACTTCAAACCAGCATCAACCTGCTTCTTCTTCAGAAATGGAGTCTTGCGTGGTGTGCGTGCATGAAGGCCATGGCGGTTGAGTGCATTCCTTCTTGTTTTCTCTGAAACAACTGTAGCTGCTGGTTCCAGGTCTTTCTGAAGCTCTCCACGAGCGGTCCTGGGCTGTTGGAGAACCTTTCTGATGATTGTTCTGACTCCTCTGTCTGAAATCTTGTGAGGAGCACCTGGCCGTGGCCGCTTTATGACCATGCCGTGTTCTTTCCACTTCCGGATGATGGTCCCAATGGTGCTCACTGGAACTTTCACAAGTTTACGATAACACAAGTAAACACAAAATGCCGTTTTTAAATGAAGATTTTTATTAGTAAGCGAAGAAAGAAATCCAAACCTCCATGGCTCTGTGTGAAAAAGTAATTGCCCCCTCTGTTGGAACATAAATGAACTGTGGTTTATCCATCTTTGGAAAGCTCAGTTCAGGTTCTCTATCCACATCCAGGCCTGATTACTGCCACACCTGTTCTCCATCAGAAATCACTTAAATAGGACCTGCCTGACAAAGTGAAGTAGACCAAAAGATCCTCCAAAGCTAGACATCATGCTGCCATCCAAAGAAATTCAGGAACAAATGAGAAACAAAGTCATTGAGATCTATCAGTCTGGAAAAGGTTCCAAAGCCATTTCTAAAGCTTTGGGACTCCAGAGAACCACAGTGAGAACCATTATCCACAAATGGTGAAAACATGGAACAGTGGTGAACCTTCCCAGGAGGGGCCGGCCGACCAAAATGACCCCAAGAGCACAGCGATGACTCATCCAAGAGGTCACAAAAGACCCCAGAACAACATCCAAGAACTGCAGGCCTCACTTGCCTCAATGAAGGTCAGTGTTCATGACTCCCCCATCAGAAAGAGACTGGGGGGCAAAAACGGCTGTATGGCAGAGTTCCAAGACCAAAACCACTGCTGAGCAAAAAGAACATAAAGGCTCGTCTCAGTTTAGCCAGAAAGCATCTTGATGATCCCCAAGACTTTTGGGAAAATACTCTGTGGACTGACAAGACAAAAGTGGAACTTTCTGGAAGGTGGAGGTCCCATTACATCTGGCGTAAAAGTAACACGGCATTTCAGAAAAGGAACATCATAGCAACAGTAAAATATGGTGGTGGTAGTGTGATGGTCTGGGGCTGTTTTGCTGCTTCAGGACCTGGAAGACTTGCTGTGGTAAATGGAACCATGAATTCTGCATCTACCAAAAAATCCTGAAGGAGAACGTCCGGCCATCCGTTGGTGACCTCAAGCTGAAGCGCACTTGGGTTCTGCAGCAGAACAATGATCCAGAACACACCAGCAAGTCCACCTCTGAATGGCTTAAGAACAACAACATGAAGACTTTGGAGTGGCCTAGTCAAAGCCCCCACCTGAATCCCATTGAGATGCTGTGGCAGGACCTTAAAAAGGCGGTTCATGCTGGAAAAGCCTCCAATGTGGCTGAATTACAACAATTCTGCAAAGATGAGTGGAACAAAATTCCTCCACAGCGCTGTAGAAGACTCACTGCCAGTTATCACAAACGCTTGATGCAGTTGTTGCTGCTAAGGTGGAACAACCAGTTATTAGGTTTAGGGGAAGATCACTTTTTCACACAGGGACATGGAGGGTTGGATTTTTTTTTCCCCCTTAAAAATAATAATCTTCATTTAAAAACCGCATTACTTGGGTTGCCGACATCTGGTGAAACATTTATGTCAATAGCTCTACTATTGCTCTAAAATGTTGATGTGTTCAATACTCTTTCCCCCGCTGTATCTAACCCTTTATTTACTTGGTATCACATCGCTCCCTGAATCTTGCAGTATCGCACACCTCTAGTCCCAATCCACTTCCTTTAGATGGCTTCATCTTTACTCATGATTTCCACCTTTCGTGACCAGTCCTATAACTATTATAGTATATTTAAATCATTATGTATGAAAGACCAAAGCAGAACCAATCCAGTCCTCATTGTGGGTTAACCTTTATTCCAGGAGGAACTTAAAGACTAATCCATTTACAACCATCATTAACACATAGACAATACAAAATAAATATTCACCATCACTTTGTTTCTCATCACCAAATAAATACCAAATATGTGCAGCTCACTTTTTTCTAGTGTATAGCAATGTACTCAAAATAGTTCGGGGGAAATAAAAAGCAAATCATATAAACAGAAACACACAAAAAATCTTTACAAAATTATTTAGAAACCTTTAGTTACAAAATATTTGCACGTAAAAAGATCCCAGTACTTTAAATAAAGAATAAGATATATAAAACAATTCATAGTTGATATCTTAAAATATTTCCTCTTTGTTCAACTATGCAGAGGAAATGATCCCTCCTTCTCTTGATTATTGTTTTAAAATCTTCTCAAGTAAGATTTGGAAATAAATAAATTAAAAACAGATCATGAATAATTAAGTGAAATAATACAGCTGACATGAGTAAGTTGTCAAACCAACGTTTTGCACGGGACTTAAATAGTTACACACCGATATTAAAAATGAAGCTACAAACTAGTCATGGAGGTGCAACAACACTATGTGGAACACTATCAACATTATTGGGTGGAGATGGGATCTGTTCACTAACTAATCAGGTTGTGTACTGCACTCCTGACGTTGTTCTGCACTCGCTGTCCCCGTCTGAACCCCCCCACCCCCCCACCCCCAACCCCAAACATCCGATTCCAATGTGCAGACACACACTTTCCCGTCATAAAGCAACATGCAAACCAGAAACAAACGAAATAACAAAGATACGAAATGAGAGGAATAAATTACGGATAGTATCCAAAGCGTTTAGGAAAGAGAGCGGTGCAGTCGCTGAGATGTCGTCGTCCCCCTTCCCTCCCCAGGTCCGTCACACCTCGATGCCCTTCACTGCCTGGTTGATGGACTCCAGCAGAGCCCGGTTCTCAGGGTTCTGGTAGCAGTCTTTATTGGTAAACATGTGGGTCAGGGTCTCCACGTAGCTGTCGAAGTTCTGCTCGGACAGCGGCTCCTGCTGAACACACGAGTCCAGAAGTCAGAAATACAAGTTAGCCTCCATGTTTAGCTTCATGTGAGGTCCTCCAGTCCAGCAGGGCTCCACAGACACCGGGAAGCATCGACGCTAGCATGTAGCACGGCAAAGCAATGCAAACATGTAGCAGAGCAGCATGTAGCAATCCTAACACTTAGTGATGCTAGCATGTAGCACGGCAACATGTAGCAATGCTAATATGTAGCAATGCTAATATGTAGCATGGCAACATGTAGCAATGCTAACATGTAGCAGAGCAGCATGTAGTAATCCTAACACTTAGTGATGCTAACATGTAGCACGGCAACATGTAGCAATGCTAATATGTAGCATGGCAACATGTAGCAGAGCAGCATGTAGCTATGCTAGCATGTGGCAGAGCAGCATGTAGCAATCCTAACACGTAGTGATGCTAGCATGTAGCAAGGCAACATGTAGCAATGCTAATATGTAGCACAGCAACATGTAACAATGCTAATATGTAGCATTGCAACATGTAGCATAGCAACATGACGGGAGAAACTCAGTTAAAAGGCTCTACCGAGCATCAACATCCAAAACAAACACAGTTCAGACCCCTACAGTTATAGTACTACTTTACTCATTCCTAGGATTACTTTACTTGTTCCTAGGACTACTTTACTTATTCCTAGGATTACTTTAGTCATTCCTAGGGTATCTTTACTCATTCCTAGGATTACTTTACTCGTTTCTAGGATTAGCTTTACTCATTCCTAGGACTACTTTACTTGTTCCTAGCATTCCTAGGACTACTTTACTCATTCCTAGGACTACTTTACTCATTCCTAGGATTACTTTACTCATTCCTAGGACTACTTAACTTATTCCTAGGATTACTTTACTCATTCCTAGGACTACTTTACTCATTCCTAGGACTACTTTACTTGTTCCTAGGACTACTTTACTCATTCCTAGGACTACTTTACTCATTGCTAGGATTACTTTACTCATTCCTAGGACTTCTTTACTTGTTCCTAGGATTACTTTACTCATTCCTAAGACTACTTTACTCATTCCTAGGATTACTTTACTCATTCCTAGGACTACTTTACTTGTTCCTAGCATTCCTAGGACTACTTTGCTCATTCCTAGGACTACTTTACTCATTCCTAGGATTACTTTACTCATTCCTAGGACTACTTTACTTGTTCCTAGGATTACTTTACTCATTCCTAGGACTACTTTACTCATTCCTAGGATTACTTTACTCATTCCTAGGACTACTTTACTTGTTCCTAGCATTCCTAGGACTATTTTACTCATTCCTAGGATTACTTTACTTGTTCCTAGGACTACTTTACTTATGCCTAGCATTACTTTACTAAGTTGAAGGTCTACCAGGACTAGAAAAACTGTTTCTGCCTCATTTTGGCTCTAAATTTAGTGCTCCAGCTCTTTTTGGTGTTTCCTTCTTTTTCAAACAAACAGACAAAACGAGACTTTGCATATACTCACCATAGTGGGCAGGCGGATGTTGGCCAGGCTGCGGATCAAAGCCTGACTCAGACCAGATAACTCCAGGAACAAGGCCTCATTCTTCTCCTCGATCTGTTTGTTCTCCTCCTCCATGCTCTTCAGGTTTTTCTCCATGGAGGATATCTGAGGCAGAGAACGACATAACTCAGTTCTTCTGTCAGACACAGCGATCAGGTCTGTGGAGATCTGACGGAGTTCCAGATGGATTTTACAACCAGAGATGTGTGAGAATGATGTCATATGATGAAAGATAGACAATAATGTACGTATATTCAGCTACGATGCACGTTGATGCTGTGCATAAAGTGAAGTAAAGGCAAAAGTAAAGAGAACTTTTGATCTGATCCAACATATAATCTGAAGAAAAATGGGTGGTATACACATCTCGGCTTGTCCGATCGACCCTGAACACACTAACTTTTCATTTAAACCTTTCCATGAACTGATCAACAGGAGAAATAAGCATGTCTATGCTCATTCTGATGGTTTCTGGATGTTTCTACATATGCTTGAACCAGAAGGATCTAACTCTTCAAATGGTGTCGACTTGACCCACATGCTGGTCAGGTGATGTGGTGAGTCTCAGGAGAGACTTCTGACATGTCACATACATGCAAATCTTCAGGATTATTTTTTACATTTAGCCAAAGAGCAAAACTTAGACTGAAAATTTAAGCGATGAAACCTGCTGCCCATCGTTCGTAGTCTCAGGTTTAACAGGTTGAACTTCAGCATCAGACAGCGAGGAGCCGAGCTCACCTGAGTATGCAGATTCATCATGTCCGCCTCCATCTCTGAGTTGGACTCGTTCAGCTCGTTGATCTCCTTGTTGAGCTGCTTGATATCTTCATCGTTGTCCAGAACTGAGGACGAGCAAACATGTTATCCAGAAGTCTATCGTCCTACATGTCTGTCACTCAGCTGTGTCCCCACTGAGGACAGTTTCAGGACCAGTAGGTCTTCTTACCATCACTTGCTCTGAACTTTGCGGTGATGTACTCGTCTCCAGGAAGCTTTGCTCTCTTCTTGTTGGCGGACGCTCTGGGACAACCTGACAGACTAGAAGAAGAAACTGGTTCAGCAACACTGAAGTTAATCCTGATCTTCTCACGGCCTCAGATGGAGGACTCCTATCTGGACTTGTCTGATCTCAATGCTGGACTCAACACCACTGATCCAACATCCATGTGAATGAGGAGTCTTCCTCACACACCTGCAGAAACCATGGGGTTCCTCAGGGTTCTGTACTTGGACCCTTAGTTTTCAGGGTCTTCATGCTTCCTATAGATAATGTTACGCAGATGATACTCAGGTATAACACAGAAATAACCATGTTATTCTGGACCAGGATCTGTCCAATGACTCACATTTAAAACAAGCTCCTAGGGCCTCCTTTGTCCACCTTTGTAATATTCCCAGAATGAGAAGCATCCTGTTTGGAAAACTGGCCCATGTTTTCCAGATTGAGCTTTAATTTCTGATTATTGTTACCTGAAAAGTCTGATCCAAAATGCTGCAGCAAGAGTTCTGATAAGCATTATCATCATCATCATATCTCTCCAGTATTATCTCCTCTTCATTGGCTTCCTGTTAAATCCGGAATAGAATTTGAATTCTTCTCCTCACATATAAAGCTCTTAGAGACCAACTTCCACTTTTGCCAACAGGGCCCTTCGGCCTCAGACTGTAGGTCTACTGGTGGCTCCCAGAGTCTGACAGCAGAGTGGGAGGCAGACTCTGAAAATGAGGATCAGCTGTTTGCTTATGTAACTTTATGTCTTTAATGTCAGAAATGTGTCAGAAAAGACAGCTCTCCCACAGTTCCCTGCTATTCCTGTACAACACAATTTCTATGAGCTCCTCACTTCTAGTCCAGTATCTAGACATTTAATCTCCAAATTTGTAAATCTGTTCCACTCACCAACTCCCACTTTTCATGTTAGGGATGCCTGGGTTGATGACCTCGGTTTGGAAATCTCTGATGACCTCTGGCTCAAAGCGCTCCAGGGTATTAAATCCTGTTCTGTCAACTCCAGACTTCAACTCATTCAATTTAAAGTCATTCATCGTCTACATTTTTCAAAATCCAAATTAAACAAATTGTTCCCCTCTCTTTCACCCATTTGTGACAAATGTAAACAAGGTACTGGAACACTTGGACATATTTTTGGTCCTGTCCACACTTGTCTTTCCGGTGAGCATATTTGGTTTCTTTGAATCAGTATAATAGAACTTTCCTCAGATATCACCTCGCTATTCTGGGTACCTGCCACTTCTCTGGCTCTACCATCAGATTTAAGTCTGCCTTGCGTTTGGTATGGTGATAGCTAAGAGACTTATCCTGAAAGAGTGGAAATCAGTGCCTCCTCCTCGTTTTCAATCCTGGCTAATGAATATGGTCTCTTGTTTGTACCTTGAGGAAATTCGATATTCACTCTCTGACTCCCCTTCTAAATTTACTCAAATCTGGGGTCCATTCGTTAATCACATAAAACAATAATGTGACACACTCTTTTATTTATTTATTTTTTTGTTGTTGATGTGAATTTTAAATTTTTTTTTTTTTTTTGTCTATTTTATGTTTGGTTGACTGTAGAATTTGGTCTATACCTGTTACTCTTGGTTTCTGTATTGTTCTTGCACACTGCCTGTACATTTAGTGTGCTTATTGCACTTCCATTTCTGATTTATTTATTGATAAGTTTACCACTCGAGGGTCTGGCAGCCCCCCCCCCCCCCCTCTTGTGCTTTACTCCTGTTCATTTTGTTATTTTTGTTGTCATTGTTTATTTTGTGTATACATAAGCTTGAAGAATAAAATTTAAAATGAAAAAAAAAAAAAAAAAAAAAAAAAAAAGAAATGTGTCAGAAACAGTTCTGGATGTCTAACGAGATCATTTTAAATATTTTCCTTCCTGAATGATGTCATCTCCTCCAGTGTGCAGCAGGTCCAGGTGCGTACATGGATGTGTCTGGAACTCTCAGCACCTTATGGTAAATAATGAGTTTCAGGATATTGATCAATAAGTCACTTCTGCAGCCAGAGGGGCTAAGTATAGAAGGATGGGATTTTTGTGTGAATGTATAAAGAAAAACATTACCATAAATTCTGGAGTGTAAGTCACAGTTTTTTTTTTTTCATAGTATAGCTGTTCCTGCGACTTATAATCAGGCGCGACTTATATATATTATATACAGTATGTATACACACACACACACACACACATATATATATATATATATATATATATACATACATACATATATATAAATATAATATTTTAAAAAATGTTAATTTATATTGTCTGACATGAACCAAGGAGTAAACGTTACCATCTAACACCAGCAGAGGGCGCTCCAGGCTTGTGACAACTATATTCTGCTACAAGAGCAAAGATCTGAAAATGACATTTTCTCAGTGAGATGAGTTCATTTGAGGACATCCGGCTGCACTGTCTGTGAGGTGGAACAAATCCTTTAAAAACATGTTTTTTTCTTTTTATTATGGTGTTTATGATCATTTACAGACATTAACTTTAGAATCAGAGCGATTGGGAAGTTTTACTAGTCACATGAAAAATCCCCAAATCACCATATTTCAGTAAATAGATTCATTTTAGATGTAGCTGAAGTTCTTGAACACCAGTTTCTATTTTTTGGTGAACTGTGGTCTGTTCTGTGTTACCTGAACATACAGTACCAGACACATGGTCAGCCCATTGTTCTGTGTGTAGATGAAGAACTTGTTTTTCCAGATCAATTGTCTGTTCTTGGTCTCAGATTTTCTGAAATAAATTTATAAACAAATGTGATTTATGTATGTTTTTTTTTTTCCTCTTTATGACGTATTTTATTACTGATGTGAATTATAGTCCTAGGAACTGATTGGCGTCATCAGGCTTTGTGGACAAGTATATCTGAACATCATCTGCATAAAAACACATTTATACCATGCTGCCTGGTACAGGAAACATGTAAAACATGAAAACTATCTGTCCAAGTACAGAACCCTGAGGAACCCCATGATTTCTTCATGTCTGTGAGGAAGACTCGTCAATCACATGAATGTTGTGATGATTGGTGGGACTGACCAATCCTGTTCACCGACGTCAGCAGTTCAGTCTTTGTATCGTTGTTTTAACTGTGTTTAGGTTGCATATACGTTAAAAACAACTATACAAAGACTGAACTGCCGACATCGGTGAACAGGATTGGTCGGTTCAGCTGTGTCCTGAGATGACGAGGATACCTGCGGTGTGTCAGGAAACTGCCGTTTGCGTGACCAGAGCCGTCGCAGCCTGGAGTCGGGCACGCCGGACCCTCGGCCTTGAAGGCCTTCCAGGAGAAAGGTGTGCCGTTCAGGAGCCCCTCCCTCTGCCGGCGGGCCGCCAGCGGACAGCCGTAGGCACTGCGGTGGGTGGCGTACTTCCCACTGATGTGACCGAGGCTGTCGCAGCCGGGAACTGGACACCTGAAGGTGAGAAGAAAACATCACCGGACTTTTAGGAGTGGATTAAAACCTGTGGAGAGCTGGAGACCAGCTGGTCTGTGCAGCTATCTAAAGCATCGCAGCTTCTTCTTCTTTGTTGGGTTCATGGGTTGTGTGTCAGCTACGGTGCGTGACACTGCTCTCCTGGTTTCTCGTAGAATGGCTTAGTTTGCTCCAAAAGGGGTGCAACTGCACCAAAAATGGACCAAATTACGCACCAAAATGACAAAAGGACGAAAAGCTCCGTCTTTAGTTCAGAGCATAAATGGGCCTTTAAGACGCCTTCTGGACGCCTTCCTGGAGACTGAGACGACACGTCTCACAGGAAGGACGTCCTGGGGACGGCCTACGGTCCCGTGGAGGAACAATGTCTCTCTGCTGGCCAGGAAATGTCTTGGGATTTCCCCAGAAGAGCAGGAAGAAGTGGCCGTCTAAACAGAACAAAAAGCAACAGTGGCTCACTTCAGCAGCTCGGAGTCCTCCTTGTCGTCCTTCGTCGGGGTTGACTTGACTCCACCTTTCTTGGCTCGTGGGCATCCAGACAAACTGGAAGAGGAACAAAGAGGACGAGTCATCATTTTGCTAAACAGCTGGGAACCAGTTTTCCTTTAGTATTCCTTCATTGTGGGAATCAAGAGGCATTTAAACGTTAGTGAAACTACCTTTGAGTTACTAATAGAGTATAGTACACTGCACAGCCAATAAAACATGACCCACTGATATTTCATCAAACCTTAATGTCTCATGTGTATTTTACAAAGAAAATAATATTGAAAATTTAAACAACATTAAACTGGACAACACAACAGTTGTCATACATTATGACAACTGTTGTGTTGTCATTATGGAGAAAATATTTACATTTGTGGATTTTTTGGGACTCGGTTGCAGCCATTTTGTTGATGATTCGCAAATTTGTCAAACACCTCCGTTTGAAGTGTGCATCTGAAAAGCCTTTGTTTGAAGGAATATACTGTACACCCCTACCCCTTAATCCTATCAGAACTGAGACACCCCTACCCCTCTGTCTTAACAGGACTGAGACAACCCTACCCTTCTGTCCTAACAGAACTTGGACACCCCTACCCCTCTGTCCTATCAGAACTGAGACACCCATACCCCTCTGTCCTATCAGAACTGAGACACCCCTACCCCTCTGTCCTAACAGCACTGAGACACCCCTACCCCTCTGTCCTATCAGAACTGAGACACCCCTACCCCTCTGTCCTATCAGAACTGAGACACCCCTACCCCTCTGTCCTAACAGGACTGACACACCCCTACCCCTCTGTCTTAACAGGACTGAGACACCCCTTCCCCTCTGTCCCATCAGAACTGAGACACCCCTACCCCTCTGTCCTATCAGAACTGAGACACCCATACCCCTCTGTCCTAACAGCACTGAGACACCCCTACCCCCTCTATCCTATCAGAACTGAGACACCCCTACCCTTCTGTCCTAACAGGACTGAGACACCCCCCCCCCCCCCCCCCCCTCCCCTACCCCTCTGTCTTAACAGGACTGAGACAACCCTACCCTTCTGTCCTAACAGGATTTGGACACCCCTACCCCTCTGTCCTAACAGGACTGAGACAACCCTACCCTTCTGTCCTATCAGAACTGAGACACCCCTACCTCTCTGTCCTATCAGCACTGAGACGCCCCTACCCCCTCTGTCTTAACAGGACTGAGACAACCCTACCCCTTCTGTCCTAACAGGATTTAGACACCCCTACCCCTCTGTCCCAACAGGACAAACCCCCCACCTTCCCTAAAGATTAACCCCCTACCCCTCTTCCACGAAACACCCCTACCCCTCTGTCCCAACAGGACCGAGACACCCCTACCCCTCTGTCCTAACAGGACTGAGACACCCCTACCCCTCTGTCCCAACAGGACTGAAACACCCCTACCCCTCTGTCCCAACAGGACTGAGACACCCCTACCCCTCTGTCCTAACAGGACTGAGACACCCCCTACCCCTCTGTCCCAACAGGACTGAAACACCCCTACCCCTCTGTCCCAACAGGACTGAGACACCCCTACCCCTCTGTCCTAACGGGACTCAGACACGGCTGCCTAAATGAACAGGGGGAAGGACTAAGGGGGAGAACTGAGATTGGGCCTCACTGTTTTGGAACCAGCCCTTGTGGAGTCTTTATGCAAACTGAAGCTTTTTTTTTTAAAAATTATCTTCACTCATAAGTGGTTTAAGACCACACAGCTGTTAAATCCTAACTCATGTGGTCCAGCATCTGGTGGAGACTAACCCACCTTCTATGTGACGCGTAGTTCCCCGTGATGTGGCCCGATCCGTCACAGCCTGGAGTCGGACACCTGAGGGACACACAGACCGCCTCACATCAGAAAAAACGGCGGCGTTCCCACTAAACGCTTTCAGATCTTTTATTTTTTGTAAATCAGGATGAGTTGGGAGTAACTAAGGTTAGTCAGTGTTACGATGTGAAGGGGAGAGCGTGGACAGAGCTGTAGATGCAGAGCGTCAGTGAGAGTGTCGAGGTCTCAGAGGAAAAGCACATACTTCAGTTCAGCCGTATGGGCAGCCATGAGGGTCCGAAGTGATTTATCAGCAAGAGGACAGCCTGACAGACTGGAAGATCAGAGAGAGAAGGTCAGAGAGGCAAACACACAACTGAGCTGCTGTGCATAACCAGAGAGAGCCAGAACCTGGACTGGACTAAAGAACCAGGACAGGACAGGGTCACACAGAGAAGAAGAGTCGTGTCAAATAGAGTAAAAGTAAAACCGGTTTTATCCAGATAGAATAATGCGTAACCGAAGTCCTGCTGGTCCCTGAGCTACATCTGACCGGGACGGTGGTCTTTCTACTCATCGTGAAGAGATTCTCAGTTCTAGTTTCACCAGCAGAGGTGGTCCTTGGACCAGAGGTTCAGGGGTGCTGAGCACCCAGAAGATAAAGCTCATTGTTTTCTACAGTTTAACACAGTTTCATCCCCACATGTGAAAGATCAGCGAAAGTCTATCTGGGAAAGTCTGCGACTGATCATCCAGCAAGAAGCTGTGATAGAAGCTGATTTCCAGCATGCTGCTGCCTTGTTCCAACGGTGAACCAGATCCACCACAACCCACTTTCTCCTCATTATTTACAGTTTCTGATCATTTTAAATTTAAAGGGGAATTTCTCTTTTTTTAAAACCTGGTGTCTGTTTTCACTTTTCCTTTCATTTATGTGAGTGATGGAGGAAGGAATTTTTTCAGATAGCTCCAGTATTTATCCAGCAGGCAGCCCAGCTAATGATAAGTACGGGGCAACAGGCCCCCGCGTCTAAGTTCACCCTAAAAACCTGCTTTTTTCCCACACTGAAGGGCTCAGATAGTCTCAACGAGTGTCCGACATCATACTAGAGAGGAGACATGAACGATAGTGTCTACACTAGCTGCTGATTTGTTTAGGTGTTGGTGTCCAAATCTCTGGACAGTGGAAATCAAATCTCGTTCTGAAATTGTGCAATAACTTGTGTCAAAACACCAGTGGGGGACCCGAGTTATCATGAGATTTCGGAAATCATGCAATGACTTACATCAAAACAACAGTGGGGGACGTGAGTAAACGCGCAATTTTGGAAATTGTGCGATAACTTGCGTCAAAACACCAGTGGGCAGGACCGAATTATCACAAGATTTCGGAAATCATGCAATAACTTGCATTAAAAAAAAAAACAGTTGGGGCCGCGAGTTATTGCATGATTTCGGAAATCTCGTGATAACTTGCATCAAAACACCAGTGGGGGACGCGAATTATTGCATGATTTCCAAAATCTCGCGATAACTCGCGCCAAAACACCACTGGGGGACGCGAATTATTACAAGAATTCAGAAAAATCATGCGATAACTTGCATTTAAAAAAAACAATAGTTAGGGGTGCGAGTTATTGCATGATTTCCGAAATCTCGCGATAACTCGCGTCAAAACACCAGTGGGGGACGCGAATTATTGCATGATTTCCGAAATCTCGCGATAACTCGCGCCAAAACACCAGTGGGGGACGCGAATTATCACAAGATTTCGGAAAATCATGCGATAACTTGCATAAAAAAAAAAACAGTTGGGGCCGCGAGTTATTGCATGATTTCCGAAATCTCGTGATAACTTGCGTCAAAACACCACTGGGGGACGCGAATTATTACAAGATTTTGGAAATCATGCGACAACTTGCATAAAAAAAAAACAGTTGGGGGTGCGAGTTATTGCATGATTTCCGAAATCTTGCGATAAATCGCGCCAAAACACCAGTGGGGGACGCGAATTATTACAAGAATTCGGAAAAATCATGCGATAACTTGCATTAAAAAAAAAATAGTTAGGGGTGCGAGTTATTGCATGATTTCCGAAATCTCGCGATAACTCGCGTCAAAACACCAGTGGGGGACGCGAATTATTGCATGATTTCCGAAATCTCGCGATAACTCGCGCCAAAACACCAGTGGGGGACGCGAATTATCACAAGATTTCTAAAATCATGCGACAACTTGCATAAAAAAACAGTTGGGGGCGCGAGTTATTGCATGATTTCCGAAATCACGCGATAACTCGCATCAAAACAACGGTTGGGGAAGCGATGTGATTTCCGACATCTCCCAATAACTCGCGTCAAAACACCGGTGGGACATTCCGCTATCTGCCTCAAAAAAACAGCGATCTCCTGGTAATGTAGATACTTTGGTTCATGTCTCCTCTCTAGTTTGGTGTCGGACACTCGTTGAGACGATCCGAGCCCTTCAGTGTGGAAAAAAGCAGGTTTTAGGGCGAACTTAGAGGCGGGGGCCAGTTGCCCCATACTTTTCATTAGCTGGGCTGCTAGCTGCTGCTAGGCTGCCTGCTGGATAAATACTGGAGATATCTGGAAAATTCCTTCCTCCATCATTCTCATATATGAAAGAACAGATGAAAACACACCCCAGGTTAAAAAAAAGCTAAATTAACCTTCATTACAATAAGTACAATATGGTTTTTATACTTTTAAGTTTGTAAATAAAAGCACATATGTTTAAATATATACAGTCTTCCTCAAAATTATTTACACCCTCCTGTTAAAGAAAATGCTAAATTTACAATAATTATTCAAATACCAACAAACTAAAAAAAGTAGTTGCACTTTTTTTCATAGTTGGGCTGCTCTTGCAACTTATTTATAAAAAAAAATATACAATTAAGATAATTTTAAGTGTTAATTCATAATGTCTGACATGAACCAGGGAGCATATTCTGCTCCGAGGGCAAAAATCCTAAAACAGCCTTATCTCAGTGAGAGGAGTTCATTTTGGACATCTGTCTGTACTGCCTGTGCGGTGGAACAAATCCTCAATAAACATGTTTATCTTTTTAAATATATTTACGATCATTTACAGGTATTAACTTGGGAATCGGAGTACATGTTTTTTTTTTTTAGCAGTTACAAATGATATATAAAAAATCCGAAAATTGACCCATTTTAGATAAATAAATGCGACATATATCTTTTTTTTTCTCTTCATGACGCATTTTTTGACTGATGCGATTTATAGTCAGAAAATATAGTGATAAATGAAAATTTACTAAATTCTAATTTAGGTAAATAAAGCATTGCTTTTGAATTGTGGTTGATAATAATAATAATAATAATAATAATAATAATAATAATAATAATAATGATAATAATAATAATAAAGTGTTGCTCAACAACATTTTAGTTCAGGAGCCCCATCACACTTGTTCACTTTTTTTGTTTTGTTTTTTGTTTGTTTTTTCTGTTGAACCACAATTTAAAATCAACGTCATGATGTTCATAAAATCTTTATGTTATTACTTTTATCAATTTCAACTTATTTCACTGACAGCTGATTCTTTTTCCTTCTTTAAGTGGAGGGTATAAATAATTTTTGTGACATATATATACATACAGATATATATATACATATATATGTATATATATCTGTAAATATATATATATATATATATATATATATATATATATATATATATATATATATATACATATATATGTATATGATTAAAGAAAGGCTAAAGTCACAATAATAATTCAAATAACAGGAAACTAAAAAAATTAATGATTAATAAAATTTACAAAATTATAATTTAGTGAGGTAAAATATTGCTTGTGAACTTTGGTTGGAAATAATAATTTTTGTCTGTTTTTTTTTTCTTATTAGTGGGTGGTGATAACTAATTTCATATTTGAGGGGTGCTGTGATTCAGTTTTGGGCTGAATGACCTTCTGTATGTTCAGTCGTCATTTTAGCATCAGCCACATCAATAATCAGACCGTGACCTTCCTGGTATCCTGCTGAGACCCCAGGTCCTCTGTTAGCATTGCTAACAGCTATGCTAACGGCTGCATCCGCTCTCGACGGGTTCAAATCAGAGACGGTCCCAGATTTTTTAAAATTTTTTTTAATCCTTCTCTCTTGCAGATGTTAGAATGTCGTAATTATTCTTGGTTTTGATCAGCTTGGACCAGGACGCGCTGCAGTCCTGCAGGTTTTACATGTTTTGCCGGACAAACTGACGGACTTGGTTTGCTGCACTGTTACCATGACGACGCACCTGGCCGAGCTTGTTTTGGGGGTCTCACCTTCGATGTGACGCGTAGTTGCCAGTGATGTGTCCGCTTCCATCACAGCCGGGCGTCGGGCATCTGAGGGGAACAGGGGGGGGCACACGTTAGTTTGGCCCCAACAGTAATGCAAATTACAGAGGACCCTGAAGGAGGCGCAGACCTCCACCCTGTCTCGCGGATCGTAAAACTGTTAAACTTTGCTTTTTCATCAGCAGCGTCTGTTCTTGCGGAGTAAAACAACGTTGTAACGGGAAGTTTGAACCAAGCAGACTTACACGAGAACCTCTTTTTTGCTGTCTTTGGGCGGAAACTTGACCTTAAAGCTGGAGGTCGTGACTTCACCAGGGTACTTCCGATCCTCCAGGTTCTCTGGGTCCTCCTCTTCGCCTTCAGACGAGGTGTACGACGGCGCGGTGTACTCCACCTGATTACACGTAAAACACGGGTTACATATCATTTACACACGTGTGTTTCTGTACGTCTGTGATGGATAAAGCAGCTAGAGAAACAGATGGATGCAAACCTGTCAACAACTGTAAGATAATTATGGTCCTTTATAAGGATGCACGATATAATCGGCCCTATTGGTATCGGCCTATATCGGCCTTAAAACTGAGTATCGGACATCGGCCACCCCACTGATATCTAACTGATATTTAACTGTTTCTAAGGTCTAAAAAAAACCCAAAACTTCTTCTTCAATAACTTCTTTTTTTACAAACTTTAAAACTTCCAAAGACTCGGGGTGGGAAAAAATATCTATACGCTGAAATATCGCGATATTTTCATATGCTGATATAACATTGACATTTAAAAACGTGGTATTAATCTATTTTACTAACAAAATTTCACGATATTTTATTGTTTTGTTACCAAATCTCGCAAAAATTTTGTGACATTTTCATATGCTGATGTCACATTGACATTTAAAAACGCAGTATGGATTTATTTTACTAACAAAATCTCTCTATATTACATCGTTCTGTTACGAAATCTCACGAGAATTCACAAAATATCGTCAGACTTTGTAACAGAATGATGAAATCTCACAAGGTTTTGTAAGTGAAATAGATCGATACCGCAAATTTAAATATTGATTTAATATTGGCATATGAAAATATTGCAATATTTCAGTGTATCGATATTTTTCCCACCCTTATTTCGATCGGAATCCAGTGTCAGAAACGGATAACAAAACTGCTTTTGCAATGACTGCTTATTTTTTTTCAACTTTAATATCGGTATCGATATCGGTCACGAGTTTTAAAATATCGGATATCGGCCAAAATTCCAAAATCGTGCATCCCTATAGTCCTTTACATTATTGCTGAGGGCTGTTGCTTAGTTTTAAAGATAAAAATGACTTCATTAATCCTTAAAAGGAAATTATAATATTGTAATTTATATATATATATATATATATAAATATAAACTAATTTTTTTTATTGTAAATTCAGACGTGGAAAAAATTGTTGGTAACCCTAGGTTAATGAAAGAAAAACCCACAGACGTCACAGAAATAACCTGTTTCATGAGTTTATGTTTTTTTGAATAATTCTGTTGAAGTGTAGTTGAAAAGCATTGTCTGATTTTAATTGGTTCATTTTCATAGAATCTTTATTCATTATTACTTTAGTCAGATTGAAGTTATTTCTGTGACCATTTTGAAGTTTTTTTTCCTTAACTGAAAAGGGGCACACACACAACACAATATATATATATATATATATATATCTATATATATATATATATATATATATATATATATATATGTATACACATATATATATATATATGCAGTATACAGGCAAAGTTTTCATCCTCAAAATTATTTGTACCCTTCAAGCAAAGAAAATGCTAAATTCACAATAATACTTTAAATAAAAAGAAACCCAAAGAAACTACATAAAAATATACAAAATTATAATTAAGTGAAATGAAATATTGCTTTTAAATTGTGGTATGAAATAATTAAACAAAAAAAAAAAATAAAATAAAATAAAACCGTCCCAAACACATTACCCATGAACATGGACCAACATACCTGTCAGCAGGTGCAGACGTCTGATTGGACGTTACAGAAAACACCTGATTGCAGTGATTGAATCAAAGTGTTGCTTAATAAAATTTTAGCTCCCGAGCCCCATCATGCTTGTTCACCTGTTTTATTTTTTTGATTGTTGCCAATATTTCTTTCAAACCATGATTCATAATTAACGTTTTGATTTTCATAGAATTTTTATGTATTATTACTTTCGTCAATTTCAACTTATTTTATTCAGCTGATTTTATTCTTTCTATATGTGGAGGGTATGAATAATTTTAAGGACGACTGTATATATACATACATATATACACGACTGGTCATGCATGAATTTATCTATATATTTATGAAGTTAAAGAAAATGTCAAAATCTCACTGAATTAAACTAGACATTAATTTGATGTAATTAAAAACTACATAAACCTGTTTAAATACATTTATTTCAAATTCAGTCAGACTTTAATTTGATTAATTTATTACAACTAAATCAAATTAAATTCATATAAAATTTTATACTTGATATATTTTGAAAATGATCTGAGATGAATAATACTGAAACTAAACTTATGGTGTTAAACCTGTAAGTCGTCTAATTCCCGACCCAGTGTCTGAGCCGGTCCTGCTTTTTACGCCTTTATCTGAAGGAGACCTGGGATGTTCACCTCCTCATGGTCCTCCTCCTTGACTTCGCTGGGCTTGGTGAAGTCCAGAGGCTCCTCCCAGTCTGGTTGAGTGTGGCCCTGAGACAACGTGGCTCCCATGTGTTGAGAGGAGGATGAGGATGAGAATGAAGGCTCTGGAGACTGCATGTCCTCCCTCTTGGACTTCTTCATGCTGAGGTCCAAGGTGCCGTTCTCATCCACCTCGATGTCGGGCTCCTGCAGGGTAAAATTATTCAGAAATTAATCTTAAAAAATTAATAAAAAGTGAAATTAATATATGAACATGTCTTAGTTATTGCATAAATTACTAATTTATCACTAATATCATGTTAAAAATCCCAGTTTATCATTATCTTGTGAAAACAGAAGCTGATTTTGGGCATGTAGGTGTCTTGTCACAGCAGTGAAGTGAATCTACCAGAAAACATTGATCCCACTTATTTATCACATTTCTGATAGTTTTCAAGCTTTACATGTAGAATTTTATCATCCAGACCCCGGAGAAATCCCAGGATACGCTGGAGGGACTACTACCCATTCCGGACGAGACCCCAAGTAAAACGCATGACACACTCGAGGGACTACGTCCCATCCCGGACGAGACCCCAAATAAAACCCATGACACACTCGAGGGACTACGTCCCATCCCGGACGAGACCCCAAATAAAACCCATGACACACTCCAGGGACTAAGTCCCATCCCGGACGAGACCCCAAATAAAACCCATGACACACTCCAGGGACTAAGTCCCATCCCGGACGAGACCCCAAATAAAACCCATGACACACTCGAGGGACTACGTCCCATGACAGACGAGACCCCAAATAAAACCCATGACACACTCGAGGGACTACGTCCCATCCCGGACGAGACCCCAAGTAAAACCCATGACACACTCGAGGGACTACGTCCCATCCCGGACGAGACCCCAAATAAAACCCATGACACACTCAAGGGACTAAGTCCCGTCCCGGACGAGACCCCAAATAAAACCCATGACACACTCAAGGGACTAAGTCCCGTCCCGGACGAGACCCCAAATAAAACCCATGACACACTCGAGGGACTAAGTCCCATCCCGGACGAGACCCCAAGTAAAACCCATGACACACTGGAGAGACTAAGTCCCATCCCGGACGAGACCCCAAATAAAACCCATGACACACTCAAGGGACTACGTCCCATCCCGGACAAGACCCCAAATAAAACCCATGACACACTGGAGAGACTAAGTCCCATCCCGGACAAGACCCCAAATAAAACCCATGACACACTCGAGGGACTAAGTCCCATGACGGACGAGACCCCAAATAAAACCCATGACACACTCGAGGGACTAAGTCCCATCCCGGACGAGACCCCAAATAAAACCCATGACACACTGGAGAGACTATCCCATCCTGGATGACACTCCAAGTAAGACCAAGGATATGCGGGAGGGACTGCTACCCATCCTGGACAAGACCCCGGAGAAAACCCAGGACATGCTGGAGGGACTACTACCCATTCCAGACGAGACCCCGAGGAAGACCCAGCATAGGGACTACGTTTCTCAGCTGGCCTGGGAACACCTCGGGATCCCCCTGGATGAGCTGGTGGATGTGTCTGAGGAGAGGGAAGTCTAGGCTTCCCTGCTTAGGTAGCTGCTATTGTGTTCCTACCTAAGATAAGCAGAAGAAGACGGTACGGTATGATACGGTATGGTACGATACGGTATGATACGGTATGGTATGATACGGTATGGTATGATACGGTTATGTACGGCATGCCGGCAGCCTGACTCAGCACATGTGATGGTATGATACGGTATAGTACGGTATGATACGGTATGGTACGGTATAGTACAGTATGGTACGGTGGTACGGTTATGTACGGCATGATATGGTACGGTACAGGTATGGTACGGTATGGTACGGTATGGTACAGTATATGATGGTTTGATACGTTATGGTACGATATGATACGGTATGATGCGGTATGATACGGCATGGTACGGTATGATGCGGTATGATACATACAGTACATATGATAGTATGATACGGTTGTAGTACGGTATGGTACGGTATGATACGGTATGATGCGGTATGGTATGGTATGATACGGTTATGTACGGCATGCCGGCAGCCTGAATCAGTACATGTGATAGTATGATACGTTATGGTACGATATGATACGGTATGATGCGGTATGATACGGTTTGGTACGGTATAGTACGGTATAGTACGGTATATGGTACGGTATGGTACGGTATATGTACGGTTATGGCACGCCGGCAGCCTGACTCAGCACATGTGATAGTATGATACGTTATGGTACGATATGATACGGTATGATGCGGTATGATACGGTTTGGTACGGTATGATTCGGTATGGTACGGTATAGTACGGTATGATACGGTATGATACGGCATGGTACGGTATGGTACGGTATGGTACGGTATGGTACGGTTATGTACGGCATGCCGGCAGCCTGACTCAGCACATGTGATGGTATGGTGTGTAAACATGGACGTAAATGGAAGCGGACTACCTTGGTGCAGGGCTCCTTGGGTTTGGTACTGAGGCTTTCAGGTCTCTCCCAGCAGCGAGTGGACAGATTGAGGATGGCGGTTGCAGCCATGTGGGCTGCCTCTGCATCTTGGCTGTAGTCGTAGCTGCTTGAGGACAGGGTGCTCTTGGAGAAGCTTCCAGATACACAGTGACTCGGGGAGGACGCCTTGGGAAATGGTTTAGCTGCATGCAAATAAAGCAGAGAACATTTCCAGTATCTGTTTCCTGAAAAACTGTCTGTATTCAAGTTTCATCTGCAACTTTGGGGCAGAATGTAAAACAGGGGGTCGGGTCTTACACTTGAACGCTTTCGGTGATGTGTCGGGGTTGCTGGGCGTCTTTGGAATAATCATGCGCTTTCCAAACACCTGCACGTCGAAGCTTGCATAGTCAAAAGACACCTTGGAGTATTTCTCCAGCTCCTTGGCCAGGTTGGCTCGCGGCGTGGTGGTCACCGTGTTGGGCCGGTAGCTGCCGTACTGAGGGATCTCCAGCTGCTTTACGAAACACATGGGTCTGCAGGGAGAGCCGGGAGTTACGGGCGCCGTGGTTGCATCGGTGGATGAGGTAAAAACGGCTCGTGTGTCTTACCTCAGCACTCTGTCGGAGTTGGAAGAAGGTTCGGTGGCTGAGGGCTGTAGATGGACCTGTTTGTCCTGGCTCTTGTTCAGCTTCGCTGCTGCAGCGATGGGGCAGCCTGATAGGCTGATAGAGGGGGGGGGGACATATTCACATGTTCGCTCTTCAGAAAATTCTCATCAGCATTGGTGAAGAAGTATAAGTATGTGTTAGTGATAGTAATGAGTAGGCCTGGGACGATAAATTTTCTGGACGATATATTGTTCTTGACGATAAATGATATTATTGTCGACATTACCGAGACCAAAATAACCACTGATGTAATGTTAATATATCATAAGTACCTCCTTTCAAATGCAAAAATTCAACTTCTATTTCACTTTGGAATGTCCAGAACCACAACTTTTAAATATCCTAAATAAATAGATAAACAAAAAACAAACAAATATAATAAAAAAGGACTTAATAAAAAATAAAATAGACCCTTTCACACTTCCTTGTTTTTTGAACGGAAATACGCAACCGCCGCGGATCTTTACTTCCGACAACAATGTCTCAAGGTAGAAAGTCAAGTCACAGCGGCACCGGGGTGTTTTTCTTTTGCTCTGCAGCAGTCCAACATCCATTTTCAGAAGTTTTCAACATCCATCGATGATGGACATTAATAGGGACGGAAAAACAGAAGCGTCATTAAACGCCGAGTCATTCTGACACGACTGCCGTGAGCACAGACTGTTATACTGGCCGTGACCGCATCGATCCCTGCTGGAAACATTTGATACGGTCAAAGAGCAAAAATAAATAAATAAAACTAAACTAACCTAAAATAAATTATGTTCTCAGTGCTGAGTTACTGTTTTCATCCATCAGTGTAAAGCAGAAGAAAAGAGTTTTGTATTTTTGTCCTGCATGCATGGAGACAGTTAAACTGTGTTGTGTGAAGTCGTGGCTGCTGTCATCTGTGGATCTTCATGGTGACGTGTTGACCAGCAGCATGATGCTGCTTTGTAGCCATGGATCTATGTTCTCACATATGTTATAATGAGAGGCTGAGACGAGGCAGTTCGGGTCCAGTAAAAGATCGCTGGACCCGAACTGCCTCGTCTCAGCCTCTCATTATAACATACGTGAAAACATTGCTAACCCACAGCTGTACTAGAATAATACATGTATGAACTCAAGGCTACAACAGAAACATGTTAAATAAAAGCCACAAAACATACAAAATTATAATTTTATTTTATTTCAGATATGGAATGGACTACGATATCCTGAAGCTCTTGCAGTTAAACATGTTACAACGATATTTTACCATCTGTGATCCTTATTTTGTTCACGATTATTTAAAAATATAAATTTTAAAATCAAAGTGATCAGGGAAGTTTGACCAAACCTATATGTGCAATCTTTAAAAAAAATTGGACAATTTGGACAAAATGCTTCCATTATGCACATACAGGATGCATTAATAACACCTGCACGGTCACGTTTTATTTCCTGCTAATGTTATCAGAGCGGCTCTGCAGATTTCATTCTAATCTGATGCTTTCTTATATCAGCATGATAAATAAAATCTAGCAAAACTTCCTCTAAAAACCTGCAGTTTTGGATGTGATTGAATTACATTTAAAGCTTGATAGATTAACAAACTCCCTCTTTTTAAAAATCCCTCAGGCAGCGGGACAAGCGCAGATGGCAAAACGGTTTGTCACATGATCAAAACAATGCAGGCTAAAACTTCTGGTTCTTAAGATCGAGGCAGAGTGGTGTGGTTTGTAGCGGCTTGGTTGGTAGTGGCGTGGTTTGTAGTGGCGTGGTTGGTAGTGGCGTGGTTTGTAGTGGCGTGGTTGGTAGGGGCGTGGTTTGTAGTGGCGTGGTTGGTAGGGGCGTGGTTTGTAGTGGCGTGGTTGGTAGTGGCGTGGTTTGTAGTGGTGTGGTTGGTAGTGGCGTGGTTTGTAGTGGTGTGGTTGGTAGGGGCGTGGTTTGTAGTGGCGTGGTTTGTAGTGGTGTGGTTTGTAGTGGTGTGGTTGGTAGGGGCGTGGTTTGTAGTGGCGTGGTTGGTAGTGGCGTGGTTGGTAGTGGCGTGGTTTGTAGTGGCGTGGTTGGTAGTGGCGTGGTTTGTAGTGGTGTGGTTGGTAGGGGCGTGGTTTGTAGTGGCGTGGTTGGTAGTGGCGTGGTTTGTAGTGGCGTGGTTTGTAGTGGCGTGGTTGGTAGTGGCGTGGTTTGTAGTGGCGTGGTTGGTAGTGGCGTGGTTTGCAGTGGTGTGGTTGGTAGTGGCGTGGTTTGCAGTGGTGTGGTTGGTAGGGGCGTGGTTTGTGGTGGTGTGGTTGGTAGGGGCGTGGTTTGTAGTGGTGTGGTTGGTAGGGGCGTGGTTTGCAGTGGTGTGGTTGGTAGGGGCGTGGTTTGTAATGGCGTGGTTGGTAGGGGCGTGGTTTGCAGTGGTGTGGTTGGTAGGGGCGTGGTTTGTAGTGGCGTGGTTGGTATGGGCGTGGTTTGTAGTGGTGTGGTTGGTAGTGGCGTGGTTTGCAGTGGTGTGGTTTGTAGTGGTGTGGTTTGTAGTGGCGTGGTTGGTAGTGGCGTGGTTGGTAGGGGCGTGGTTTGCAGTGGTGTGGTTGGTAGGGGCGTGGTTTGCAGTGGTGTGGTTTGCAGTGGTGTGGTTGGTAGGGGCGTGGTTGGTAGTGGTGTGGTTGGTAGGGGCGTGGTTTGCAGTGGTGTGGTTGGTAGGGGTGTGGTTGGTAGGGGCGTGGTTTGTAGTGGTGTGGTTGGTAGGGGCGTGGTTTGTAGTGGTGTGGTTTGTAGGGGCGTGGTTGGTAGTGGCGTGGTTTGTAGTGGTGTGGTTGGTAGGGGCGTGGTTTGTAGTGGTGTGGTTTGTAGGGGCGTGGTTGGTAGTGGCGTGGTTTGCAGTGGTGTGGTTTGCGGTGGTGTGGTTGGTAGGGGCGTGGTTTGTAGTGGTGTGGTTGGTAGGGGCGTGGTTTGTAGTGGTGTGGTTTGTAGGGGTGTGGTTGGTAGTGGCGTGGTTTGTAGTGGTGTGGTTTGCGGTGGTGTGGTTGGTAGGGGCGTGGTTTGTAGTGGTGTGGTTTGTAGGGGCGTGGTTTGTAGTGGTGTGGTTTGCGGTGGTGTGGTTGGTAGGGGCGTGGTTTGTAGTGGTGTGGTTTGTAGTGGCGTGGTTTGTAGTGGTGTGGTTTGTAGGGGCGTGGTTTGCAGTGGTGTGGTTTGTAGGGGCGTGGTTTGTAGTGGTGTGGTTTGCAGTGGTGTGGTTTGTAGGGGCGTGGTTTGTAGTGGTGTGGTTGGTAGTGGCGTGGTTTGTAGTGGTGTGGTTTGTAGGGGCGTGGTTTGCAGTGGTGTGGTTTGTAGGGGCGTGGTTTGTAGTGGTGTGGTTTGCAGTGGTGTGGTTGGTAGGGGCGTGGTTTGTAGTGGTGTGGTTTGCGGTGGTGTGGTTGGTAGGGGCGTGGTTTGTAGTGGTGTGGTTGGTAGTGGCGTGGTTTGTAGTGGTGTGGTTTGTAGGGGCGTGGTTTGCAGTGGTGTGGTTGGTAGGGGCGTGGTTTGTAGTGGTGTGGTTGTAGGGGCGTGGTTGGTAGGGGCGTGGTTTGTAGTGGTGTGGTTGGTAGTGGCGTGGTTTGTAGTGGTGTGGTTTGTAGGGGCGTGGTTTGCAGTGGTGTGGTTGGTAGTGGCGTGGTTTGTAGGGCATGGTTGGTAGGGCCGTGGTTTGTAGTGGCTCTAGCTGCAGCTAGGTGCTACCTGAAAAAGGTCTATAAGCGTTTCTGACCTCCTGGACGCTCACTTGCTGCTGTCTGTGCATGTGTGTGTGCTTGTGACTCCGCCTCTTCCCACAGATACAAAGATCCTGAATAACTGACAGGATGCTTCACTTCCCTAATTTCATTCTAAGCCACAAACGCGTCCAGGTGCTGAAAAGATGCAAAGAGTGAACCCTCTTGTCATCCAGCGTATTTGGAGGCGAGAGACGAGGAAAACAGATACATTTCATGTATTGTGCGATTAATTGATGTGTTGATTATTGTCCCAGGCCTAGTAAGAAGGATTACAGTGTGAGTTTTCTGCACCTGCGGTGTGTGTTGCGGTTACTGTTCACGTGGCCTTGGCCTGTGCAGCCCGGAGTGGGACACTTCAGCACGTTCTCATGCATGGCGAGGACTACGGACACACAGCACGTCAGCTCAGGTCAGTATGTTTAGTTTGCTCCAGATGTCAGTAAAGTTGGATTAAAAGTGGCTGCAGTGAGAACATGAGCTGGAAAAGCAGCTGTTATCAGAGGAACATGTAGTGGTAGTGATGGTAGTACTGCTGCTAGTACAGGCTGAAAGAGACAGGTAATCATGTGACATCTGTTAGCATGTAATGGCTGCAGGTAGGTTTACTCACTCTCTGGAGGGATTCTGTCTTTGTGAGGACATCCGGACAGACTGCGGTGGTGAGGGTACAACCCGGTCACGTGACCGGTCCCATCGCAGCCGGGGGTCGGACACTTCACCTCCTTCTTGTCTGGACAGGAGAGAGTGAAGTAGAGCGGGAATTAGAGCGCTGACCTGATGGAGGGCTTCTACTAAACCTGGATGCTGGATTAACCAGTAATCACCTAAACCAGAAACTAGAACTGAACCAGAAACAAATAAACATTCAAGTCATCCCCAAAATATTTACAAATTATTCTCTATTCATAAAATCTTTTATATTACAGAGTAAAAGTAATAATTACATGCACCGTTTGTGTTCAGTTTACCTGTAAACACCCAGTTAGGTGTGAATGGTTCAGTCTAAATGTATGAAATTAGTAAATTAAAAAAGCTATATCATAAGATTTTAAATCATAATTATTAGATAGGACAGTCTTCAATGATACATTAAAATGAATAATAATATTCATAATTATCAAAGGGTCACAGTTATGAAATAGTCAGAAATACACAATAGATAAGTCTTGTTTTTTTTCATAATAACAAATAGTTATAATTATGAGATATTGTCTTAATTGTGAAATAAAAATCAAAATGATTAAATAATGGGTCACAGTTATGAGATAAAGTTGGTAATATATTGTAAAAGTCTTAATAAACATTAATTAATACTGAATGTGAAACAAAAAGTCATAATTAGGAGATTCATTCAGTCATTTCAGTCAGATTCAGTCATTTTGGGATCAAAAACGAGTCTCTATTAATGAAAACAGGTCATAAAAGAGACATTAAAAAGTCCTAATTGGGAGATAAAAGTCATCATTTATGATAAAAGCCATAAAGGAGCTTCTGGAAGTTCCAGCAGGACTTCCAGCTTCCAGTCGGCTTCAGGGGGCAGAAATCTGTACAAGACCAGATATCTAGTCTTCCTCAAGACTTACCAGGTTATGGCCTGATTAACGAGTCTGATTGGTTTAACTAATGCCTGGTTAACTAGACTGATTAGGCTAACTGAGACTAAGTACTCTAAATTGGTTTAACTTAGAATTGGTTTAACTAGTCTTCTTGGTTAAACTGTAGTCTGGTTAACTAGTCTGATTAGTTTAACAGCGGCTTTGTTAAGCAATCTGATTAGTCTAACTGAAGCCTGGTTAACCGATTTTAAGCGAAGCCTAGTTAACTAGCCTGAATAGTCTAACAGGGGCCTGTTTAACTTGTCTGATTAGTTTAACTAGGGCCCACTTAACTAGCCCAATTAGTTTAACCAGGGCCTGGTTAACTAGTCTGATTGGTTTAAACTGAGGCCTGGTTAACTAGTCTGATTAGTTTAACCAAGGCCTGGTTAACCTAGTCTGATTGGTTTAAACTGAGGCCTGGTTAACTATGGTCTGATTAGTTTAACCAAGGCCTGGTTAACTAGTCTGATTGTTTTAAACTGAGGCCTGGTTAACTAGCCCAATTAGTTTAACCAAGGCCTGGTTAATAAGTCTGATTGGTTTAAACCATGGCCCTGTTAACTAGTCTGATTAGTTTAACAGAAGCCTGTTTAACTACACTGATTAGTCTGACGGAAGCCTGGTTAACCTAGTTTTACCAAAGCCTGGTTAACTAGCCTGATTAGTCTTACTGAGGCTTGGTTAACTAGACTGATTAGTTTAACCTGGACCTGGTTAACTAGACTGATTAGGCTAACCGAAGACTGGTTAACCTAGTCCTCTAAAGCTTGGTTTAAACTAGCCCAATTGGTCTAATCTAGCCTGGTTCTTGGTTAAACTAAAGTCTGGTTAACTAGTCTGATTAGTTTAAAAAGCTGGTTACCTAGTTGTTACAGAAGCCTGGTTAAAATCTGATTAGTCTAACTGAAGCCTGGTTAACCGATTTTTAGTGAAGCCTGGTTAACTAGCCTGAATAGTTTAACCGGGGCCTGTTTAACTTGACTGATTAGTTTTACTGGTGCCTAGTTAACTAGCCCAACTAGTTTAACCAGGGCCTGGTTAACTAGACTGATTAGTCTAATCAAAGCCTGGTTAACCTAGTTTTACAGAAGCCTGGTTAAAGAGCCTGATTAGTCTAACTGACGCCTGGTTAACCTAGTTTGGCTGAAGTCTGGTTAACTTAGTTTAACCTGGGCCTGGTTAAACCATCCAGCTGACCACGTTGGTGTGGACTCGCCACCGTATAATTTACCGTTTGGAGAAACCTGATGCTGCTCAGCAGGACCCCGACCTCTGACCTCTGACCTTTGACCTTTGACCCTGACCCTGACCCTGACCTCTGACCTCTGACCTCTGACCTTTGACCCTGACCTCTGACCCTGACCTACCTTTGCTGTAGTGTGCGGGCCGGCGGGCCGCAGAGCCGTCGGCGTTCTTCATGGAGGAGCCGAACGGCTGGTAGTCGGGGGAGCTGCGCGCCTCCCCGCCTCCCTGCACCTCCTCCGCTTTCAGGGCGATGGCCTGCTCCAGCAGCCCCAGGTTCCCCCGCGTCATGTCCCAGTTCTCCGAGTCATCCGTGACTCCCGAGCCGTCCGAGGCCCGGTCCTGCTCCTCTCCTTCCTCCTCCTCCTCGTCCTCGTCCTCTTCCTCCTCCTCCTCCTCCTCCTCCTCCTCGTCCTCCTCCTCGGAGCGGACCTCTATCACCACCGTACCGGGAGACGCTTTGCTGGAGTCTCGATCCTCCTCTTCCTCCTCCACCACTTCGCAGTCCTCCTTCTCCTGCCTCTCCTCCTCCTGCTCTTCGTCCTCCTCCTCTTCCTCGGTGATGAGGGTGCTGACCTTTTCTTCCCTGAGTGACACGGCAGTTTCAGATCCCTGAGTGGTCAGACTCATGTTGTATAGGGCGTCAACCTCTCTCTCTTCTCCCTCCTCTTCCTCCTCCTCCTCCTCATGCTCCTCCTCCTCCTCCTCTTCTTCCTCCTCCTCCTCCTCCTCCTCCTCCTCCTCCTCCTGCTCATCCCTTGAACGCTGCTCCTGTTTTGATTCTTTGGCCTGAAGGTTGTAATCTCCGCTGGAGTACTGGTGGTCCGTGTTTTCCTGCCTCATCATCGGCCTCCCCACCTCCCTCGCCTCCTCCTCCTCTCGCTCCTCTTCCTCCTCCTTCTCTTCTTCTGCCTCCTCTTCATCCTCATCTTTTGCGAACTGAAGTTGAGGAAGAGGAGTTTCTTCTTCAGGTTGATGTGATGGCTCGTAGTTTGTCAGCAGCTGGACGTCTTCTTCCTCCTCCACCTCCTCCTCCTCCTCCTCCTCCTCCTCCCTGGCCTCGGCTTCCCCCTGCAGGACATCCTCGGCGACCGTTACCTCCTCTTCCTCACCAGTTTTCTCTGTTTCGCTTTTGTTCCCGGCGTCCGACGCGGTCTCGTCGTCCAGAGGAGAAGCTGTTTCTGTGTCCCGTGTCGTCTCCACAGAGCCGTCGGCTGTGGAAACCAGCGACACGTCAGTGATGTCATCACACAGCAGCTGCTTTTGCGCTGCAAAAACTCAAATCTTACCAAGTATGATTTTCTCATTTCTAGTCAAAATATCTCATCACACTAAAAATAAGACAAAAGTACCTGAAGAGAAACATTTCAGTGAGATACAGGAGCTTGTTTTAAGGTGATGCATCTTATCAAGGAAATTCAGCCTGAACGTTTCTTCAATTTTGACTTTTTTACTGATACCTGATTTACTGATATTGTCTAACTCTTGATTTCTGATATCAACTGATACCGATATTTGCAGACAACTGTGAGGTTGTATCGCTCATATTCTGAGAGAAACGAAGCGATATTTCTCGCTCTGAGTACAGCAAAAGATCCCAAAATACTGATTTTAACTCAGTAGACCAGATATCAGATACTAGCAGGTATTAGATACTACCATAAATCAGATACTAGCAGGTATTAGATACTACCATATATCAGATACTAGCAGGTATTAGATACTACCATATATCAGATACTAGCAGGTATTAGTAGATACTACCATATATCAGATACTAGCAGGTATTAGATACTACCATATATCAGATACTAGCAGGTATTAGATACTACCATATATCAGATACTAACAGGTATTAGATACTACCATATATCAGATACTAGCAGGTATTAGATAGTACCACATATCAGATACTAACAGGTATTAGATAGTACCACATATCAGATACTAGCAGGTATTAGATACTACCATATATCAGATACTAGCAGGTATTAGATACTACCATATATCAGATACTAACAGGTATTAGATACTACCATATATCAGATACTAGCAGGTATTAGATACTACCATATATCAGATACTAACAGGTATCAGATACTACCATATATCAGATACTAGCAGGTATTAGATACTACCATATATCAGATACTAGCAGGTATTAGATACTATTATATATCAGATACTAGCAGGTATTAGATGCTACCATATATCAGATACTAGCAGGTATTAGATACTACCATATATCAGATACTAGCAGGTATTAGATACTATTATATATCAGATACTAGCAGGTATTAGATACTACCATATATCAGATACTAGCAGGTATCAGATACTACCATATATCAGATACTAGCAGGTATTAGATACTACCATATATCAGATACTAGCAGATATCAGATACTACCATATATCAGATACTAGTAAGTATCAGATACTACCGTATATCAGATACTAGCAGGTATTAGATACTACCATATATCAGATACTAGCAGGTATTAGATACTACCATATATCAGATACTAGCAGGTATTAGATACTACCATATATCAGATACTAGCAGGTATTAGATACTACCATATATCAGATACTAGCAGGTATTAGCCAACAGTCAGTCTGTAGCAGCAGCAGCTGCACCGTAGTCACATGATGCTGAAAGGAATGCTGGGAAATGAAGTTCTTCCAGGATAACAGGGACTTTTCTACATGCTGGACCAACGCTGATGGAACAAGATGGTGTGATATTTCATAACAGAACAATGAGATCTTGCGAGATTTTGTTGGTAAAATGATCTGAAAGATATTTTTCTAGATCATATTTTAATGCCGATATCGGCGATAATATCGGTAGGCTGATAACATCTCTAATCTATAGATACAGCACCATGAAGGCCAACCAGAACCAGAAACCAGAATCCATCACGTGTTGATCTTTGGCTGCTCCTGATTGGACGTTACCGTCAATTTAAGCTCTCTGATTGGTGGAGAGTTTGGCAAGTGTATCATGGTCATTTTCAGGTCTAAACAGAGGTCTCTTAGCAACATATTAGTGATGGTGATGTTTTCTGATGAAGATGGGATCAATAATGGTGTCATCATGGATCATATTTATCAGATAGAGTGCTGTTGTTTGTTTTTTTTAATCATAAATAGGTTTCTGTTCGCTGGATTGTGATTGGACGTCAGTGAATTAGACTTTGTGGTGAATGCCTTTGATCTCGTATAGTTTACTTACGCTTCATTAACTCCGTCTCGCTGTTTTCTGTTTGTTTCTTCTTGTCTTTGATGGCATCTTTGCCCTCCTCTTCCTCCTCTTTCTGCTCCTCCTCCTCTGCCGTGTCGCTGTCTTCATCAGCCCGTTTGACCGGCTGGTTCCTCCTTTTGGAGGCGGACTGGTTTTCTTCGGCCTCGGCCTCCTCCAGCTTCCTCTTCTTCACCAGCGGGCAGCCCAGCACGCTGAGGAGAGGAAGAGGAGTCCGTGATGAAGAAACGGTTTCAATGCTTTTCTTTTATCTTTTCATCTGACAATCATTCATCAGCATCAGCACAGTTTGTGTGAGGAGAACCGCTAAGTTTCTCTATAAAAGAGTGGCGTCATTACTTCTGGGAAAATGGGAAAAGCTGGCTTTGCTGACACTCAGAATCAGGATTCTTAAAATAGCCCAAACTGCTGAGTCATGATAAGCAGAGAATAAAATATTCAGCTGTAAACGGAGAAGACAAACGGAGGAGAAAAGCTTCAAATCAGCAGCTAAAATCCCAAAACAAATGCAGCATAAAAGCACCAAGAATCTGATGTCCTGCAGTTGTGTCACTCAGAAAGCCCCAGAATAAAATAAAATAAAATAAAATAACATTAAATTAAATTAAATTAAATTAAATTAAATTAAATTAAATTAAATTAAATTAAATTAAATTAAATTAAATTAAATTAAACTAGAAATAACATCAACTAAAACATAGTAAAATAGAAATAAACTAAAGAAACTAACTTAAACTAAACTGAACTAAATAAAAAGAAACTAAGTGGTATAAAAATACATAATAATAAAAATAAAAATAAAAATAAATAAAAATAAATAAAAATTAAATTAAATTAAATTAAACAAATCTAAACTTAAACAAATCAAATTAAATTAAATTAAATTGAAATTAAATCAAAAATAAAATGAAACAGAGTATAATTAAAACATTAGGAATAAAAAATTAAATAAACTAAAAAATTAAATTTTATTTAAATAAAATAGTAAAATAAAAGTAAACCAATCAAACCAACTTAAATTAAACTAAAATGAATAAAACAAAATAAAACAAAGTAAAATCTAACAAAATAGAATGGAAATAAACTAAACAAACTAAACTAAACTAAACAAACTAAACTAAACTAAACTAAACTAAACTAAATAAATAAAAAAAAAAATAAAATAAAATAAAATAAAATAAAATAAAATAAAATAAACTCAAATTACAATTACAATTAAAAAACTAGGACTGAAAATAAGATAAGGTTAAACAAAATTAAATTTGATTTTTAAAAAACATAGTAAAACAAAAAATAAACTAAACAAACTAATTAAATTAAAATAAACTAAATGAAATAAAACAAAAAATAAAATATAAAACTAAATAAAACTAAACAAAATTAAAAATTAAATTAAATTAAATTAAATTAAATTAAATTAAATTAAATTAAATTAAATTAAATTAAATTATAAACTTGTGGAGGATGGAGATCGGGCCGATATAACACTTCCCTCAACAGCTAACTTTCTAGGAGCAGCTAAAATTGATTATCATGATGGGCAGGAGGTTTAGGGGTGCTGAGCACCCAGAGAGCATCCCAGTCCGGCCATTAATGACACAAACCCTTCTAACAGCTGGTAGATATCTTTATCTAGGAAAACGCTCCAGTTGGATCTGCGTTGAATCCCTACAGAGTCCTGAGTGGGAAAGATTTTACTCCCGTTATGTAAAAGACAGAAGTTGGTCCTGCGTGGGAGATATTCTGGATTAGTAATGCCTGAGAATAACTGACTGTTCTGCTGTTTGCTCCCCGTGCAGAGCTGCCATCATGCATAAAACATGCTGCGTTTCATTCAACTTTATCCACATTTAACGATTTCCTTTCATTTCTTTCACTTCATCAGATTGTTGAAGATGTTTAAATGTGCTGTCTGATATTTAAATAAAACAGAAACTGAGAGTTGTCTGAACTCGGATCGCAGGACGAATGAGTCTTTTCGTGCTCCCAGCTTCTGGCCTTCATCTGTCAGGAAGGACGAGTGATGCTCCACGTCCACACAGCAGAGAGCAGCAATAGTACCTTCTATGTCTGGAGTATCGTCCACTGACGTGTCCTTTTCCATCACATCCAGGAGTGGGACAGCTGCTGCTGGTCACACACACACACACACACATAAGACAAATCTCATCTTCTCATGAACAGTACACACTTTATACACACTGCTGAAAGCAGAAAGTCTGATTACCTTAATTCCAGTTTCATCTCTTGTCCAACCTGCTCTGCAGACACTGAAAGAAAAGCAGCAGGAGTCGGATGAAGCAGAACAAAAACCTCAGAACAGTAAAGTTATCATATTAGTACTGTATGTGCAGTACTACATGTGTATTGTAATTGAAAAGTATTGTATTGACTAAATAATCATTCACCAGCCGCTTTATCAGCTCCACCTGTTCAATCACTTTACACACATATACAACCATATACAATTCTCATCATGATGAGGTGGAATGAGAGATTCTCATCATGATGTGGTGGAATGAGAGATTCTCATGATGCGGTGGAATGAGAGATTCTCATCATGATGAGGTGGAATGAGAGATTCTCATCATGATGAGGTGGAATGAGATTCTCATCATGGTGAGGTGGAATGAGAGATTCTCATCATGATGAGGTGGAATGAGAGATTCTCATCATGATGAAGTGGAATGACAGATTCTCATCATGATGAGGTGGAATGAGAGATTCTCATCATGATGCGGTGGAATGAGAGATTCTCATCATGATGAAGTGGAATGAGAGATTCTCATCATGATGAGGTGGAATGAGAGATTCTCATCATGGTGAGGTGGAATGAGAGATTCTCATCATGATGAGGTGGAATGAGAGATTCTCATCATGGTGAGGTGGAATGAGAGATTCTCATCATGATGAGGTGGAACGAGAGATTCTCATCATGATGCGGTGGAATGAGAGATTCTCATCATGATGAAGTGGAATGAGAGATTCTCATCATGATGCGGTGGAATGAGAGATTCTCATCATGGTGAGGTGGAATGAGAGATTCTCATCATGATGAAGTGGAATGAGAGATTCTCATCATGATGAGGTGGAATGAGAGATTCTCATCATGATGAGGTGGAATGAGAGATTCTCATCATGGTGAGGTGGAATGAGAGATTCTCATCATGATGAGGTGGAATGAGAGATTCTCATCATGGTGAGGTGGAATGAGAGATTCTCATCATGGTGAGGTGGAATGAGAGATTCTCATCATGATGCAGTGGAATGAGAGATTCTCATCATGGTGAGGTGGAATGAGAGATTCTCATCATGATGCGGTGGAATGAGAGATTCTCATCATGATGAAGTGGAATGAGAGATTCTCATCATGATGCGGTGGAATGAGAGATTCTCATCATGGTGAGGTGGAATGAGAGATTCTTATCATGATGAAGTGGAATGAGAGATTCTCATCATGATGAGGTGGAATGAGAGATTCTCATCATGATGAGGTGGAATGAGAGATTCTCATCATGATGCGGTGGAATGAGAGATTCTCATCATGATGAGGTGGAATGAGAGATTCTCATCATGGTGAGGTGGAATGAGAGATTCTCATCATGATGAGGTGGAATGAGAGATTCTCATCATGATAAAGTGAAATGAGAGATTCTCATCATGATGAGGTGGAATGAGAGATTCTCAACACGATGCGGTGGAATGAGAGATTTTCATCATGATGCAGTGAAATGAGAGATTCTCATCATGATGAGGTGTAATGAGAGATTCTCAACACGATGCGGTGGAATGAGAGATTCTCAACATGATGCGGTGGAATGAGAGATTCTCATCATGATGAGGTGGAATGAGAGATTCTCATCATGGTGAGGTGGAATGAGAGATTCTCAACACGATGCGGTGGAATGAGAGATTCTCATCATGATGTGGTGGAATGAGAGATTCTCATCATGATGAGGTGGAATGAGAGATTCTCATCATGATGAGGTTGAATGAGAGATTCTCATCACGAAGCAGTGGAATGAGAGATTCTCATCACGAAGCAGTGGAATGAGAGATTCTCATCACAAAGCAGTGGAATGAGAGATTCTCATCACGGTGAGGTGGAATGAGAGGTTCTCATCATGGTGAGGTGGAATGAGAGATTCTCATCATGATGAGGTTGAATGTGAGATTCTCATCACGATGGGTTGGAATGAGAGATTCTCATCACGAAGCAGTGGAATGAGAGATTCTTATGATGCGGTGAAATGAGAGATTCTCATCATGATGAGGTGGAATGAGAGATTCTCATCATGATGAGGTTGAATGTGAGATTCTCATCACGAAGCAGTGGAATGAGAGATTCTTATGATGCGGTGAAATGAGAGATTCTCATCATGATGAGGTGGAACGGGAGATTCTCATCATGATGAGGTGGAATGAGAGATTCTCATCACGAAGCAGTGGAATGAGAGATTCTCATCATGATGAGGTTGAATGAGAGATTCTCATCATGATGAGGTGGAATGAGAGATTCTTATGATGCGGTGAAATGAGAGATTCTCATCATGATGAGGTGGAATGAGAGATTCTCATCGTGAATCTGCAGCAGCTGTGTGACGCTTTCATGTCAATATGGAGCAAAATCTGTGATGAATGTTTCTAACTTCTGGTCGGATCTTTCACACCAGGAATTAAAAAGTGTTTCTGAGCTGGTTCTGGGAGGTGGAGCTGGTGCAGTGGATGGTGAGTATTACATGTAAACGTGTGTTTGAACTCACCACGGATGGCTTTAGAGCGGCTTCTTGTTCGTGTCTCTGTGTCTTGACTCATCTAAATAAAAGAAGAAATGTAGATAATTAGATAGATAGATAGATAGATAGATAGATAGATAGATAGATAGATAGATAGATAGATAGATAGATAGATAGATAGATAGATAGATAGATAGATAGATAGATAGATATAGATATAGATAGATAGATAGATAGATAGATACTTTGTCGCTGAGGCTCGTCCTCTGGTAGTTTTTCTCTCTCGGTCCACCTTTCAGTTATTTTCTGTCAGATGAAACAAACAAAACAACGTGACTGTTTTCGGGTGAAGAAATAAACAAACGATCAGACGTGTGAAATCAAAAGAATAAGATGATGAAATCTTTGCTGAATGACGGTGGAAGATTTGATGGGATGATGGAGCACAACGCTTCAGGTGTGAAGGTGTTATTATTGTTATAATTATTATTACACGATAGTAAACATCACCCTGGAACTACTTTTTACAGACGTGTTACTACACGATAGTAAACATCACCCTGGAACTACTTTTTCCAGATGTGTTACTACACGATAGTAAACATCACCCTGGAACTACTTTTTACAGATGTGTTACTACACGATAGTAAACATCACCCTGGAACTACTTTTTACAGATGTGTTATTACACGATAGTAAACATCACCCTGGAACTACTTTTTACAGATGTGTTACTACACGATAGTAAACATCACCCTGGAATTACTTTTTACAGATGTGTTACTACACGATAGTAAACATCACCCTGGAACTACTTTTTACAGATGTGTTACTACACGATAGTAAACATCACCCTGGAACTACTTTAAAGAGACGTGTTACTACACGATAGTAAACATCACCCTGGAACTACTTTTTACAGATGTACTGTTACTACACGATAGTAAACATCACCCTGGAATTACTTTTTACAGACGTGTTACTACACGATAGTAAACATCACCCTGGAACTACTTTTTACAGACGTGTTACTACACGATAGTAAACATCACCCTGGAACTACTTTTTACAGATGTGTTATTACACGATAGTAAACATCACCCTGGAACTACTTTTTTCAGACATGTTACTACACGATAGTAAACATCACCCTGGAACTACTTTTTTCAGACGTGTTACTACACGATAGTAAACATCACCCTGGAACTACTTTTTACAGACGTGTTACTACACGATGGTAAACATCACCCTGGAACTACTTTTTTCAGACATGTTACTACACGATAGTAAACATCACCCTGAAACTACTTTTTACAGACGTGTTACTACACGATAGTAAACATCACCCTTGAACTACTTTTTAACAGACGTGTTACTACACGATGGTAAACATCACCCTGAAACTACTTTTTTCAGACATGTTACTACACGATAGTAAACATCACCCTGAAACTACTTTTTACAGATGTGTTACTACACGATAGTAAACATCACCCTTGAACTACTTTTTTACAGACGTGTTACTACACGATAGTAAACATCACCCTGAAACTACTTTGTTCAGACGTGTTACTACACGATAGTAAACATCACCCTGAAACTACCTTTTTACAGACGTGTTACTACACGATAGTAAACATCACCCTTGAACTACTTTTTAACAGACATGTTACTACACGATAGTAAACATCACCCTGGAACTACTTTTAACAGACGTGTTGCTACACGATAGTAAACATCACCCTGGAACTACCTTTTTACAGATGTGTTACTACACGATAGTAAACATCACCCTGGAACTACTTTTTACAGATGTGTTGCTACAAGATAGTAAACATCACCCTGGAACTACTTTTTACAGATGTGTTATTACACGATAGTAAACATCACCCTGGAACTACTTATCAGATTCACTATCAGTCATTTTTTTTCGCCATGAAATTGATAAAAATGTCTTAATTTCAGCCTCCTGTTGTGTATATTGTACCGGGTATGAATTCTGGGTCTACAGCGCAGATTTTGCATTTTGTCTTCATACTTTCGCTCCAACTTTTTGGGCTGCAGTCGGAGTGAAGACAGAATAAAGGGGGAGACGCTTTTCATAGTCCTGTATGTGAAGTTCTCCAGCTGGGACGAATACGCGTCATGGGAACCGGAGTAACGACCGCTTCGGTCATTATATTTATCAAACAAGGTCACTTGCGGGACACAGGGGACCGCTGTTGGGGGGCGTTGCGCCAAAAGTCTTTGCGGCAACATAATAAACGAGCATCCGTTGCTGGTTTTCTGACAGAAATGTGAGGATGAGGAGGCAGCGGAGCGGACGCTGACAGCAGATGAAGGCCGGTGAAGCGGAGCGAGGCCTTCATCAGCTGGCACGCGGACAAAAACACCAAACACCCCCAAACCAGACTTTAGTGCTTTCACCAAAGCACGGGGTCCGTGTCGGAGGTGATGAATAAACGGGGGGGCGGCGTGACTCAAACACCCCCCCCTAAAATAACAAGAATAATCGGTTTAAAGAGCCTGGCTGTGCGCACATTTGGACCGAGCTGGAATCGCTCCTCGCGGGGGTAAAACCGCGAGAAAACACGGTGACATCGGCGCGCGGTGACCCTTCATCGCGTCCCCGCGGCTCGGTGCGCAGTCCGGCGCAAAGTCCGCAGGTAAGGCCGCAAAAACACCAACAAACGCAGGACTTCTTTGTCAGCGGGACATAAAGCCTTACCTTGCTCCCCTCCCCCTCCGCCTCGACATCTCCAGGCACGCAGGCTCGCGCTCAGGCTCACGCGGTCCTCTGACTGCGGGGGACCACCAGGGCTGGACAGGAGGGACGGAGTCAGCGTGACAGCGCCGCAGACATGGCCCTGGACCCCCCAGCTCTCTCAGCACCCCGGACAGAGCCGAATCTTCAGCACCATGGACAGAGGCCCCGCTGCACTGCCCCCTGCAGGCGCCCGGGACAGCTGCACCGGAGCCGGACACCCCCGCCCCCCCTCCTCTCACCCGGTCCGCCAGGAGCCCCCACGTCAATATTTAAAGAGCCAGACAGCAGCAGGCGGACAGGAGGACAGGAGGACGGGAGGACAGGAGGACAGGAGGACAGGAGGACAGGAGGACAGGAGGACAGGAGGACGGGAGGACAGGAGGACAGGAGGACGGGAGGACATGGACAAAGAGGAGACAGAAGCAGCGTGTCTGCTTCTTTTTCTGATGGAGGCTGTTTTCTGACTCCTGTCTGAAACGTCGCAGCTGCACGTGACGTTGATACAGAAGCTCAGAGTAAAGATATTTGTGACTCTCAGAGTGAATTCACCCGGGATCAGGAGTGGAGATGGGGGGGTGTCCCTGGCCCCCACTGGGATCTGACTGGACTCCTGGGTGACTTTTCCAGAACTGCAGCATCATTATATCAGTATCACTACACCAGTATCAGAACACAAGTATCACTACACTAGTATCACTATACCAGTATCACAATCAGTATCACTACACCAGTATCAGAACACAAGTATCACTACACTAGTATCACCACACCAGTATCACTATACTGGCATCACTATACCAGTATCACAATCAGTATCACTACACTAGTATCACTATACTAGTATCACTACACCAGTATCACTATACTGGCATCACTATACAGTATCACTACACCAGTATCACAATCAGTATCACTACACCAGTATCACTATACTGGCATCACTATACCAGTATCACTACACTAGTATCACTTTACCAGTATCATAACACCAGCATCACTACACTGGTATCACTACACCAGTTGTACAATCAGTATCACTATACCAGTATCACTACACTAGTATCACTACACTCGTATCACTTTACCAGTATCAGTACACTAGTATCACTATACCAGTATCACTATACCAGTATCACTACACCAGTATCACTAGACTAGTATCACTATACCAGTATCATAACACCAGTATCACTAGACTAGTATCACTATACCAGTATCATAACACCAGTATCACTACACTAGTATCACTATACCAGTATCACTACACAAGTATTACCACACCAGAATCAAAACACAAGTATCACTACACTAGTATCACTATACCAGTATCACTACACCAGTATCACTAGACTAGTATCACTATACCAGTATCATAACACCAGTATCACTAGACTAGTATCACTATACCAGTATCATAACACCAGTATCACTACACTAGTATCACTATACCAGTATCACTACACTAGTATTACCACACCAGAATCAAAACACCAATATCACTACACAAGTATAACTTTGTCATTATCACTACACTAGTATTACAACACTAGTGTTACTACACCAGTATCACTATACCATTATCATAGCACCACTATCACTACCCTTGTATCATTAGACCAGTATCACTATACTCATATCACTACACCAGTATCACTACACTAGTATCAATACATGAGCATTACTACACCAGTATCACTAAAGTAGTATCATTACACCAGTATTACTACACTAGTATCACTATACCAGTATCATAATACCAGTATCACTACACTAGTATCAATACATGAGCATCACTATACCAGTATCACTAAAGTATTATCATTACACCAGTATCACTACACTTGTATCACTATACCAGTATCACTAAAGTAGTATCATTACACCAGTATCACTACACTTGTATCACTACACCAGTATCACTAAAGTAGTATCATTACACCAGTATCACTACACTTGTATCACTATACCAGTATCACTAAAGTAGTATCATTACACCAGTATCACTACACTTGTATCACTATACCAGTATCACTAAAGTAGTATCATTACACCAGTATCACTACACTTGTATCACTATACCAGTATCACTAAAGTAGTATCATTACACCAGTATCACTACACTAGTATCAATACATGAGCATCACTATACCAGTATCGCTACACCAGTATCACTAGTGTTACTACACCAGTATCATAGTATCATAGTTTTTGTGGTTTTTTAGTGTTTTTTTTCAACTTGCTTTTATCTCCAGGTCAGTTGAAGTTTAGACTTTAACTGGTGAAGTTTAGATTTCACCAGTTGAAGTTTAGATTTCACCAGTTGAAGTTTAGACTTTAACTGGTGAAGTTTAGATTTCACCAGTTGAAGTTTAGATTTCACCAGTTGAAGTTTAGATTTCACCAGTTGAAGTTTAGATTTCACCAGTTGAAGTTTAGATTTCACCAGTTGAAGTTTAGATTTCACCAGTTGAAGTTTAGATTTCACCAGTTGAAGTTTAGATTTCACCAGTTGAAGTTTAGATTTCACCAGTTGAAGTTTAGACTTTAACTGGTGAAGTTTAGATTTCACCAGTTGAAGTTAAGATTTCACCAGTTGAAGTTTAGATTTCACCAGTTGAAGTTTAGATTTCACCAGTTGAAGTTTAGATTTCACCAGTTGAAGTTTAGACTTTAACTGGTGAAGTTTAGATTTCACCAGTTGAAGTTAAGATTTCACCAGTTGAAGTTTAGATTTCACCAGTTGAAGTTTAGACTTTAACTGGTGAAGTTTAGATTTCACCAGATGAAGTTTAGACTTTAACTGGTGAAGTTTAGATTTCACCAGTTGAAGTTTAGACTTTAACTGGCCTCCTGGAGAAAATAACGTGCGTTTGTTTGGGTCTTTGAGGTTCCTTGTTGCATTTTTGATACTTTTCTGTTCAAAGTTTAAGGTTCTGACTGGTTCTGGTCCAGAACACAGCTCTGATCTGCTGACTCCATATGAGCCCAGAGACTTCACATCATCTGGGTCCAGTTATAATCCGGATAAAGGTTCGGCTGGGCCCTGATGGCCCTGATCCCACACGGAGAAACGGGCACCGCCTGCAGTGTCCTGGGATGACCAGCAGGTGGCGGTAATGCGCGGAAACGCTCCCAGAGACGAAAGAAGAAGAGACGGAGTCAGAAATCTGCTCCCTTCTTTCCTCTGAAGCAGCAGCAGCAGCTCAGGTCGGTCTTTGTCTGCGAAACAACATTTTACAGAATAAAATCCTGCTCCGGGTTTCTAAACGGACCGCGAGCCGAACCGCGAGCCGAGCCGCGTTTATCTGGCGGAGTTAAGCCGCCGCAGTCAGCAGTTAACCAGTTTAACTAGTCTTTACTCGCGTTCGGAAAGTTAGAAGTGATGGTAGAGGACTAGTTAGTCCTGGTTAAGTAGTTGTGAAGAGTCCAGATACCATGTTTATGTGGACGTGACGGAGATGAACGGACTTGTTGTGGATGTAGAAACCAACCTGCAGCATCGTGTAGCCAGAGAGGCTGTGGGCTGCTGATGTGAGCACCCAGACAGTTTTCAGACTCTCCAAGTTTGTCAGGTTCATAAAAATAGTAAAAAAGCACAAACAGTTTAAATGTACATTTTTAAAAAATATCTCAAATTTAAGGGGGTTCTGAGATTCAGTTAGGGGCTTCAGCACCCCCAAAATGGTCTGAAATCACCTCTGCTTTTCCATTTACAGCTAATAATGCTGGAACTTTTTACACCACACACAAAAAAAAAGCCGGATTTTTACCACATTTGTTGTTAATTATTATTAATTAGTTTAAATTTGACAGTTTAATGAGTGATAATGCATGTGTGTGGTTTGTGCCGGTTTTCCTCGAGTTTAAATTCTTTACTGGCGTCAGATTTACGGATTTAAAGTAGAGATGTCAGATATTGTTAACTGATATCGGCATTTAAAACTGATTTTTAAACTTATCTTTTATACGGTAGTATCTAATACCTGCTAGTTTCTGATATCTGGCAGCCAAATGTCCAAAATGAACTCCTCTGGCTGATAAAGTTGGGATGCACGATATAATCGGCCTTAAAACTGAGTATCGGACATCGCCCACCCTACCGATATTTAACCAATATTTAACTGATCAGGTGGCTGTTTCTAAAGTCTAAAAAACCCCAAAACAACTTCTTTTTTACAGACTTTAACACTTCTAAAGACTAAGGGTGGGAAAAAATATTTATACACTGAAATATCACGATATTTTCATATGCTGATATCATATTGGCATATAAAAACGCGGTATCGATCTATTTTACAAATTAAATCTTGCGATATTTCATCGTTCTGTTACAAAATCTCACCAGAATGAACAAAAATTCATGATATTTTCATATGCTGATATATTGACATTTAAAAACGCAGTATTGATCTATTTAACTAATGAAATCTCACGATATTTCATCGTTATGAAATCTTCCGGGAATTCACAAAATATTGTGAGATTTTTTAACAGAACGACGAAATCTCACAAGATTTAAGGTAAAATGGATCGATGCCGTGTTTTTAAATATCAATTTGATATCGACATATGAAAATATCGCGATTTTTCACTGTTCTGGTATTTTTTTTCCACCCCGATTTTTTAAAGTGTCGGAAACAGATAACAAAACTGCTATTTGCAATGACTGCTTTTTTTTTCAGCTTTAATATCGGTATCAATATCGGTTATCTGCCACATGATCTTTCATACTTTGCACTTTTTATTCTTTTAAGTATTTATTTGGTCTCGTGTTTTTACCTTCTAGTTTGGCCTTATTTTATTTGTTCGTTGTGATCATTCTTTGTTTTGTAAGTACACCAGTGTTGTGCGTCCTTGTGTGTATTTGTGTATTTTTTACACATATGACCACACAGTAGGTGTGAATGTGTTAGTACTACGTGTTAATGTACTTTCATCAGTGTTTGTGTGTTTCATTTATCTATTTGGGTATTTTTTATATCTCTGTGAAGCACTTTGTGCGACCATGGTCGTTGTAAGCGTGCTATACAAATAAACTGAACTCGAACATGAGTTTTAAAATATCGGCATATTGGGTATCGGCCAAAGTTCCAATATCGTGCATCCCTGAGTTAAGGATATTTGCTCTCGGAGCAGAAAATAGTTGTTTCTCTCAGCATATGAGAGAAACAATCTCACAGCTGTCTGTGGAGATCTGTATTGGTTTAATTGGAAATTAAGAGTTGGACAATATCGGTATGTCGGATATCGGTAAAAAACAAAAAGCTAGTATTAAACATCCCTCTTTAAAAACCAGATAACTTCCATATTATTTTTTAACTCCTTCCTGGGAGGTGAAGTGGGGGTGTGTGAGCAGACGGGGCAGAGTGATGCTTGTCATCCCGCCGCCGTGACTTTGACCTGATCACATGATGTCATCGTGTTTCCGGGTGCAGGATGGAGCTGTCCGTCCGGCTGTCCGTGTGGCGGGAGCTGGCCGAAAGCTGCGGCCTCAGCACGGTCCAGCAGAGCCTCCAGCAGGTGTGGATGCTGCTGCTCCTCTGCCTCGCCTGCAGACTCTGCTTCAGGCTGGGTGAGCGGCAGAAGCAGCCTTTGACCTCTGTGTGAATGCGTTGTCATGGATACGGGTCTGATGCGTGTCCTGTGTGCGTGCAGGAGTGGCGGCGGGCCTGAAGCACGCGGCGTCGGCGGCGGCCGGGATGTACGGGCTCTTCCTCTTCTTCCAGCGGGACTCGCTGTGGGTGCTGCTGCTCGCGGTGGTCTGCTACCTCGTCCTGCTGCTCAGCGGACGCTCCGGCAGCAGAGGCCTCTTCCTCTCGGCCGTCATCCTCGCCTACCTCCTCATCGGGTGAGAGGACGCTGCCGTCTTTCAGACGCCAGCTGATGATGATGCTCTGAGCCGTGGCCCGGTCTCTGCTGCTGGTTGTCAGGATGTTTTCTGCTTTCCTTCCTCCTCACTTTCATGAATGATTCCTTTCTGCAGGATCGTTGAACATTTCTCATCCTTTTGTTACAGAGAGTTGCATCTGATCGACATGGTGACCTGGCATAAGATCAGAGGTGAGTTACAACACGCACACATCCATGCATCAGTGATCCTGCAGACAAACTGAAGATGATAGAACCTTTAATCCCAGTCATTATCTAGAACCTTTAATCCCAGTTAGCATCAGAACCTTTAATCCCAGTCAGCATCTAGAACCTTCAATCCCAGTCAGCATCTAGAACCTTTAATCCCAGTCAGCATCTAGAACCTTTAATCCCAGTCATCATCAGAACCTTTAATCCCAGTCATCATCAGAACCTTTAATCCCAGTCAGCATCTAGAACCTTTAATCCCAGTCAGCATCTAGAACCTTTAATCCCAGTCATCATCAGAACCTTTAATCCCAGTCAGCATCTAGAACCTTTAATCCCAGACAGCATCAGAACCTTTAATCCCAGTCAGCATCTAGAACCTTTAATCCCAGTCATCATCAGAACCTTTAATCCCAGACAGCTTCAGAACCTTTAATCCCAGTCATCATCAGAACCTTTAATCCCAGTCAGCATCTAGAACCTTTAATCCCTGTCAGCATCTAGAACCTTTAATCCCAGTCATCATCAGAACCTTTAATCCCAGTCAGCATCTAGAACCTTTAATCCCAGTCAGCATCTAGAACCTTTAATCCCAGTCATCATCAGAACCTTTAATCCCAGTCAGCATCTAGAACCTTTAATCCCAGTCAGCATCTAGAACCTTTAATCCCAGTCAGCATCTAGAACCTTTAATCCCAGTCAGCATCTAGAACCTTTAATCCCAGTCAGCATTTAGAACCTTTAATCCCAGTCAGCATCAGAACCTTTAATCCCATTCAGCATCTAGAACCTTTAATCCCAGTCAGCATCTAGAACCTTTAATCCCAGTCAGCATCAGAACCTTTAATCCCAGTCAGCATCTAGAACCTTTAATCCCAGTCATCATCAGAACCTTTAATCCCAGTCAGCATCTAGAACCTTTAATCCCAGTCATCATCAGAACCTTTAATCCCAGTCAGCATCTAGAACCTTTAATCCCAGTCAGCATCTAGAACCTTTAATCCCAGTCAGCATCTAGAACCTTTAATCCCAGTCATCATCAGAACCTTTAATCCCAGTCAGCATCTAGAACCTTTAATCCCAGTCAGCATCTAAAACCTTTAATCCCAGTCAGCATCTAGAACCTTTAATCCCAGTCATCATCAGAACCTTTAATCCCAGTCAGCATCTAGAACCTTTAATCCCAGTCAGCATCAGAACCTTTAATCCCAGTCATCATCTAGAACCTTTAATCCCAGTCATCATCAGAACCTGTAATCCCAGTCAGCATCAGAACCTTTAATCCCAGTCATCATCTAGAACCTTTAATCCCAGTCATCATCAGAACCTTTAATCCCAGTCAGCATCAGAACCTTTAATCCCATTCAGCATCTAGAACCTTTAATCCCAGTCAGCATCTAGCACCTTTAATCCCAGTCAGCATCAGAACCTTTAATCCCAGTCAGCATCTAGAACCTTTAATCCCAGTCATCATCAGAACCTTTAATCCCAGTCAGCATCTAGAACCTTTAATCCCAGTCATCATCAGAACCTTTAATCCCAGTCAGCATCTAGAACCTTTAATCCCAGTCAGCATCTAGAACCTTTAATCCCAGTCAGCATCTAGAACCTTTAATCCCAGTCATCATCAGAACCTTTAATCCCAGTCAGCATCTAGAACCTTTAATCCCAGTCAGCATCTAAAACCTTTAATCCCAGTCAGCATCTAGAACCTTTAATCCCAGTCATCATCAGAACCTTTAATCCCAGTCAGCATCTAGAACCTTTAATCCCAGTCAGCATCAGAACCTTTAATCCCAGTCATCATCTAGAACCTTTAATCCCAGTCATCATCAGAACCTGTAATCCCAGTCAGCATCAGAACCTTTAATCCCAGTCATCATCTAGAACCTTTAATCCCAGTCATCATCAGAACCTTTAATCCCAGTCAGCATCTAGAACCTTTAATCCCAGTCAGCATCTTGAACCTTTAATACCAGTCAGCATCTAAAACCTTTAATCCCAGTCTGCATCAGAACCTTTAATCACAGTCAGCATCTAGAACCTTTAATCCCAGTCAGCATCTAGAACCTTTAATCCCAGTCAGCATTTAGAACCTTTAATCCCAGTCAGCATCTAGAACCTTTAATCCCAGTCATCATCAGAACCTTTAATCCCAGTCAGCATCTAGAACTTTTAATCCCAGTCAGCATCTAGAACCTTTAATCCCAGTCATTATCTAGAACCTTTAATCCCAGTCAGCATCTAGAACCTTTAATCCCAGTCATCATCAGAACCTTTAATCCCAGTCAGCATCTAGAACCTTTAATCCCAGTCATCATCAGAACCTTTAATCCCAGTCAGCATCTAGAACCTTTAATCCCAGTCAGCATTAGAACCTTTAATCCCAGTCATCATCAGAACCTTTAATCCCAGTCAGCATCTAGAACCTTTAATCCCAGTCAGCATCTAGAACCTTTAATCCCAGTCAGGATCAGAACCTTTAATCCCAGTCAGCATCTAGAACCTTTAATCCCAGTCAGCATCTAGAACCTTTAATCCCAGTCAGCATCAGAACCTTTAATCCCAGTCAGCATCTAGAACCTTTAATCCCTGTCAGCATCTAGAACCTTTAATCCCAGTCATCATCAGAACCTTTAATCCCAGTCAGCATCTAGAACCTTTAATCCCAGTCAGCATCTAGAACCTTTAATCCCAGTCATCATCAGAACCTTTAATCCCAGTCAGCATCTAGAACCTTTAATCCCAGTCAGCATCTAGAACCTTTAATCCCAGTCAGCATCTAGAACCTTTAATCCCAGTCAGCATCTAGAACCTTTAATCCCAGTCAGCATTTAGAACCTTTAATCCCAGTCAGCATCAGAACCTTTAATCCCATTCAGCATCTAGAACCTTTAATCCCAGTCAGCATCTAGCACCTTTAATCCCAGTCAGCATCAGAACCTTTAATCCCAGTCAGCATCTAGAGCCTTTAATCCCAGTCATCATCAGAACCTTTAATCCCAGTCAGCATCTAGAACCTTTAATCCCAGTCATCATCAGAACCTTTAATCCCAGTCAGCATCTAGAACCTTTAATCCCAGTCAGCATCTAGAACCTTTAATCCCAGTCAGCATCTAGAACCTTTAATCCCAGTGAGCATCAGAACCTTTAATCCCAGTCAGCATCTAGAACCTTTAATCCCAGTCAGCATCTAAAACCTTTAATCCCAGTCAGCATCTAGAACCTTTAATCCCAGTCATCATCAGAACCTTTAATCCCAGTCAGCATCTAGAACCTTTAATCCCAGTCAGCATCAGAACCTTTAATCCCAGTCATCATCTAGAACCTTTAATCCCAGTCATCATCAGAACCTGTAATCCCAGTCAGCATCAGAACCTTTAATCCCAGTCATCATCTAGAACCTTTAATCCCAGTCATCATCAGAACCTTTAATCCCAGTCAGCATCAGAACCTTTAATCCCATTCAGCATCTAGAACCTTTAATCCCAGTCAGCATCTAGCACCTTTAATCCCAGTCAGCATCAGAACCTTTAATCCCAGTCAGCATCTAGAACCTTTAATCCCAGTCATCATCAGAACCTTTAATCCCAGTCAGCATCTAGAACCTTTAATCCCAGTCATCATCAGAACCTTTAATCCCAGTCAGCATCTAGAACCTTTAATCCCAGTCAGCATCTAGAACCTTTAATCCCAGTCAGCATCTAGAACCTTTAATCCCAGTCATCATCAGAACCTTTAATCCCAGTCAGCATCTAGAACCTTTAATCCCAGTCAGCATCTAAAACCTTTAATCCCAGTCAGCATCTAGAACCTTTAATCCCAGTCATCATCAGAACCTTTAATCCCAGTCAGCATCTAGAACCTTTAATCCCAGTCAGCATCAGAACCTTTAATCCCAGTCATCATCTAGAACCTTTAATCCCAGTCATCATCAGAACCTGTAATCCCAGTCAGCATCAGAACCTTTAATCCCAGTCATCATCTAGAACCTTTAATCCCAGTCATCATCAGAACCTTTAATCCCAGTCAGCATCTAGAACCTTTAATCCCAGTCAGCATCTTGAACCTTTAATACCAGTCAGCATCTAGAACCTTTAATCCCAGTCAGCATCAGAACCTTTAATCCCAGTCAGCATCTAGAACCTTTAATCCCAGTCAGCATCTAGAACCTTTAATCCCAGTCAGCATTTAGAACCTTTAATCCCAGTCAGCATCTAGAACCTTTAATCCCAGTCATCATCAGAACCTTTAATCCCAGTCAGCATCTAGAACTTTTAATCCCAGTCAGCATCTAGAACCTTTAATCCCAGTCATTATCTAGAACCTTTAATCCCAGTCAGCATCTAGAACCTTTAATCCCAGTCATCATCAGAACCTTTAATCCCAGTCAGCATCTAGAACCTTTAATCCCAGTCATCATCAGAACCTTTAATCCCAGTCAGCATCTAGAACCTTTAATCCCAGTCAGCATTAGAACCTTTAATCCCAGTCATCATCAGAACCTTTAATCCCAGTCAGCATCTAGAACCTTTAATCCCAGTCAGCATCTAGAACCTTTAATCCCAGTCAGGATCAGAACCTTTAATCCCAGTCAGCATCTAGAACCTTTAATCCCAGTCAGCATCTAGAACCTTTAATCCCAGTCAGCATCAGAACCTTTAATCCCAGTCAGCATCTAGAACCTTTAATCCCAGTCAGCATCAGAACCTTTAATCCCAGTCAGCATCTAGAACCTTTAATCCCAGTCAGCATCTAGAACCTTTAATCCCAGTCAGCATCTAGAACCTTTAATCCCAGTCAGCATCTAGAACCTTTAATCCCAGTCAGCATCAGAACCTTTAATCCCAGTCATTATCTAGAACCTTTAATCCCAGTCATCATCAGAACCTTTAATCCCAGTCAGCATTTAGAACCTTTAATCCCAGTCAGCATCTAGAACCTTTAATCCCAGTCAGCATCTAGAACCTTTAATCCCAGTCAGGATCAGAACCTTTAATCCCAGTCAGCATCTAGAACCTTTAATCCCAGTCATCATCTAGAACCGTTAATCCCAGTCAGCATCAGAACCTTTAATCCCAGTCAGCATCTAGAACCTTTTCTCCCAGTCAGCATCTAGAACCTTTAATCCCAGTCAGCATCTAGAACCTTTAATCCCAGTCAGCATCAGAACCTTTAATCCCAGTCAGCATCTAGAACCTTTAATCCCAGTCGGCATCTAGAACCTTTAATCCCAGTCATCATCTAGAACCTTTAATCCCAGTCAGCATCAGAACCTTTAATCCCAGTCAGCATCTAGAACCTTTTCTCCCAGTCAGCATCTAGAACCTTTAATCCCAGTCATCATCTAGAACCTTTAATCCCAGTCAGCATCAGAACCTTTAATCCCAGTCAGCATCTAGAACCTTTTCTCCCAGTCAGCATCTAGAACCTTTAATCCCAGTCATCATCTAGAACCTTTAATCCCAGTCAGCATCAGAACCTTTAATCCCAGTCAGCATCAGAACCTTTAATCCCAGTCATCATCTAGAACCTTTAATCCCAGTCATCATCAGAACCTTTAATCCCAGTCAGCATCTAGAACCTTTAATCCCAGTCAGCATCTTGAACCTTTAATCCCAGTCAGCATCTAGAACCTTTAATCCCAGTCAGCATCAGAACCTTTAATCCCAGTCAGCATCTAGAACCTTTAATCCCAGTCAGCATCTAGAACCTTTAATCCTAGTCAGCATCTAGAACCTTTAATCCCAGTCATCATCAGAACCTTTAATCCCAGTCAGCATCTAGAACCTTTAATCCCAGTCAGCATCTAGAACCTTTAATCCCAGTCAGCATCTAGAACCTTTAATCCCAGTCATCATCAGAACCTTTAATCCCAGTCAGCATCTAGAACCTTTAATCCCAGTCAGCATCAGAACCTTTAATCCCAGTCATCATCTAGAACCTTTAATCCCAGTCATCATCAGAACCTTTAATCCCAGTCAGCATCAGAACCTTTAATCCCAGTCATCATCTAGAACCTTTAATCCCAGTCATCATCAGAACCTTTAATCCCAGTCAGCATCTAGAACCTTTAATCCCAGTCAGCATCTTGAACCTTTAATCCCAGTCAGCATCTAGAACCTTTATTCCCAGTCAGCATCAGAACCTTTAATCCCAGTCAGTATCTAGAACCTTTAATCCCAGTCAGCATCTAGAACCTTTAATCCCAGTCAGCATCAGAACCTTTAATCCCAGTCAGCATCTAGAACCTTTAATCCCAGTCAGCAGCTAGAACCTTTAATCCCAGTCAGCATCTAGAACCTTTAATCCCAGTCAGCATCTAGAACCTTTAATCCCAGTCATCATCAGAACCTTTAATCCCAGTCAGCATCTAGAACTTTTAATCCCAGTCAGCATCTAGAACCTTTAATCCCAGTCAGCATCTAGAACCTTTAATCCCAGTCATTATCTAGAACCTTTAATCCCAGTCAGCATCTAGAACCTTTAATCCCAGTCATCATCAGAACCTTTAATCCCAGTAAGCATCTAGAACCTTTAATCCCAGTCATCATCAGAACCCTTAATCCCAGTCAGCATCTAGAACCTTTAATCCCAGTCAGCATCTAGAACCTTTAATCCCAGTCAGCATCTAGAACCTTTAATCCCAGTCATCATCAGAACCTTTAATCCCAGTCAGCATCTAGAACCTTTAATCCCAGTCAGCATCTAGAACCTTTAATCCCAGTCAGCATCAGAACCTTTAATCCCAGTCAGGATCAGAACCTTTAATCCCAGTCAGCATCTAGAACCTTTAATCCCAGTCATCATCTAGAACCTTTAATCCCAGTCAGCATCTAGAACCTTTAATCCTAGTCAGCATCAGAACCTTTAATCCCAGTCAGCATCTAGAACCTTTAATCCCAGTCAGCATCTAGAACCTTTAATCCCAGTCAGCATCTAGAACCTTTAATCCCAGTCAGCATCTAGAACCTTTAATCCCAGTCAGCATCCAGTTCTGATCCTGACTGGGATTAAAAGTTCTGCTTCTAAGTGTTTTCTTCACAAAAATAGAACCAAAACCCTCAAACTTGATCTTGTAATCTGTAATTTGGAGGTTAGATTTGACGGTTCTGCGAACGTTTCTTTCTCGGAACGTGGAGGGAAAGCTGCTCGTCTTTTATGCATGGGTTCGTAGATTCCTGCGTTTGGGACCCCGGTCGTAGACGGGGCGGTGTTTGTGGACCGCGTCCGTGCTGACGGTGTCTCCGTGTCCAGGCTCCCAGATGGTGGTGGCCATGAAGGCCATCTCTCTGGCCTTCGACCTGGACCGCAGAGCCGTGGACTCCCTGCCCTCCCCGGCGGAGTTCCTGGGCTACGTCCTGTTCGTGGGCACCGTGGTCTTCGGCCCCTGGATCGGCTTCTCGGCGTATAAGAGCGCCGTTGACGGAGCCAGGCTGGTGCGTGCCGGCAGCTTCCTCCGTCTGCAGGGTTGCGGTGGTGGTAATCTCCTGCTTCTTCCTCAGAGCTTCTCCTGGCTTCACGCGTCCTCCTCCAACCTGCTGAAGAGCCAGATGTGCCTGCTGGTGTCCACCTGCGTGGCCCCGTACCTGTTCCCGCTCTTCGTCCCGGTCTACGGCAACGCCCTCACGCACAAGTACGAGGCTTTTGTTCCGGTCTGTCTTTTCTCTCTGCTCGCTGGTTTTTGCAGGCAGGTAAAGTCTCGCCTGTGAACGAAGTCACATGAGCAGTTCTGGTCTGGTTTTTCATAGAAAATCCTTCTTTTTAATTAATTTAATGTAGTTTTGTTATTCATAAGAGAGCAGACGCCGGGCTGCCAGATGCACAACATATAAACATAACTTTATGTATAAATACTGACATCTAGTGGTGAAGATGGGTACTACACAGGAGTGACTGTACGGTGGCTGACAGTGGCCAAAATTCTCTCAGACATAAAGAGGTTTTTTTAATGCGTGGATCCAGTGACCCCACTATGACCGTAGTACAGGGATCTAATTCAACATTTACATGTGTGACTGTCTTCTTCTATGGTCCTCTTAAGGCGTGACCCCAAACAGAGCTCTCGCTCCTATCAGACGACCTCAGTGGGTTTTCACTCGTTTGTCTAATCAGAGGCACCGTAGTAAAAAAGGGGCAGAAATATGGTAGCTTCCATGTATGTGGGCCCACGGTAGGCAGATTTAAATGGATTATTATAAGAGAATAAAAAATATTAGATTCTGCGAGAAACAGTTTTGTTTTGTTTGTTTTTTTTGGGGGGATTTTTTTACAGAAGAGGATCAGGATAAAAAAAAAGAAAAGATTCTGAGAAAAAAGTCAGAACTTGACTTTTTTTTAAACGGAGCATTTAAAAAAGAAATTTCAGAAGATTTTTCTCTGAATTTTTGAAAAAAAGTCTGAATTCTGACCATTTTTCAGAACATTTCCAATAATAATAATAAAAAAAGGGAATTTTTTTTTCAATTTCTGACAAAAACACGAATTATGACTTTTTTCAAACATTTAAAAAATACATTTCAGTATATTTTTCTCAATGTCCGACAAAAAACAAAAATTGAATTCTGACTTTTTTCCAGAACATAAAAAAAATCTGGACTTTTTTTCCCCAATTTCTACAAAAAATCATAATTCTGACCTTCCTTCAGAACTTGTAAAAAAAAATATTCGGAAGATTTTTTTTTTGTAATTTCTGTAAAAAAGTCAGAATTTGGACTTTTTTCAGAACATTTAAAATAATAATAATACAAATGTGGGACATTTTTTTTTCTATTTCTGACCAAAAATCTGGATTCTGACATTTTATCCTCAGAACATTAAAAAAAAAGAAATTTCAGAAGATTTTTTTCTCAATTTCCGGAAAAAAAAAAGAATTCTGACTTTTTCCAGAACATAAGAAAACTTATTTTTTTTCTTAATTTCTACAAAAAGTACGAATTCTGACTTCAGTCTTAGAATTCTGAAAAAAAAGTCGTAATTCTGACATTTCTTCAGAACTTGTAAAAAAAAATATTCAGAAGTTTTTTTTTTCGTAATTTCTGTAAAGACGTCAGAATTCCGACTTTTTTTCAGAACACTTAAAAAACAAATTTCAGAAAAAAAAACTTTTTTTTTTCAATTTCCAAAAAAGTCAGAATTCTGACGTTTTCCCCCAGAACATAAAAAACCCCATTTGCGACATTTTTTTTTTCCAATTTCTGACAAAAAGTCAGAATTTTGAGACCAAAGTAAAAAATTCGGACTTTTTCTCAGAATTCTGTTTTTTCAGGGCCCCTAATCCTCCGCCGTAGTTATAATCTCTCTCTAATAATCTCTCTGAATGACACGCATCTTCATCGCAGGGTGTTTAACGTGTGACTGATCTTCATAGTCTCAGCAGAGTTGAAGCAGAAAGATAAAAGTTTTTGAGTTTGTAAAGTCATTTAAAGTAAAGTTGTGACCTCCGTGTGCAGGTGGCTGCGCGCCTACGAGAACGCCGCGTCCTTCCACTTCAGCAACTACTTCGTGGGCCATCTGAGCGAAGGGACCTGCATGTTGGCCGGAGCCGGCTTCACGGAGGAGAAGGACAACATCCGATGGTAATAAGACTCTCGTGACGGCGAGGTTGGTCTCTCGTGGCGACGCTGACTCTGTGCTTCCTGCCAGGAACATGAGGGTGGTGGATCCGCTCGGTGTGGAGCTGCCTCGCTCCATGGTGCTGGTGGTGACGTCCTGGAACATCCCCATGTCCCGCTGGCTGAAAACCTGTAAGTGCTGCAGGGTCTCGCACGCTTGCTTCAACCTGTACGGAAAGATGTTGCGTTTACTGTCCTCTGTCTTTCTCAGATGTCTTTAAAAACGCCATGAAGCTGGGAACCTTCCCCGCCATCCTGGTGACGTACACCGCCAGCGCCCTGCTGCATGTCAGTAAAACCACCGAGAAACCAGTTCCTACTGGTCCAACTGCAGATACTGAGACCAACAAGTAGAAACAGGATTCTGAATCAGTTCCAGCTGAAAACCGAGTGGTCCAGGGTAGAGATGAGCGATACCGAAACTTTTTCTGTCGATACATTACCAGCTCTTTATCATACTTTTTCATCTATACCAATACTTTTGTTCCTTAAAAGAAAATCACATGTTTGCATTCATGTCTTAAATACAAAGGTTATATGAGATATAAGTAAAACTAAAGAACAGTACTGGAAAAAAATACTTTTAAAACAGTAATAACTTCTATCGTTGAGTAAATTAAACAAAAAAAAAAGATTAAACTTCTTTCATTTATCAAATAACTTCAGTACAGGTTCAGATTATTTACATGTATTCAGTGGAAAATTTTAGAATATTAAATGTAATAGTAGTATTCTAAATTTACCAAAACATAATGTTCAATAACCTGAAAGATACTAAAACATCATCATCATCAGTAACAGCAGTAGCATCATCATGAGATCATGGCTACCACCATCATGTGATACAGAAGCTAGACTCTGATAGGCTACCACCATCATGTGATACAGAAGCTAGAATCTGATAGGCTACCACCATCATGTGACACAGAAGCTAGAATCTGATAGGCTACCACCATCATGTGACACAGAAGCTAGAATCTGATAGGCTACCGCCATCATGTGATACAGAAGCTAGAATCTGATAGGCTACCACCATCATGTGACACAGAAGCTAGAATCTGATAGGCTACCACCATCATGTGACACAGAAGCTAGAAACTGATGGGCTACCACCATCATGTGACACAGAAGCTAGAATCTGATAGGCTACCACCATCATGTGATACAGAAGCTAGAATCTGATAGGCTACCACCATCATGTGATACAGAAGCTAGAATCTGATAGGCTACCACCATCATGTGATACAGAAGCTAGAATCTGATAGGCTACCACCATCATGTGATACAGAAGCTAGAATCTGATAGGCTACCACCATCATGTGATACAGAAGCTAGAATCTGATAGGCTACCACCATCATGTGATACAGAAGCTAGAATCTGATAGGCTACCACCATCATGCGATATAGAAGCTAGAATCTGATAGGCTACCACCATCATGTGATACAGAAGCTAGAATCTGATAGGCTACCACCATCATGTGATACAGAAGCTAGAATCTGTTGGGCTACCACCATCATGTAACACAGAAGCTAGAATCTGATAGGCTACCACCATCATGTAACACAGAAGCTAGAATCTGATAGGCTACTACCATTATGTGATACAGAAGCTAAGATCTGATAGGCTACCACCATCATGTAACACAGAAGCTAGAATCTGATAGGCTACCACCATCATGTAACACAGAAGCTAGAATCTGATAGGCTACTACCATTATGTGATACAGAAGCTAAGATCTGATAGGCTACCACCATCATGTGATACAGTAGCTAGAATCTGATAGGCTACCACCATCATGTGATACAGAAGCTAGAATCTGATAGGCTACCACCATCATGTGATACAGAAGCTAGAATCTGATAGGCTACCACCATCATGTGATACAGAAGCTAGAATCTGATAGGCTACCACCATCATGTGATACAGAAGCTAGAATCTGATAGGCTACCACCATCATGTGATACAGAAGCTAGAATCTGTTGGGCTACCACCATCATGTAACACAGAAGCTAGAATCTGATAGGCTACTACCATTATGTGATACAGAAGCTAAGATCTGATAGGCTACCACCATCATGTAACACAGAAGCTAGAATCTGATAGGCTACCACCATCATGTGATACAGAAGCTAGAATCTGATAGGCTACCACCATCATGTGATACAGAAGCTAGAATCTGATAGGCTACCACCATCATGTGACACAGAAGCTAGAATCTGATAGGCTACCACCATCATGTGACACAGAAGCTAGAATCTGATAGGCTACCACCATCATGTGATACAGAAGCTAGAATCTGATAGGCTACCACCATCATGTGATACAGAAGCTAGAATCTGATAGGCTACCACCATCATCCTTCCCCACTCACCACCAGATGGTGATTAGTGGAAGCTCCGCCCCTCCCTTCACCCAGGTGTCCAGGAAAAGGGGTCACAAGTTCGACAACACGACTACAAAGTCAATCATTGAGTTGTGGTCTCAGGTGTCCTGATGCAGGTGGACATGTGGACACTCTTATGCCTGAACATGGTGTTTGTTATGGACAATCTATGACAAGCACAGAAGTCCAACAACAAAACACCACTCGGGTTCAGATCAGGGGGGCTGTTCCTCCCAATCACGCCCCTCCAGGTCTCACTGTCGCTGCCCATGAGAGGATTGAAGTCCCCCAGCAGAACAATGGAGTCCCCAGACAGAGTGCTTTCCAACCCATCGTCCAAGGACTCCAGAAAGGGGGGGTACTCTGAACTGCCGTTTGGTGCATAGGCACAAACAACAATCAGGACTCGTCCCCCCACCCAGAGGGGGAGGGAGGCTACCCTTTTGTCCACCGGGTTAAACCCCAATGTACAGGTGCCGAGCTGGGGGGCAATGAGTATTCCCACACCTGCTCGGCGCCTCTCACCAGGAGCAACTCCAGAGTGGAACCAGGTCCAGCCCCTCCCCAGGATGGTGTTTCCAGAGCCCGAGCTGTGCGTCGAGGTGAGTCCAACTATATCTAGTTGGAACTGCTCAAAGTCGCGCACCAGCTCAGGCTCCTTTCCAACCAGAGAGGTGACGTTCCACGTCCCTAGAGTTAGCTTCTGCAGCCGGGGGTCGGACCACCAGGGTTTCCACCCGCCCTCAGCCGCCACCCAACTCACAGTGCACCCGACCCCTATGGCCCCTTTCGTGGGTGGTGTGTCCACAAGAAGGGGGGCCCATGTCAACCTTTTGGGCTAAGCCCGACCGGGCCCCATGGGCAGAAGCCCGGCCACCAGGCGCTCATCTCCGCACCCCACCTCCAGGCCTGGCTCCAGAGGGGGGCTCTGGTGACCTGTGTCCGGGCGAGGGACACTTTGGTCCGATAATGTTTTTCTCCATTAAGGGTGTTTTGGCTGCGCTTTGTCTGGTCCCTCCCCTAGTAACCTGTTTGCCATGGGTGACCCTACCAGGGGCATAAAGCCCCAGACAACATAGCCTCTAGGATCCTCAGAACACGCAAACCCCTCCACCACGATAAGGTGGCAGCCCAGGAGGGGGGATAGGACAGTAGGAAAGATAAAGGAGAGGTGAGGGTAAAGGTAAAAGTACAGGATGAAGTAAAAAGACCCACCGGGCACTAGAGCTGGTTCTTGGTTGAAAATAAAGAGTTGTAGTCTGGATGTCAGCAAAGGATTGTCACTGGGGTAGCACCATTAAAGGTACTGCTGTTTTACTCTTAAGACTACAGTTTGTACCTTATAAAGACCACTACTATACCCCTGGGGGTGTCTGGTCTTTATAAGGTATTCCTGCACTTCTGAGGTCAGCAGCAGAACCTTTGAGGGAACCACCCCAGTGAGAATCATTTATACCTCTACAGGTACAATTATCTGTAACATCTATATGAACATCAATGTTCCAGAGATGCATCTCAGATATTAGATGTTTTCTGTTGAACTAAACAGCCACACTCTCAGAAAATAAAAATCTAATTGTCTCTTTAGGGGTACAAAGGATTGTCGCTGGGAGGGAACCCTCAATGGTACATTGTACCCTTAACAGATCGGTTCATACCTTATAAGGACCAATACTGTTCCTCAGGGACTATCTGGTCCTCTGAAAGTACAGACCGCACTGTTAAAGGTTGAGGATACAACAGTAGTACCTATGAGGGTACCATCCTAGTGGCAATCCTTTATAACCCTAAAGTACTTTGATTTCTGAGAGTAAAAACTATACCGACAGATATCAGCAAATCAATTTGGACGTCTCTTTAACATCTTCTCAACCAAGAAATGCCCAGTGGGGGTGAAAGGAAAGAGATAAGGGGAGAAGGTAAACTAATTTAAGACTTAACTAATGAGATAATTTGGTCAGAGTTAGTATTGGACTAAGGTGAGAAGAAACTTCTCCAGATCTGGAGGAGTTGTTTAGCCGTCTGACCTCAGTGTGGGGATGAAATTACTCCACGATCTTAGAAGATGATGAGGAGATTTCTTCCTGTTTGAGGAAGATGTTTCTCAGCGTCCAGCGCAGAGGGATTTCTGTCTTGCAGAAGTCTCTTTGGATTGTTCTTCTCTTGATGTCAGATCTTCTAGATTCTGAATCTTCCTCAGTAAGCTCTCTCTGGACAGTTTTTGGTCTTTGTCTTTGTCTTCTTGAGACTTTTTCAGAGACGATTGCCTCTCCTGGTCTTCAGGTTCATTCTCCGTCTCCGACGTCTCTCTGGTTGGTTTGTCTGTTAACATCAGATCTTCCAGGTTCTGAATCTTCCTCAGTAAGGTCTCTCTGGACAGCTTTCTCTCTTTTTCTTTGTCTTTTTGAAGTTTTTTCAGAGAGGCTATCTTTTCCAGAAGTTCTGACTTCTCATCTTGCCGTTGCTGCTCCTGGTCCGACTCCATCACAGATCTTTCTGTGGAGACATTGGTTTCTTGCTGCCCAACCAGGAGGCAGTTCTTGTGCTGCTCCCATTGCTCTTCCTGTTCGGGAAGTCTTTCCTGGGTTTTCAGCAGAGCAGACTTTATTCTGGAGGTGTTCTCCACCTCCTGGTCTTCAGGTTCTTTCTCCGACTCCGACGTCTCTCTGGTTGGTTTGTCTGTTAACATCAGATCTTCCAGGTTCTGAATCTTCCTCAGTAAGCTCTCTCTGGACAGCTTTCTCTCTCTTTTCTTTGTCTTTTTGAAGTTTTTTCAGAGAGGCTATCTTTTCCAGAAGTTCTGACTTCTCATCTTGCCGTTGCTTCTCCTGGTCCGACTCCATCACAGATCTTTCTGTGGAGACGTTGGTTTCTTGCTGCTCAACCAGGAGGCAGTTCTTGTGCTGCTCCCATCGGTGTTCCTGTTCGGCAAGTCTTTCCTGGGTTTTCAGCAGAGCAGACTTTATTCTGGAGGTGTTCTCCACCTCCTGGGCCAAGCAGGTCTCGGCTCTCGATACCTTCGTCCTCTCAGCAGCGAGAGCTGCTTCAAGTTGAATGACTCTGCTGGAGACGTCTGCGTGTAGTTGATGTTCCTTCTTCAGTTCGGCGTACAGAATGGCCGTCTCCTTCTCATGGACGGATTTTTGAGATCTTAAATCTTGTTTCAGCGTCTCCACTTCAGTCATGAGAGCCATTTTCTCCTCAGTGGCGCGCTGTTGTTGATCCTGGAGCTGAATGTAAACTTGACTGAGTTCAGTCTTGGCTTTGACCGTTTCACGTTGCAGCTCAGATGAAGACGTTTCTTTGTTCAGTTTCTGCTCCTGGAGTTCTACCTCCAGTTTCTGCACCTGCTTAGATGCTAACGACTGCGTGATCTTGCTTTTGTGGACCTGATAATACATTTCCTGCAGCTCATTCAGCAGTTTCTCATTTTCTTTCTGCAGAGCTGAGATCTTCTCGTCATTGTCAGCCAGGACTTGATGAAACTGGTGTTCCGGGATCGTCAGCAGACCTGAGCTGTGAGGGTTGCTCTGTTCGGCAACATGGTTGACAGTCTGTTGACTCGTTGGGTTGTTGGCCAGCAGAAGTTTTAGGATCGGATGTGGATCTTCAGCTGGAGGTGCTGATTCAGGCCGTGGTTCTGTTGGTGGCATTGGAGCCACAGATTCTGGAGGGATCTCTGATCCTGGGATTCCAGGTGTTATTGGGGGATTCTCCAGGCATCGGTCTTTCTGTGTCCTGTTTCTATTATGTTTAGATGTTTGACTCTCTGCCTGATGACAGGACTGATCTGGGTTTCCAGGCAGTGAATCAGCGACTTCAGTCTCTGATGATGGATGACTGGAGGTCTCCTCAAGCTGAACTGGGTTTGTAAGAACCACAGGTTCTGAAATTAGTTCAACTGGGATTTCACATCCCGGGCCTCCGAATGATATTGGATAATTATCCAGATGATCAGATTTTGATAGATTCTCTGATCCCAGTTCCTTGATCTTAGGCTGTTTCTCTATCAGGGAATGGTTTGTGTTTGAAACAAATTCAGAAATGATTTCTGATGCTGGTGCACCAAATGTAATTTTCCAGGGATTCTTCAGGTTTTGAGATCCCCTGCAAACATCAGTAATGGTGTCTTTCTGACTCTCACGATCTTTAGTTTTTGTAGGCAGTGCTGGGAACTCATCACTGTCAAAGACCAGACCATGATTAGACTCTTCTTTCTCCTGGAGAGTTGATGGGCCCTTAGGCAACTTTGGTAGCAAAGGAAATTCCTTGAGAAAGTCTTCATAAGTTTGGCCCATCGATTCAAGGTGTAGATTATAGTTGGGCTCCCCAGACGAACGCTTCTTCTTCTTGCGTCGTTTCTTCCGCCCTTGATTTCCTGTTGCGATCGGATCCTGGATGAAAAACTTGATTTCATGAGCAACAGGTGGTTGGTTCTCTGAAACTGGTTCAGTGGTGGTCTGTATCCACTCTTCTGCAGGGATCAAAGCAAGCATGTTGGATCCAGACGCTTGCTGAGAAAGGGTTGTTCCAGGTTGGGGAACCTGATCTGCAACCGGTGTTTGGACAACAGTCTCAGTTACTGTTGCAGCTAAATGTTGGTCAGCTTCTCTGACTGGAGGCTGTGCAGATAAAACAGTCTCAGGACTGTCCCGCTCAGCCTTCGTGTTGTCTTCCTGTCTCACATATGTAGGATGTTCAGATGTTTGACTCTCTGCCTGATGACAGGACTGATCTGGGTTTCCAGGCAGTGAATCAGCGACTTCAGTCTCTGATGATGGATGACTGGAGGTCTCCTCAAGCTGAACTTGTGCTGGTTTAGTTGGAACCACAGCTTCTGAAATGAGCTCAACTGGGATTTCAGACCCTGGGCCTCCGAATGTTATTGGGGGATTCAGGTTGCCTGAATTTACTGATAAAGTTTCAGCAAAGTTCGGTGCCTGAGGAGAGGGCACTTCAAAGATAGGTGGCAAAGGTTTATGTCTCCTAATCTTCTTATCTTGTTTGGTTTTCCTTTGATCTCTGTCAAGTTCTCCTTTCATCTTCTGGTGTTTCTCAGTCTTCCTGGACTGGTTTGTGTCTGTAAGGAGTTCAGCTGGGATTTCTGAACCCGGACCGCCGAATGTTATTTTCAGGGGATTTTCCGATTTCTTGCAAACCTCTGTAGCATCCCTCTGAATCTCTTCTTTGGGATGTTTAGATGTTTGTTTCTCAGCCAGATGATGTGGCTGATTTGTGTTTGCAAAAAGTTCAGCTGGGATTTCACATCCTGGGCCCCCGAATGAAATTGGATGATAATCCAGATTTTCAGATTCTGACAGATTCTCTGATCCCAGTTCTTTGATCTTAGGCTGTTTCTCTATCAGGGAATGGTTTGTGTTTGCAACAAATTCAGAAGCGGTTTCTGATGCTGGTGCACCAAATGTAATTTTCCAGGGATTCTCCAGGGTTTGAGATCCCTTGCAAACATCAGTCATGGTGTCTTTCTGACCCTCGTGATTTCCAGTTTTTGTAGGCAGTGCTGGGAACTCATCACTGTCAAAGACCAGACCACGAGACTCACCTTTCTCCTGGAGAGTTGATGGGCCCTTAGGCAACTTTGGTAGCAAAGGAAATTCCTTGAGAAAGTCTGCATAAGTTTGGCCCATCGATTCAAGGTGGAGATTATAGTTGGGCTCCCCAGACGAACGCTTCTTCTTCTTGCGTCGTTTCTTTCGCTCTTGATTTCCTGTTGCGATCGGATCCTGGATGAAAAACCTCTCTGGCGACTCCTGGAAACATTGAATGTTCCAGTTTGACTCCAGAGAAGGAGGTCTCATGACCGTCTCAGGTTGTCCACTGTGGACTGGAGCTTTTCTAAATGCTTCCATCGTAAAACAAAGTGGTTTGTGATTCCGTTCTCCAAAGACTGGATTCTGGATGTGTACCGAGATGCTGTATCAAGTGTACTGATATGAATAGAAAACCGTGGGGTATATATAGAAACAGTGATGTCACAGTCATGAAAGGAAAGGTTCCGCCCTTTGTGACTGCATTTTAGAACTGTTGCTAGGCAACATCAAACTGGCTTTCACCCTTCAGGTCATTTTTACAAATTAGAAGGCCTTTTAGATGTTGCCTAGCAACGAGTGGAACTTGAGTTGGGGACATACTACATGACCTTTGGCCTAATTTTACCCACAGTTTCCAGCTGTGTCTAGTTGGTACTAATTGGCTGTAGTTGCGGGCAGTCAGCATGACAAGTTGGTGCAGATATCTGTTCGTGTGTGATGAAGTTCGGACTCAAATTGGGAAATACACTATATTGCCTTCAGTGACATCACATTCCTAATCCATATTCAACATGATGTTGGTCCCCCTTTGCAGCTAGAACAGCTTCATCTTCTGGGAAGGCTGTCCACAAGGTTTAGGAGTGTTTCTGGGAATCTTTGACCATCTTCCAGAAGCACATTTGTGAGGTCACACTGATGTTGGACCAGAAGGCCTGGCTCTCAGTCTCCACTTTAATTCATTCCAAAGGTGTTCTATGGGGTTGAGGTCAGGACTCTGTGCAGGCCAGTCCAGTTCCTCCACACCAGACTCTGCATCCAGGTCTTTATGGACCTGCTTTGTGCACTGGTGCACAGTCATGTTGGAAGAGGAAGGGACCAGCTCCAAACTGTTCCCAAGAAGTTGGGAGTGCTTCACACTCGGCTGCAAATCACTCCAGCGGGAGCTGAAGGTCACGATCCGATGACGGCAACAGATGTCCCCCATCTGCAAAAAGCAGAGACCCAATCCTGAGACCACTAAACCGGATCCCCTCAACACCTCGGCCACGCCTAGAAATCCTGTCCAAGGTTCTGAACAGGATCGGTGAGAAAGGGCAGCCTTGGTGGAGTCCAAACCTCACCAGGAAAGGCTTTGACCTGCAGCCGGAAATGCGGACCAAGCTCTGGCACTGGTCTTACAGGGATCCGACAGCTTGAACAAGGGGGTCCAGTACTCCATACTACCGGAGCACCCCCCACAGGAATCCCCGGGGGACATGATCGAACGCCTTCTCCAAGTCCACAAAGCACATGTAGACTGGTTGGAGAACTCCCATGCCCCCTCGAGGATCCTGAAGAAGGTGTGTAGAGCTGGTCCGCTGGTCCACTGTTCCAGGACCAGGACGAAAACCACACTGCTCCTCCTCAATCCGTCATTCGATTATCCGACGGACCCTCCTCTCCAGGACCCCTGAATTTACTTTACCAGGGAGGATGAGGAGTGTGATCCCCCTCATGTAACACAGAAGCTAGAATCTGATAGGCTACCACCATCATGTAACACAGAAGCTAGAATCTGATAGGCTACCACCATCATGTGATACAGAAGCTAGAATCTGATAGGCTACCACCATCATGTGATACAGAAGCTAGAATCTGATAGGCTACCACCATCATGTGATACAGAAGCTAGAATCTGATAGGCTACCACCATCATGTAACACAGAAGCTAGAATCTGATAGGCTACCACCATCATGTGATACAGAAGCTAGAATCTGATAGGCTACCACCATCATGTGATACAGAAGCTAGAATCTGATAGGCTACCACCATCATGTGATACAGAAGCTAGAATCTGATAGGCTACCACCATCATGTGATACAGAAGCTAGAATCTGATAGGCTTCCACCATCATGTAATACAGAAACTAGAATCTGATATCTGGTAGTATCTAATACCTGCTAGTATCTGATATATGGTAGTATCTAATACCTGCTAGTATCTGATATATGGTAGTATCTAATACCTGCTAGTATCTGATATATGGTAGTATCTGATACCTGCTAGTATCTGATATATGGTAGTATCTAATACCTGCTAGTATCTGATATCTGGCAGCCAGATGTCCAAAATGAACTCCTCTGGCTGAGTTCAGGAAATTTTGAGATCTTTGCTGTCAGAGCAGAATATCGTTGTATCTCTCAGAATATGAGATGCAACCTCACAGTTGTCTGCATACATTGGTATCGGTTGATATTGGATATCATAAATTAAGAGCTGGACAATAGGATATCGGTAAAAAGTAAATATCAAACATCCCGTAAATCTGACTGTGTGCTGTCGGCTTCTTCAGGGCCTGAGTTTCCACCTGGGCGCCGTGTTGCTCTCGCTGGGATTCATCACGTATGTGGAACACGGTACGAGCCGCCTCAGAGCCGTGTTGAACCTGACGTCACGCGTGCAGCTTTCATGACAGATTCTGTCTCACTCTCGCTTCGTTTTCAGTTCTGAGAAAGAAGCTGGCGTCCATCTTCAGCGCCTGCATCCTGTCCAGGCCGTGCAGCTCCGACTGCAGCCACCAGCACAAGAAGGTACGTCCTCCATCCATGACTGGTCTTCATAACCAGAGCGGTCAGACATGCTGGCTGTAGCTCCGTGCAGCTTTCCACATCCTCTTTTCCTCCAGGAAACAAAGCTTTACATCTTTCATCTGCTTGTTTTCAGAAGCCTGCTTGGTAAAAAATAACTGTAAAACTTAGAGACTTAATAGGGGATTATCACGCTTACCGGAAGTTCCCGGATTTTGGGCACTTCCTCTTCCGGGCCATGTTAACGACAGCCGTTCCTGCTCTGTTATACTGTTTAAATCGTATAAACTCCAAACATACTTAAGTTTTCATTCCAGACTGAAGTGATACTGGATCAAAAGCTGGATCAAAGCGATCGATTCGCCGCGGTGAAGGGCCGAACTTTATAATAAAACACACGTTTGTTTGTCCCCGGTGGGGCACAACACCGGCACTTCACAACATGCTAGCATTAGCCAGCTAGCGTTTACTGACGTGATTGCGCAGTCTGCCGGCCACAAACAAACGTGTGTCGTTTTATTATAAAGTTCGGTCCTTCACCGCGGCGAATCGGTCGATTTAATCCACTTCTTCCTCAGCATCACTTCAGTCTGGAATGAAAACTTGGCATTGGCGTTTATCCGATTTACAAAGTTTAACAGAGTAGTAGCTGGCGGACTACTGTTAGCAGGTTAGCATTAGCCAGCTTGATGACGTGCCTAACTTTGTGCTGCTGAAAACACACAAGCATCTGAAAGCGCCTCCTTTCTTGACAGTCCCCAGTTGTTCCACTGGAAACGGGGGGGTACAGACCCGATTTTCAGATGTTTGTGTGTTTTAAGACGCACAATGTTAAGCACGTCAGTAAACGCTAGCTGGCTAATGCTAGCATGCTGTGAAGTGCCGGTGTTGTGCCTCACCGGCGACAAACAAACGTGTGTTTTATTATAAAGTTCGGCCCTTCACCGCAGCGAATCGATCGCTTTGATCCACTTCTTCCTTAGTATCATTTCAGTCTGGAATCCGTGAAAATTTCAGTAGGGTTGGCGTTTATTCACGTTATCTACGAAGTAAAGCAGGGACATTGAACTGGACCGGAAGTGGGCCGTCTAAGTGTTTCAAACTGGAAGTTCGGAACACGGAAGCGTGATAATCCCTTATAGCATATATATATATGTATATATATATAAAAATTAATATATGCATGTATATTTTTGTGGATGTAACGGTAAATATTAAGGTGAAAGAGGGTGAAGCTGCTCCTCAGTCTGTTTTTCATTCTGCAGAATTACTGGGTGATGATGCTGAACCTGGTCTTCAGCTTGCTGGCCGTCTTCCATCTCACCTACCTGGGCTCCATGTTTGATCCTGGAAATGACGAACAGGAAGCAGAAGAGGTAACTTCAGCATCATTTAACTACAGTTTAATAAGCAGGTAATGATTTCCAATAGTTGTTTGGTGTCCAGGACGACGCTGTGATTCTTAACCTGGATCCATAGGTGATCTGGATCAATACCAAAATTCAGTCAGTACTTCCTTGTACCATTATTCCCTACAAAAGTCACTGAATCTGTTTAGAAACATGGAAGGATGGATATTGGTGTATGAGATTTGGAAAACTGGAACTATGTTGATATAAAAACGGGATGTGGAAATGCCTTTAACTGTTCCTGCTTCCAGACAGCAGGGGGCGATACCTGCGACTGCAAATGCTGATCGATCTCCCCGTTTTGTTGGTTTGTTCTTGTTTGAAGGGTTACACAGCCATCCACACCATCCAGAGGTGGTCCGAGCTGAACTGGGCGAGCCACTGGGTTGTGTTCGCTTGCTGGGTCTTGTACCGGTTAATTCAGTGATGTCACTCCAGCGGACGGACGTGAAGGACGATGTCACCCTGCAGCCGCGGACATCAGGACTTGTCTTCTGATGGGTCTGAAAGACGGAGACTTGCTGATTAATCAGAGCAAAGCAGAAATACTTTGAGTTTTTCACTTCAGAGATGAATGTGTTATTAAGCAGGTCAGAATTATGAGAAAAGAGCAGAACTGAACAGATCTCCGCTTAAATAAAACACGGGACCAACCGAGTGGTCGTCTTTAACCAGAACTGCTGTTGGATCAGTGCTGCCGGTGGCTCAAAGGTCGTACTTCTTTAAAATAAAGTTAGTTTTCTGCTGTTAAACTGCAGCACGAGCAGTTACAATGCTGTGTACGTTACAATCCTTTAAATAAAGTTACCTCGACCCTGAAAAACAATCTGAGATGCAGAAAGTCACAGAGCATCAGCTGATCGTAGCTCCTCCTGAAGCTTCAGCACATACATGCACGTACATACACGACTGCCAAACACCACGTTGCATCGGTTCACCTCGAGCTGCTGAACACCGGTTCTCTGAGCTGCTGCGTCGCCAGTTCCACACTGCAGTCGCATTTCAGCTTTACACAATAAACCTTTTTTTCTCATTAATCATCTGCAGTTTGGTCATTACGACAGAGTATTAGGCTCACATTAAGAAAAAGTTTTTACTTTGAGAAAAAAGTCATTACTAGCAAAAAAGTTGTAATTTCACATGAATAAAGTTTTAATTTTACATGAAAAGTTGCCATTTTACAAGAATAAAGTCGTAAAGTTAAGAGAATGAAGTTGTAATTTTACAAGAGAAAAGGTTGTTATTTTACAAGAATAGTCATTTATTTACAAAAAAGTCAATTTTAAAAGAAAAGAGTCATTATTTTACGAGAATGGATATAATTTTACAAGAAAAACGTTATCTTAAAAGAATAAAGTTATAAATTTACAAGAAAAAAAATTAGTTTTTTTTTACAAGAATAAAATCATTAATTTACAAGAAAAAAGTCATAATTTTACAAGAAAAGTTATTTTACGAAATAGTTATAATTTTACAAGAAAAGTGTTATTTTAAAAGAATAGTTATTAATTTACAAGAAACAAATATTTTTTACAAGAATAAAATAATTAATTTACAAGAAAAAAGTTATTTTATAAGAATAGTTATAATTTTTATAAGAAAACGTTATTTTAAAAGAATAAAGTTATAAATTTAAAAGAAAAAAGTAGTTTTTACAAGAATAAAATTTTAGATTTACAAGAAAAAAGTCATCATTTATCAGGACAAAAAGTCCATTTTTCAAGATAAAGTCATTATTTCACAAGAATAAAGTCGTAGTTTTAAGAGAAAAAAAAATAACTTAAGAAGAAAGTCATAAACTGACGAGAATGAAGTTTACATTTACAAAAAAAAGTTGTCATTTTACCAGAAAAAGTAATTATTTTACAATAAAGTCGTGAATTTAAGAGAATGAAGTTGTACTTTTACAAGAAAAGTTATTTTACAAGAATAAAGTTATAGATTTTCAAGAAAGTCTTTTTTTTAAATAAAGTTCTACATTTTCAAGAAAAAAGTAGTTGTCTTTTTACAAGAATAAAATCATTAATTTACAAGAAAAGTCATAATTTTACAAGTAAATTTTTCAAGAAAAAGTAATTATTTTACAAGAATAAAGTCATAAATTTACAAGAATAAAGTAAATTTACAGCTTTAGTCTCGTAAAGTTACTGTATTGTTAAAAATTTGACTTTATTCTCCTAAATTTATGACTTTATTCTTTGTAAATTTACAACCAACTCTTGTAAATTTAGAATTTCATCCTCATAAAATAATGATTTTTTTTCTCAAGGACAGGTTTATTTATACAGCACATTTAACATACAGTTAACGCTGTCTGAAGAGCTGCACAGGTTATCGTAAAATTACGAGTTTTTTCTCGTGATAATATGACTTTATCTTTTGAGTCTGTAAAAAAAAAATTAAAATTCTTAACGTGGCCCTAATACTCCGTTGTAGATCGGAAGGCCTGAAGTCTTTTGCATCGGGACAGATGTTCGTGAGGAAAGCACCGCAGCCAGATGCTCGCCTGCATCACGCCATGTTCTTAACTCGCTCACCTGCAGCGCTGCTTTACTTTGAAGTGCAGATCGGACCGGAGATTCGAGGGTTTGTATTTATCTCAGCGTTACACTGGGAAGTGATGAGACGGCTGAACGTTGCATTTCTTTCCATATTTTCATCCTTTTTTGGTCGTTTTACAAAACAAGAAAAAGTGTTGGAGCCGTTTGATCGTTTACCTGATGGAATACCAGGAGGGTCGGTGTGTATAAAGTATAATTACATCTGAATTTATGCTACATTTGGCAGTATTTGGAACTCTGGGAATATAAAAATGTCTCCTGCAGTTTTCTGTAGAACTTTGTAGATACTTTTTTTGAGGTACTGAAACAAGGTATAAAAAAAAAACACCTGGAAGTTTTTTTAAAGGAAATATTTGCATTTAGATTCATCAAATTCTTTTTGTATTCATATCTGTAACCTATATTTACTTTTTCAAGTTAAAAACAGGTTGTTGGGCATGCTTGTGGTTTTTATGTAATAAATACACATTTTTTTCAATTCAGATTTGATGATTTTTGTGTTTTTGCCCAGTATGATAAAAATGTTGACTAAAGCACTAAAAATAATTATCAGATCACACACAGCCGTCCTCAGAATTATTCATACCCCCCAACTGATACCCCAGCTAAATTTAAAATCATGATTCATTAACAAAAAACTAAAGAAACTAAGAAATAAAATTTACAAAATTATATTTTAGTTAAATAATTATTTCTTTTGATTTGTGGCTGTTTACTTCATTTATTTTTTGTGTGTTTTTAATATTTCTTTAATATTTCTTTTAAACCACAAATAGAATGTTCATTTATTATGACTTTTTTCAATATAAACTTATTTCACGAACAATTAGTTTGTTCCTTCTTTAATTAGAGGTATGAATAATTTTGTGGTATGTGTATATATATATTTATATATATATATATATATATGTATATATAGTGTGTGTGTGTATATATTGTCATATGTGGATATATTTTGACATATGACAATAACACAATTATATATATATATATATATATATATATATATATATATATTATATGTATATATGGCTTTCATTGAATGAATGTGGACACAAACCAAAAATTTGTAATTATGTATTCTGCAAATATCTTCACAAAGACAAATTGTAATTGTCATTGTTTTCCCCTGTTTTAATCCATGAAATCAAATTGCAACTATCAGCTCTTTCACAGAAAAGCAATTGGAATGTATGAGAATTTCTTTTTACCATTGAATATTTTTATTTTATAATAATTGATTTTTTGTTTGTTTTTTTAATGAACAAGAGTGTTAAACTCCGAGAAAATAAAAAAAGATTAAATGAGGGAGTAAATAAATGAATGAAGAAATAACAGGAGGGAGTAGACTCCGCCCACTCCTTGCGCCTGCGTATAAGCGTTGCGAACCCCACGTCTGTCTTTAATCTCGAACGAGCCTATTGTCTGCCTCGCCTCCGCGCCGCACTACTTCACAGCCAATCAGAAGGCAGCTAGACGACGCTCGTCCAATCAGCAGCGGCTCCATCCACCTCTGACGAAGAACCTCCTTCCTCGGAGTAGTTTTATCTATTTTGGCGGTTGTGGGGAAAACATGGCGGAAAATTTGAAAGGTAACCTATGATGAGTTTGTGTTTATTTTCAGTTGTGCGTTTATTTATTGAGGTGAACACATTCAGTATAAACTATTTAAATAACCCGCAACACGTACGCGCTCCTGTCGTCGAGTAAATATTAAAATATGAGCGCTTCTTCTGCGGCATGGCGACTTCTAGACTTACTGCGGCTGTGTGTATTGTGAGGAAAATACCCTGACTGCAAATAAAAACACTGATAACTTTGAAAAACATGTATGTTAGGACACGTAATCAGTTTGTAAAGCTGTTCGTGAAGCGGACTTCTCTGTTGACTCACGCGGGCATTAAGAATTAGCAGCACGCGCCACGCAGTGTGTCATTGCTCGCGCAGCTTTCTGTTTTTACACGTCCATGAAGCTGTTGCATTTGTCTAAAACTGTGTTAGATGTAGTTAATGGACACAGTCGTTGCCTTTTAAGTTTAATTAAAGTCAGCAGCCAATAGTTTCATAGTTATTGCGCACGTGAGCTCAAAACATTCATTTTTTCTGCAGCGTTTTTGGCTGCAGATGAAGAAATATGCAAAGTGTGAGGCGAAGTTTTTGCTTTATTCTCGGTGTGTTTGTTTGCAGTGTCAGATTTAGATTGCAGTGTGGCCTGTAAGATGACCTGGGGCGAGCTGGAGGCCTTGTGTCGCGAGGAGAAGATCCACTGCAGGGAGCTGGGAGTGAGCAGAGCCAATGTCAATGAGTATGAGGTGGAGTTTCTCTGTGACTACAAGAAAACAAAGGTATGGTCCCAGATCTGCACACCACAGAGCAGGGATGCCCATGACCCGTTTTTCAAAACCGATACAGATGACTGATAAAATTCAGCTCTTAAAGGCCGATACCGATAACTGATAACATGCATACCTAATCATGACATCAATCCTATTAAAACCAAAAATACTTTTAACCCTTTAAATGAAGAAATATGAATTTTTTTCTATTAAAACCTATCTGAACAGACTAACACAATCTGAAAAAGTTTATTTGCAAACAATAATAATGACTGATAGGTCAGACTTGTCTATGTAAATAAGTATTTTTAAACAACAATAATTCTGGTCTCATAATGTGAACGGAGCACTGCTGTGCTGACAAAAATAATATATGTTACCGGGGCAAGTCGTCAAGATATCGGACTTATCGGAATGATGTAATAATCTCCTGTTATCGCCCGATAATTATCATACATCTCAACCACAGAGTGCTATATGTGGAGAGAAAACCATAATCAGCTAATTGATTAACGATGCTCATCATAACAACCCTGTTGATGGATATAATACATCCCGCTGCACGTTGCTGTTAGGGGTGCAACAATACATCGATCTATATTGATTTATCGATTGTAAATCGATCCAAAAACCCAATATCGACCAAAAATCAATATCAAACCCACTTTTATTATGAAAATGGCTTTATTTTGAAAGTCCTCTACATTTTCACAATAAAATCCATGTTTATAGTTGTGCAGTGAGTAGATGTGACACAGGAGGTTGTACTGCAAAGGTTAGTTATGTTAAACGATGACCTTGTTCATTACTTGTAATGTTTTTTATATTGTTTTATAGCGATCGTGGATCCTAAATCAAATTGAAACGAAATCGTTTCGTGACTTAATCTGAGATATTGGCAGACATCGAATCGCCTATCCACTGTATCCATATATAGTACCGTGATCAAACCAGTGATTTACACCCCTAGTTGATATTGGGACTCTGCAATTAATCAAAACAAATAGTAATCAATGTCATCTTGCTCATGCCAATTAAATTATTTCTCTTAAATATATTTAGAAATATATTAATTAAGTAATCATGTATAAACTGTGTGCTTTTCCCTTATTTTAAAATCAGTATCTGCCCCGTTGTTACAAAAATCTTGCAACAAACACTTTAAGCTATGAGGACTAAAAATAAAACAATGCTGAAATAATTGCTAATTAATTTTAATCAAGGTAACATGTTCATTTAATCGTGATGTTAATTTGACAACATATTGCCCAGCTCTAATTCAGACTGCTCAATCATGGAAAAAAATCAATATTACAGTCATTTTGATCAATATTGAACTGATTATTCAAACAATTATTTATCAGATACTCGATGCATTTATTTAGCATTTCTCTCTCTGTCAAGCACTTTATTAATCATTGATGCAAAATGTTGAAATTGAAAATAATCTAGACTACAAATATGTACCTTACTGCTGTTTTTCAGTGCATTAAATAAACATTAAAAAAGGCATATGTATCCAAAACAAACTATACATCCAGCTGTTCTGCAATTCCTCTACATTTAAAGGGAAAAAAACTTAATTATAAGTAAAAAATCCCTGAATAAACTTTAAGCTTTAGCGCAATGCTACATCCTTCCAAATCTAACATTTCTCTTAATGACACCCAACAAATTGCATCAGAAGCCACTGAGATTAACTTCAGAATAACTTACAGAAATTGCATAAATAAAAATGGCAAATATTTAGTAATAGTAATTATAGTAATATTTTATGTTTTGTCCCTGAAGAGTTAAATTACAGAAATCCCATTTAGTGATATGAAAGTGAGTCTTTGTGTGTTTTAATTGCAGAAGTTAGACTGAGACTTTTCTGCTTTCACACTGCGTCTTCCTGCCGTTGGGCTGCATGATGTTACAGCAAAAAGGAGAAAAGAAATATTGTTGCATATCATGACAAGTTTTAACAAATGCTTCACGCGCGCTGCAACACGCCTGTGCACACGCCTGTGCACACGCCTGTGCACATGCCTGTGCACACGGTGAGCTGATCCTGTCTGTCGACCTGCTGCTTCTTTCTGCCTGCTCCCTGCTGTTGTGGATATCATGTGCAGACACGTGCTCACATCAGCATCAGGGTTCCCACATGTCCTGGAAAACCTGGAAAATTAACATTTTTATAATCTTGAAAAACACATGGAAAATGAGAAAAAGAGTAAAATGTCCTGGAAAAGCTTGAGTTGTCCTGGAAAATGATTGTTCCTCTCTTTCGACGCCGTTTCGTCACCGCTTCGTCTTTGCTTCACCGCTGCTTTCACGCCGCTATGTTGCAGCTTCATTGCCGTTTGGTCGCAGCTTTGTTGCTGTTTGTCGCTGCTTTGTCACAGTTTCATCTCCACTTCAAGGAATAGTCCACCCACAGAATGATGTAACTTTATCTTCCACTTCCCCTCATGGTGAGAAAGACTCTGGAGCACTTTTTAATATTGCAAATGCAGCCGGTGATCAGGAAGGCTTCTCGTTTCTCCCCAACTTTCATATAATGGAGTTCACCGGGGTCCGAGCCAAAAAGGTCCATAAAAGTCCACAAAAATGTGTCAATATTCCTCCATACTGCTCGTCCAATGTAATCCAAGTGTCCTGAGTGGGTAGCGTCCAGAATTTACTGGAAATGACGTCATTTAGTAGTTTTTTAGAGCCTAAACAGTACTACATCAGTACTACATCACATCTCCTGCGAGCACACTGACGCGTGTAAATGAAAGTACAGAAGTCGCGGCAGACGAGATCGCACGTTCTCTTTTCTTTCTTTGTTTTAAATCAACATCAACCCCTCTTGGACCCTCTTGTGTTTGTCCCAGTTTGTCTGCAGCTCTGTCGCTCTTAGCACAATGTAAACAGCTAATTTCTTCTTCTACGCTTGTATTATCGGCAGAGTAGGCTCTGAACGCCGAGGCTTTCGTAGTTTCGCTTATGCGCGCTTCGCGGAAGTAAGATGTTGTCCTGTTTAGGCTCTAAAAATCTACTAAATGACGTCTTTTCGAGTAAATTCTACCCCTGTTTTGCCGCTGCTTCGTCTTCGTCTTTACTTCATCGCTGTAAAAAAGTATAAGCTACAATTGTAGAACACGTCTCCAAAAGCTTGTGGTGGAAGTTGTTCGTCTGTTGTGATAACTTGACTTGTTCTGTAGCAGCTGGAAATGTCCTGGAAAGCAACTTCTAGAAAAGAGTGAGGACCCTGCACATGCTAAAGGGCCTCATTTATTATTGTCAGCGTGTTGTAAATGTCTCCAGACGTATTTCTGCATCAGCTGCTCCTCTCCTCACCCTCCAGGCAGAAGAGTTCATCTCAGTCCAGCTGTGACTTTGGAAAAAGTCAGAATTTGGTCTTATTCCCGTTTTTAAACGACAGGAGAATCTCTACCAGCAAACTGTGGAAGTTTGCTTTCTTGCATGCAACTCCTCTGGAAGATTTGTGGATATTTAAGTGTCCAAACTTTGCCGCATGATGGAGAGTGATGGAGCCAAGTCACTGTTAACACTCCAGTTCTGCTCGGGATGCCTGTTGCCATAGTGATACTTCACATAAAGCAGCAAGCTGTGCAGAGTACCATGTGATTGCTACTACAAGTGATGCATGATATCATTTACGGATGCATTATAATGGAATTTTGGCTGATATCCAATATGCAGATATTTTAAACCTCATGTGGTTAACTGATATCAATACCGATATTAAAATAGAAAAAAATAAGCAGTCATTGCAAATAGCAGTTTTGTTATCTGTTTCCAACACTTTGAAAAATAGGAGTGGGAAAAAAATATTGATATACGGACATATCGTGATATTTTCATATGCCAATATCAAATCGATATTTAAAAATGGTATTTTACTTACAAAATTTTCAAGATTTCATTGTTTTGTTACAAAATTTCAATATTTCGTAAATTCTCGCAAGATTTTGAAACAGAACGATGAATTATCGCGAGATTTCGTGAGTAGAATAGATCGATATCGCATTTAAAATTAAAATATAAAATAAAAAAATTACAATTTTAGTGTATCAATATTTTTTTCCCCCCTTTTAGGTTTTAAATTAAAAAAAATTTAAAGGGATTTTTTTTTTTTTTGTTTTTTTAAGGGAAAAGGGGGATGTCCGATACTCAGCTTTAAGGATGGTATATGCTGATACCGATCGGGGGCCGATTATATCGTGCATTCCTAATATTATTAGCCCAATATTGGGTTTAAAACTCAACATTGATATCGTGCCAATACTTTTTGAATTTTGTTTATTTGATAGGGACACAGCAAATGAAAAACAAAGAAGAATCATTAAATACATCAGGTTTAGCCAAAAGTCTAGTTTCCATCTGTTGTCCGTAGCCAGGTCTTAAAATGAGGAAACACAGGAATATCACATTGTAAATAAAACGGCTATAAATATAATTAATAAATGTGTAACAGGCGATACTTGGATGCAAATCTGAGGAATGCTTATTTTTTTCCTCATTATTTATCTTATTATATAAGGATTAGATTAAAAGAAAATAAATAAATGAAAAAGAGAATTAATAAGCGAGACCAGTAAAACACCATTAAAATAAACAAAAACATGTATAATACAGGGGAAGTAACATGTCATGGTATGATCTGGGGCACGGGAACACCGTGCAAAGTCATGACGTGTCTGGCGTTTCTTATTTTACACAAGGAATGATTATTACAATATTTCCAGCTTCAGTATCGTCTCCGACGCGAGAAGCAGCAAATTATCGGTTATCCGTATCGGCTGAAATTTTTCATATCGTGCATAACTAGATATGACCAGGAGTCCTTGCAGGTAGAATAAGCCGAACACGGTTCAACACTCCTTTCGATGAAGATTTTCCGTCACATGTTTACATGACCAAGTATTTGGGTAATTTAAAGGAGTAATCCAGGGGTAATTACTGAGTTTTTACTGGCGTTTACGTGACCGTGTGCTACCGGGTAATTGCTACTATTAGGGATGTGTGATATGGACAAAAACATGTATCACGATAATTTCTGTTTCTTATCGTGGCAACAGTAAGTGATGATGAAAAAACCCCAATATCAGCTGAATCCTTTTATAAATCTACGCCTACATTTTGTCTTGAAAGCCTTAAAATAAGGCTCTCAAGCCCCCCCCCCCCCCCCCCCCCCCCCCCCCCCCCCTGCTGGGCTGTAACCAGCAGGAAATGTCACAGTTTGGTTTGCAGTTGATAAAAAGGGGTGTAGCGTAGAGGATGAAAGACCAGCGAGTACTGATAAAGATTATCAGCCAGTAACTACTCGTATCTCAGTTGGCAGCAACGGAGGGATGACAGGGTTCAGCTGGAGATCAGGTCCATCACCAAGCTTCCCCAGATTTGTCTTCTTTTCTGTGTGAACATGGAATTAAATAATGTTAAAAAGATGCAAAACGTTGGCTGTTCTGTTCCCACCAGCCGATCCTCCTGCAGAGTGATGATATATGTATGATAACGAGGGATGGGCGACGTGTGATCGTGTGTGATATATCGTCAAAGAAATTCCCCATGATGGTGATTTGTCATCTCACGATAAAAACGATAAATTTATCAGGTTGTATCTTGCAGGTGTACTACTTGAATTTAATTAATGTAGTTTAGTGGCTTCTAGCATTATTTTAGGACTCAAGATAGAATGTAGTGATATTTTTAACACAAACGATTTGGCTGCTATTTTTTATCGTCACTTATCGTGACCTTCATAAAAAACCGTAGTTATCGAGTATTAACCTGAGTATTATCATTATCACTTGGGATGCATGATGTAATCGGTATTGGCCTATATCAGCCCTAAAACTGAATATAGGACATCAGCCACCCCACCGATATTTTACCAATATTTAACCAATATAGGCCCAAATCCATTTTATTAGAGCCCGATAAATTCTGGCACGGTCATCTTGGAATATGGCCGTGCCATCAGGAAAGAAACATCCATTGATGGAATAACCTGCTCATTCAGTATATTCAGGTATCAGCTGACCTCATTATCTGAGCTCATACTGTTGCTGAACCTGGACCTGAGCAACTGCAGCAACCCCAGATCATCACACTGCCCCCACAGGCTCATACAGTAGCACTAGGCATGATGCTGCATCACTTCATCTGCCTTTCCGGCCACATTTCTTCCTGGAAGACGATGGTCCACCATCCTTCCAGTTTTTCAGAATGCGTTGGACTGTTCTGAACCCAGTTTTAGTAGTTTCTGCATCTCCTTAGATGTTTTCACCTCTTGATGCCAATGATCTGACCCTTCTCAGACAGACTAACATCTTTTCCACGACCACGGATGTGTCTTTCCACATGGTTGTTTAGGAAATGAGAAGCAAGTCATTGCACCAGTTGGGGTTAAATAACTTGTTGCAGCTGAAAGATAATCGCCCATCAGTAATTATCCAATAGGAGGCTCCTACCTATTTGCTTAGTTAAATCCAGGTGGCCACTTTTTTTGGGGGGGGGGGGGGCAGGCAGTGTGAATGCAGGTTATAATAGTTTTGGATTTTTCATTAGTTTCAGTTTTTATTTGGTTTTGACTTTTTGTTTTTCAATTCAGTTAGTTTTAATTAGTTTTTTGAGCAGTTTTACTGGTTTTTATTAGTTTTTATTTTTTGGAAAATGCTTAGTTCTAGTTCAGTTTTTATTAGTATCAGTCTTAGGTTTAGTTTAGGGGGATTTTTTTTTGTAAATTATAGGTATTTGTCTGGCGTGACATTCAAAATCATCAGAAAGTCACTCAAACTAAAGCAAAGTAAATAGATTAAATAGAAATAGATTTCATATCAAACCAAAAAGCATATGTATTAAATAAATTTCCACCAAAACTAAGAATAATTTTGCAATAATTTTAGTTAGTTTTTTAAAGACACAATAAAGTTTCAGTTATCGTATTTTGAAAAACTTCATTTTTATTTTTATTTCAGTTTAAGAAAATGTCTTTTCAATTTTTTTTAGTTTTTTCGTTAGTTTTAGTTAACCATAATAACCTTTGTTAGATCCTGTAGGAACCCTGCAGACTGACGGTCTTGTGTGTTTCAGGAGGAGGAGCTGTACCTGGTGAAGTGGAAGGGCTTCCCCGAGTCCGTCAACTCCTGGGAGCCCAAGAGAAACCTCAAATGTCCAAAACTGATGAAACTGTTCCACCTGGACCTGGACAAGGAGCTAAAGCGCCACAAAAGACGCTGCATTCCCAAAAAGCTGGACAAGGAGGTCGCCACCTTCCTGGTCCAGAAAGCCAAGCTACGGCAGAGCCTGCAGCGCTGGGAGGACCACCTGAATCACACCCGCAACCACCCCGGACGCATTTTCGTCACCAATGAGGTGGACCTGGAGGGTCCTCCCAAGAACTTCACCTACATTAACAACTATAAAGTGGGTCTGGGCATCGTGCTGAACGAGATGGCCGTGGGCTGCGAATGTAAAAACTGTTTTGAGGAGCCGGTGAGCGGCTGCTGCCCCGGCGCCTCCCTGCACCGCATGGCCTACAACGACCGGGGCCAGGTCCGGATCCGGCCGGGGAAGCCCATCTACGAGTGCAACTCGCGGTGCAGCTGCGGGCCGGACTGTCCCAATAGGGTGGTGCAGAAAGGCATCCAGTTCGACCTGTGCATCTTCAAGACGGAGAACGGGCGAGGCTGGGGGGTCCGCACGCTGCAGCACATCCGCAAGAACACCTTCGTCATGGAGTACGTCGGAGAGGTGAGACTCTGACCAGAGTACACATGTTGTTCAATTCATTACCAATAATTAAAGAGAAAGTAGAGATGGGCGATACCAGTAGTTTATGGTACTTATCAATATCGATACCGAAAGTTTTTTCCTTAAAACAAAATCACAGGATTGTACAGTTTGCATTAATATCTTAAAGGAGCTGTTCATGCTTTTAAATGTTCCAAAAGTAAATATAGGCATTTATAGCTAGATTTGCCCATCGTTACTATAGAAACTAATTTGGGTTAAATATTAGTTTTCGATGCATCTAATTTCCAACACGGAAGTAAGATGGCTGACTGTCCTGAACCGCGGAGCTCTCGACCAATTGCAGCATGTTTTACGCCCATTTCATGACGTCGCCCCGGAAGAGACACTTATTCTGAAGGGTCACAGAATTGTCTGTGCCCGGCACGGAGCTCTCATGTGGATGTTAGTAGTAAACATTGATGGATAATTACTCCGATCGACGGGATAAAACAGAGAGCCTGTTATGGGCTGTATGCGCTCGACCAGAGTCTGATATGGAGTTTGAAGTACACGCAGTACCACAGAAGTACAACAGAGACCCCTGACAAGTAAGTAATTCAGCGAACAAATCATAGGCTAACAGTTAGCATTGAGCTGAGAGATGTGTTGCTCACAGTGTTGTTGTCTGTCCATGCGCGTTTAAAGCAGGAACTGCGTAGGTTTCGAAGTAATCCAGAGAAAAAAACACTTTACTGCCGAGATTCATGAAGTTGTAGGAATGAAGTTCACACACAAAGTTGAGTTTTTTTCCCTGCTCTGAAGTTATAATTCAACCACTTCTGGCAAGTCGATTCATCCAGTACAACAAATAACTCCCACGCTGAACGCAACTGCATTTTCCCAACTTGCTGTCCTCTAGAGCTTAAAAAAAAAGAAAGAAAATTCTCCTGAATCTGGAGCAAACGTCTGTTAGCTGATGGCTGCTTGTCTCTGAGGAAATCTTCCTGCAGGTGTTAGTTTCTTCCTCAGAGAGTGTGTATCGGATTCTCTGAGTTTCTGTTCAACAGAGGGCGTCTTGCTACGATACTGAGCGTGCGCATTTGGACTTTGTGATTGGTGCCACGTTCATACGTAACGCGGTGGGTAGTCAGCGTGCAGGGAGGTAGCGCTTGGTTTAAATATTCATGTAGATTACTCAAATATGCATGAATGAAGAAAAATAACGATTTAAATCATTTCTTGATGAGGAAATAACACACTGACATGCTGAAAAGCTCTTAAAAGTCCATTTTTCATGATAGGGCTCCTTTAAATACAAGTGCAATATTTGATATGAATAAAACCTGAAAACAGAAGTATTTTTAAATAAATACCTTTAAAACAATAATAAATTGTGTTGATGAGTAAATTAAAGAAAAGTAAGATTAAAACTTCTTTAAATGTTTAAATATTTTAAGTTCAGGTTCAGATTTTTATTCATTCAGTGGAAAATGTTAAAATATCAAATGTAACAGTACAAATATGAATTTACCAAAACATAATGTTCAATAACCTGAAAGATACCAAAACATCATCACTCGCAGTAGCAGCAGCATCATGACATCTGATAGGCTACCACCATCATGTTACACAGAAGCTAGAATCTGATAGGCTACCACCATCATGTGACACAGAAGCTAGAATCTGATAGGCTACCACCATCATGTGATACAGAAGCTAGAATCTGATAGGCTACCACCATCATGTGATACAGAAGCTAGAATCTGATAGGCTACCACCATCATGTGATACAGAAGCTAGAATCTGGTAGGCTACCACCATCATGTGATACAGAAGCTAGAATCTGATAGGCTACCACCATCATGTGATACAGAAGCTAGAATCTGATAGGCTACCACCATCATGTGACACAGAAGCTAGAGTCTGATAGGCTACCACCATCATGTGATACAGAAGCTTGAATCTGATAGGCTACCACCATCATGTGATACAGAAGCTAGAATCTGATAGGCTACCACCATCATGTGACACAGAAGCTAGAATCTGATAGGCTACCACCATCATGTGACACAGAAGCTAGAGTCTGATAGGCTACCACCATCATGTGGTACGGAAGCTAGAATCTGATAGGCTACCACCATCATGTGATACAAAAGCTAGAATCTGATAGGCTACCACCATCATGTGATACAGAAGCTAGAATCTGATAGGCTACCACCATCATGTGATACAGAAGCTAGAGTCTGATAGGCTACCACCATCATGTGACACAGAGGCTAGAATCTGATAGGCTACCACCATCATGTGACACAGAAGCTAGAATCTGATAGGCTACCACCATCATGTGATACAGAAGCTAGAATCTGATAGGCTACCACCATCATGTGATACAGAAGCTAGAATCTGATAGGCTACCACCATCATGTGACACAGAAGCTAGAGTCTGATAGGCTACCACCATCATGTAACACAGAAGGTAGAATCTGATAGGCTACCACCATCATGTGACACAGAAGCTAGAATCTGATAGGCTACCACCATCATGTGATACAGAAGCTAGAATCTGATAGGCTACCACCATCATGTGATACAGAAGCTAGAATCGGATAGGCTACCACCATCATGTGACACAGAAGCTAGAATCTGATAGGCTACCACCATCATGTGACACAGAAGCTAGTATCTGATAGGCTACCACCATCATGTAAAAAAAAAAAAAAAAAAAAAAAAAAAAAAACACAGAAGCTAGAATCTGATAGGCTACCACCATCATGTGACACAGAAGCTAGTATCTGATAGGCTACCACCATCATGTGATACAGAAGCTAGAATCTGATAGGCTACCACCATAATGTGACACAGAAGCTAGAATCTGATAGGCTACCACCATCATGTGATACAGAAGCTAGAATCTGATAGGCTACCACCATCATGTGATACAGAAGCTAGAATCTGATAGGCTACCACCATCATGTGACACAGAAGCTAGAATCTGATAGGCTACCACCATCATGTGATGCAGAAACTACAGGGAGTGCAGAATTATTAGGCAAATGAGTATTTTGACCACATCATCCTCTTTATGCATTAGGGATGTAACAATTACAGCTAAAATGGTTAATCGTGATAAAATTCCCAACGATTAGTAACACCGTGTCAGAATTCAGTTATCGTGAAAACCGTGACTGATTACCGCACTTTGAAAAACTCCCAGTGATGCGGCTCATTGGCTGGAAAAGCAGCAGCAGTTGCAATTTGTAGTGTTTAATTTATGAAAACTTGGCGGAAGGCAACGAAGGCACCTTCGTGTACAGTAATCTTGAGATTTTTCCCCCTTCAAAAAGGACAAAGTAGACATTTAGACCCATTTTGGATATTTTTAAAGATGCTGGGGGGTATTTCTATATTACCGTGATAAAAATGATAACCAAGATATGAAAATTTCATATCGTTACATCCCTATTATGCATGTTGTCTTACACCAAGCTGTATCGGCCCAAAGCCTACTACCAATTAAGCATATCAGGTGATGTGCATCTCTGTAATGAGAAGGGTGTGGTCTAATGACATCATCACCCTATATCAGGTTTATTAGGTAAACACAATTATGAGGCAACTTAACAATTAACAAATATATACCCATTTCAATGATTTATTTTCACCAGGGAAACCAATATAACAGCTCAACATTCACAAATATACATTTCTGACATTCAAAAACCAAACAAAAAGAAATCAGTGACCAATATAGCCACCTTTCTTTGCAAGGACACTGAAAAGCTGCCATCCATGGATCCTGTCAGTGTTTTGATCTGTTCACCATCAACATTGCGTGCAGCAGCAACCACAGCCTCCCAGACACTGTTCAGAGAGGTGGACTGTTTTCCCTCCTTGTAAATCTCACATTTGATGAGGGACCACAGGTTCTCTATGGGGTTCAGATCAGGTGAACAAGGAGGCCATGTCATTAGTTTTTCTTCTTTTAGAGCCTTTCTTGCAGCCACGCTGTGGAGTACTTGGATGCGTGTGATGAAGCATTGTCCTGCATGAAAATCAGGTTTTTCTTGAAGGATGCGGACTTCTTCCTGTACCACTGCTTGAAGAAGGTGTCTTCCAGAAACTGGCAGTAGGACTGGGAGTTGAGCTTGACTCCATCCTCAACCCGAAAAGGCCCCACAAGCTCATCTCTGATGATAGCAGCCCATACCAGTACCCCACCTCCACCTTGCTGGCGTCTGAGTGGGACTGGAGCTCTCTGGCCTTTACCGATCCAGCCACGGGCCCATCCATCTGGCCCATACCAGTACCCCACCTCCACCTTGCTGGCCTGAGGGGACTGGAGCTCTCTGGCCTTACCGATCCGCCACGAGCCCACCATCTGGCCCACCAGCCCCACCTCCACGCTGGCGCTGAGGGGACTGGAGCTCTCTGGCCCCGACCAGCCACGAGCCCATCCATCTGGCCCATACCAGTACCCCACCTCCACCTTGCTGGCGTCTGAGTGGGACTGGAGCTCTCTGGCCTTTACCGATCCAGCCACGGGCCCATCCATCTGGCCCATACCAGTACCCCACCTCCACCTTGCTGGCGTCTGAGTGGGACTGGAGCTCTCTGCCCTTTACCGATCCAGCCACGGGCCCATCCATCTGGCCCATACCAGTACCCCACCTCCACCTTGCTGGCGTCTGAGTGGGACTGGAGCTCTCTGCCCTTTTCCGATCCAGCCACGGGCCCATCCATCTGGCCCATACCAGTACCCCACCTCCACCTTGCTGGCGTCTGAGTGGGACTGGAGCTCTCTGGCCTTTACCGATCCAGCCACAGGCCCATCCATCTGGCCCATCCAGACTCACTCTCATTTCATCAGTCCATAAAACCTTAGAAAAATCAGTCTGAGACATTTCTTGGCCCAGTCTTGACGTTTCAGCTTGTGTGTCTTGTTCAGTGTTGGTGGTTTTTCAGCCTTTCTTACCTTGGCCATGTCTCTGAGTATTGCAACTTGTGGGTGGGGAAAAAATGGGCGAAATCGAGACAAAACAAAGATGGCGGGCAGCGCTAAGACTAAAGAAAGATGGCGCGCGTACGAGTGGTAAGAAAGTATAAGGAGGAGGCCACACAATGGAGGGTATAGGGAGAGGGATGGCGAATCGAAGCCAATGACAATGGACACTCGGAGATGGCGCAGTTAGACAGAGGAGGGAGACGGAGAGAAGCACGAGCTCATGCTGGCGGGGGGAGAGCTGAGCTGAGCTCTAGCTGGCGGGATGGAACTGAGGAGCTGAGCTCTAGCTGGCGGGATGGAACTGCAGCTGAGCTGAGCTCCACTGCTGGCGGGGTGGAACTGAGCTGATGCTGGGAGCTGTTGTTGATGTATATAATTAAAGTCACGTCTAACAGTTATTGTTTATTGTAGTAATATATTGGTCACTTGGGATAAATAAAGTTTTAATTTATTCAAGTGATTGGCACCGTATTAAGATTAACGGAATGAAGATGAAGATGCATTTAGGAAGCTAGAACAGGTAAATATCGAGATGTTCAACTCTGAATGTTTCTTATCATATTGTTGGAAAATAATATTTGTTGCTTAAAAGAAGATAATAGAAAAGTAAATGAGAGATTAACGGAGGAAATAAAGGGAGAAAAAGAGAGGGCTGCTCCCTGCCAGCTCTCAAGTTAAAATATAAAAGCGGAAATGAGGAGATAAGATAATGAGAAGACTAAAAAGGAAGGAGAAAGAGCAGAAAAAATAGATAGATAATGAAAAAATAGTAACCCAGCCCTAACACCTTGTGCTTTTGGGCTCTCCAGTGATGCTGCAGCTCTGAAATATGGAAAAACTGCTGGCAAGTGGCATCTTGGCAGCTGCACACTTGACTTTTCTCAGTTCATGGTCAGTTATTTTGCACCTTGGTTTTTCCACACGTTTCTTGTGACCCTGTTGACTATTTTGAATGAAACGTTTGATTGTTGGATGATCACGCTTCAAAAGCTTGGCAATTTTAAGAGTGCTGCATCCCTCTGCAAGATATCTCACTATTTTTGACTTTTCGGAGCCTGTCAAGTCCCTCTATGACCCATTTTGCCAAAGGAAAGGAAGTTACCTAATAATTCTGTTTGTCTAATAAACCTGATATAGGGTGATGATGTCATTAGACCACACCCCTTCTCATTACAGTGCTGGTCATTATGGAAGTGGGAGTGGGACTGGGGGGTGAGTCACACCCGCAATGGTTCAGCTGTGGCGGAAAACAGTTGAACCTGAAAACACGGTTTGCTAAGGCTGCTAGCCGTGTTGGACAGTGGCGTTGTAGTTCACATATACGAATGAAAATGTGAATTACACTACAGCAGCTTCTTACATGTTAACAATCTACGGTCGATGATTTATGAAAAAATATAAGTGAAGTGTAAATAAATGTAAATTAAGAAGCTCTAAAGCTAACACTGGGCGCGGCCTTTAATTGACTGGGCTGCGGAGTTGTCCGCTTTCAGTGGGAAACGCTTAGGGGCGTCAGTTGAAACTTCCTACTCGGAACTCGGAATTTCCGACTTCCGAGTTCAAATGGAACGCAGCAAGAGATGCACATCACCTGATTTGCTTAATTGGTAGTAGGCTTTGGGCCGATACAGCTTGGAGTAAGACAACATGCATAAAGAGGATGATGTGGTCAAAATACTCAATTGCCTAATAATTCTGCACTCCCCGTAGAATCTGATAGGCTACCACCATCATGTGATACAGATGCTTCCTCACATTAAAGAGTGAACCTGTGGGGTTTGTCCTTGTTGTTTGTAAATGTTTGTAAAAAGCTGAGGTTTTCCCCTCAGATCATCACCACGGACGAAGCCGAGAAGCGGGGCCACTTCTACGACCGCCAGGGCTCCACGTACCTGTTCGACCTGGACTACGTGGAGGACGTTTACACGGTGGACGCGGCTCATCTCGGAAACATTTCCCACTTCGTCAACCACAGCGTGAGTGTTGAGGAATAACTGGAGAAGCAGCGTGTCCTCTGGTTGTTCCCAAACATCCCTGATGTGGATGTTCTCTGTCTGCAGTGCAACCCCAACCTGCAGGTGTTCAACGTGTTCATAGACAACATCGATGAGAGGCTTCCTAGAATCGCCTTATTTTCTACACGGGCCATTCGGGCAGGAGAGGAGCTCACCTTCGACTATAAGATGCAAAGTAAGTTCCCTTAAAAAGTCTGGAGTTCTTAACTTAAAATTTAAGGCCTTATTAGGTCTTAACAAGGGAACTGTTTTGAAATCAGTTTCAGTTCAATTCAGGACTGAATTGATTTTATATGGAAGATTAGAGCCACTGAAAAAAAAAATCTGAGAAAAAGGTCAGAATTCTGACTCTTTCAGAAATTAAAAAAAATATCTCCTGAATTTTTTTTTCTTTTTTTCCCCAAATGTTTAGGAGGAAAAAAGTCAGAATTCCTTTTCAGAAATTGGGGGGAAAAAATCTGAATCTTTTCCCCCCAAATGTTCTGGGAAAAAAGTCAGAATTCTGACTTTTTCAAAAATTGGAAAAAAATCTCCAGAAATTTTAATTTTTTTTATAAATTTTTTTTTCAAATTTTTTGAAGAAAAAAAGTCAGAGTTCCTTTTCAGAAGTTAGCGCCGAAAGCCCAGAAAGGGAAAAAAAAAAATCGGAATTTTTTTCCCCAAAATTTTCTGGGAAAAAAAAGTAAGAATTCTGACTTTTTCAGAAATTGGAAAAAAATGTCCAGAAATTTTAATATTATTTTTCAAATGTTTTCAAGAAAAAAGTTCCTTTTCAGAAGTTGGAAAAAAAATCTCCTGAATTTTTTTTTCCCTAAATTTTCCGGAAAAAAAGTCTGAATTCTGACTTTTTCAGAAATTGGGAAAAAAATCGCCGATTTTTTTTCGAATGTTTTGGAGAAAAAAAGTCAGAATTCTGACTTTTTCAAAAATTGGAAAAAAAAATCTCCAGAAATTTTAATTTTGTTTTTATATTTATTTTTTTCAATTTTTTTAAAGAAAAAAAGTCAGAGTTCCTTTTCAGAAGTTAGAGAAAAAAATCTCCAGATTTTTTTTCCCTAAATTTTCCGGAAAAAAAGTCAGAATTCTGACTTTTTCAGAAATTGGAAAAAAAATCGCCTGATTTTTTTTTTTCGAATGTTTTGGAGAAAAAAAGTCAGAATTCCTTTTCAGAAATTGGAAAAAAAAATGTCCAGAAATTTTAATTTTATTTTTATTTTTCAAATGTTTTCAAGGAAAAAAGTTCCTTTTCAGAAGTTGGGAAAAAAAAATCTCCTGAATTTTTTTTTTCTAAATTTTCCGGGAAAAAACGTCTGAATTCTGACTTTTTCAGAAATTTGGAAAAAAATCTGCTGATATTTTTTTTTTTTTCAAAATTTTCTGGAAAAAAAATCAGAATTCTGACTTTTTCAGAAATTGAAGAAAAAAAAATCTCCAGAAAAAAGATTTTTTTTCAGATGTTCTGGGAAAAGTTGAAATTCCCACATTTTTCAGTCAGAATTCTGACTTTTTTTTCTCAGAATTTTTTTTTTCTTCAGTGGCCCTGTTCCTCTTCCTTAGATTTAGTCTCTTTTTAAAAGTAAGGAAGTTTCATCCCATTCAGGAACTAAATTAATAAAAATAAAGTTTTTAAATCAGCGATGGGACTTTAACCTGTTAATTAGATTACTTACCATAAAATGAATGCATTTAATCTCAGTTTGCATTGGAGGCGATGCAGAACGCATGTCAGTGCCGGTATTCCGGTCCACCCGATTACGCTGATGTACGAGGCAGAACTTGGAGACTTCATCACTATCTTTAGCCAGTTTCAGACCCTGCAAACAATTTCTTTTAAAAAGGAAAAACAACAAATCTAGCAGGATTTTCTGGTGTTACTGGAGACCTTTAGACAGACGTAAAAGAACGATTGATTAGCTACAGATAGAGCATATTCAGCTCTTCTGCATGAACCAGACTGAAAATAAAACTCAAAACTGACACTTTCAGATATGATGCTTCCTAATGAAAAGCTTGGACAGAAATTTTAAAAATACTGTGACACGCAGCCTCAACTTTGTCTGTTCAGTTTTGGCTGGGGATGTTTTCAGTTTATTTTTGTATTATGTATTTATTTTTCAAATTAAAATATGATTAAATGCATTTTTTTCTTGGGTAGCACTTGAGTTAACAATATTAATGTCTGTTTATTATTTTATTCAGCGTCCACTAAAATCCATTTTTTTTATACGTTACTTTTTGGGGCAAAAAATAACTTTTTTTTAACCATTTTTTAAAAAATCAAGTCCTATTTTGAATTTCTGGGATTATTTGAATGTTTCTAATAATGCATCATGTTGGTCTTAAATCTGATTCATAAAGGTTTTTAAATGTAACTTGCTGAAACCTGCCAGAACCCTGTAAATTATTAATAAATCTTTGCCTTTGTTCACTTCCAGTTGATCCAGTTGACACAGAAAGCACCAAAATGGACTCCAGTTTCAGTCTAGCAGGACTCCCGTCGTCCCCGAAGAAGAGGATCCGAGTGGAGTGTCGATGTGGATCAGAATCCTGTCGGAAATACCTGTTCTGACTGGGACCAGCTTGAAAACTAGAGATTTTTATTTTTTTATATATAAAGCATTTATCATTTTTAATAGTGAAGGCCAGCGCCGACTTTTTAGCCGCGGCAGATTCTGTAAAGACGTCAATTCTGGGATTTTTTTCTTTTTTAAAGAAGAAAACGGATAATTTCACGTCCTTCCCTCCAGGTTTGCATCCGTGTTGCAGGACTGCTCTGAAATCTGCTCCCAACCCGCTTGGCTGAGTCGCATCACTGTGAAGCAACCCCAGCAGGAAGACGACAAAGCTGCGCTTTAGAAAACTTTAACGTCGACAACCTGCGGCCATGTTGCCCCCCCGCATCTTCCCTGCTGCAGTTCATCATTGGACACAGTTGTGCTTGAAAGTTAAGCCCCGTTTCCACCCGCGGGTCTGGGTCAGGTCGGGCCGGGCCAGGCCATATCGGGTAGGTTTGGGTACGGATGTGTTGATTTCACGCTGTGTCCCCACAGCAACCTGTACCCTTATTCTGGAGGTGGAGAATTAGCTGGACAGCGCTGCTACGTGATTGTGTGACATCATCGCCATGTAACGCCGTTTAACCAAAACACCGCGCCACACGTGACAGAAACAGAAAGGAGTCACCCCGGCTTTGTTTTTACGCTGGGTCACGCGGGAAGTGGCGGATTTTTCAATGAATCAGCTGATTGCTGTGTATTAGCTCCACCTCTTTGGTCCGGATCGGTTAGATCAGTACCCCTACCGAAGGGTGCCAAAAAAGTAGTCCGGGTCGGGTCGGATATAAGGGTACCCGTCCCAGTTTTTATCTGTGGAGACGCAAAAAAACGTGGACCGATCCGGCCCGACCCGACCCAGACCCGCTGGTGGAAACGGGGCTTTAAAGTCATCATTTCTAACTTATTCTGTTAATGTCAGCAAGTTTGTTTCAGGTTTGGTGAAAGTAGCAGCCGACGTTTAGACAAAAAGAGGACAAAAAACGTCTTCGTTAAAGGGAAATTTGGCTTTTTTTTAACCTGGGGTGTGTTTTCATCTGTCTTTTCATATATGTACGTGATGGAAAAAGGAATTTTCCAGATATCTCCAGTATTTATCCGGGCAGACAGCCTAGCAGCAGCTAGCAGCCCAGCTAAAGATAAGTGTGGGTCAACTGGCCCCCGCGTCTAAGTTCACCCTAAAAACCTGCTTTTTATCCACCCTGAAGGGCTCAGATAGTCTCAACGAGTGTCCGACATTATAAAAGGCTCGTTTGTTTCGGTGTTTGTCCAAAACTCGGGACGTTGGGAATCAAACCTTGTTCCGAAATCGTGCGATAACTCGCGTCCCCCACTGGTGTTTTGACGTGAGTTATTGCGTGATTTCAGAAATCGTGCAGTAACTCATGTCCTCCACTGATGATTTGACGCAAGTTATTGCGTGATTTCGGAATTCGTGCGATAACACGCGGCCCCCACTAGTGTTTTGACCAAAGTTATCGTGATTTTGGAAATTGCACGATAACTTGCGTGATTTCAGAAATTGTGCAATAACTCGTGTCCTCCACTGATGTTTTGACCCGAGTTATTGTGTGATTTCTGAAATCGTACGATCACTCGCAGCCCCCACCGTTGTTTTTACGTGAGTTATTGCGTGATTTTGGAAATCGTGCAATAACACACATCCCCCACTGATGTTTAAACGCGAGTTATCGCGTGATTTCCGAAATCACGCGATAACTCGCGTCCCCCACTGGTGTTTTAACGCGAGTTATCGCGTGATTTCCGAAATCACGCGATAACTCGCGTCCCCCACTGGTGTTTTAACGCGAGTTATAGCATGATTTCCGAAATCACGCGATAACTCGCGTCCCCCACTGGTGTTTTAACGCGAGTTATCGCGTGATTTCCGAAATCACGCGATAACTCGCGTCCCCCACTGGTGTTTCAACGCGAGTTATCGCATGATTTCCGAAATCACGCGATAACTCGCGTCCCCCACTGGTGTTTTAATGCGAGTTATAACATGATTTCCGAAATCACGCGATAACTCGCGTCCCCCACTGGTGTTTCAACGCGAGTTGTCGCATGATTTCCGAAATCACGCGATAACTCGTGTCCCCCTCTGGTGTTTCAACGCGAGTTATCGCATGATTTCCGAAATCACGCGATAACTCGTGTCCCCCTCTGGTGTTTCAACGCGAGTTATCGCATGATTTCCGAAATCACGCGATAACTCGCGTCCCCCACTGGTGTTTCAACGCGAGTTATCGCATGATTTCCGAAATCACGCGATAACTCGTGTCCCCCTCTGGTGTTTCAACGCGAGTTATCGCATGATTTCCGAAATCACGCGATAACTCGCGTCCCCCGCTGGTGTTTCAACGCGAGTTATCGCATGATTTCCGAAATCACGTGATAACTCGCGTCCCCCGCTGGTGTTTCAACGCGAGTTATCGCATGATTTCCGAAATCACGCGATAACTCATGTCCCCCCCTGGTGTTTCAACGCGAGTTATCGCATGATTTCCGAAATCACGCGATAACTCGCGTCCCCCACTGGTGTTTCAACGCGAGGTTATCGTGCATGATTTCCGAAATCACGCGATAACTCGTGTCCCCCTCTGGTGTTTCAACGCGAGTTATCGCATGATTTCCGAAATCACGCGATAACTCGCGTCCCCCGCTGGTGTTTCAACGCGAGTTATCGCATGATTTCCGAAATCACGCGATAACTCATGTCCCCCGCTGGTGTTTCAACGCGAGTTATCGCGTGATTTCCGAAATCACGCGATAACTCGCGGCCCCCGCTGGTGTTCTGACCCGAGTCATTGCGTGATTTCAGAATGAGATTTGATTTCCAGCTTCCGGAGATTTGGACACAGACACCAAAAAAAAAAAAAGAGATCGCCAGGTAAATCGGTAAAGGGCTCGGATAGTCTCAGCGAGTGTCCAACAAAATACTAGCGTGGATAAACGAACGGACGTATCTACCTGCCGATCGCCATTTGTTTTGCTATTTACATCTCGGGACGCTGGAAATCAAATCTCGTTCTGAAATCGCGCGATCACGCATAGATACTTTGGTTCATGTCTCCTCTCTAGTATGATGTCGGACACTCGTTGAGATTATCCGAGCCCTTCAGGGAGGAAAAAGGCAGGTTTTTAGGGTGAACTTAGACGCGGGGGCCAGTTGCCCCATACTTATTAGCTGGGCTGCTAGCTGCTGCTAGGCTGCCTGCCCGGATAAATACTGGAGATATCTGGAAAATTCCTTCCTCCATCACTCACATATATGAAACGACGGATGAAAACACACCCCAGGTGAAAAAAACCCAAACTGAATTCCCCTCTGAGCCGCCCCCGCCGCTCCTCTGTGGTCGTTCCCGGACCAACGGACGGCGCTGCTGGTCTGGAGGGTGACGGGGTCCCACACTGGCCGTGAGGCCGAGCTGGAGGTCGGCATGGCAACACATTCGCCCATCTCGGGGGTTGGTTTGCCGCGTGGTATCGTTTATATCGTATCATGAGAATACTGCCGTGTTTTTTGACAGGTATAGAATGCAATGTGGTGACATCACGTGACCGGTGCGCATGGCGGATTAACGGGTATCGGCTTCAAACCCATCGGAAACAGTTTTTTTTTTAAAGGTACAGTGTGTAAAAATTACTGACAGCTAATGGTAAAGATGGTTTAGCAATTACTTCATATTCCGTACTGTTGTGAATGTACTAGAGATGTAACGATAACCGACAAAATGATCAACACTGATAAAATTCCCAACGATTAGTAATACTGTTTCAAATTTTAGTTATTGTTAAAATCGTGATTGATGACCGCACTTTGAAAAACGCACTGTTATGTTGCGTATTAGCTGGAAAAGCAGCAGCAGTCCCAGTTTGCAAAGTTTAATTTATGAAAACATGGTGGAAAGCAGCGATGGGCCCGTGTGGACAGTTCTCTGGAGATTTGTCCCCCCCCTTTAAAAGGACAAAGTAGACATTAGACCCATTTTGGATATTTTTAAAGATGCTGGGGGGTATTTCAGTAATACCGCGATCATTTTGGTCACAATAACTGTTACATGAAATTTTCATATCGTTACATCCCTAAAATGTACGGTGGCCGTTAGCAGCCAAAATTCTCCGGGACATAAAGATATTTTCATCTGTGATCCAGTAGTCTCAGGTGTAGCTATGACTGTACTAAAGTACAGTACTTTTAATGTATTGAGGCATTCAAAGTACTGTACTGTAGTATAGTACAGTACTTTTAAGGTGTAGCTATGACTACTACAGTACTTTTAATGTCTTTTAAGGCATTAAAAGTACCGTACTGTAGTCCAGTACGGTACTTTTAAGGTGTAGATGTGACTGTACTACAGTACTTTTAAGGCATTAAAAGTGCTGTACTGTAGGGTAGTACAGTACTTTTAAGGTATAGCTATGACTGTACTACAGTACTTTTAATGTCTTTTAAGGCATTAAAAGTACCGTACTGTAGTACAGTACGGTACTTTTAAGGTGTAGATGTGACTGTACTACAGTACTTTTAAGGCATTAAAAGTACCGTACTGTAGTATAGTACGGTACTTTTAATTCAATTCAATTCAATTCAATTCAACTTTATTTGTATAGCGTCCATTCATGACAATGTCACCTCAGGGCGCTTAAACAGACAGAAAAATTCAGGTCAGATTCATAATAGCCTAGTTAAGGTGTAGCTATGACTGTACTACAGTACAGTACTTTTAAGGCATTAAAAGTGCTGTACTGTAGGGTAGTACAGTACTTTTAAGGTATAGCTATGACTGTACTACAGTACTTTTAATGTCTTTTAAGGCATTGAAAGTACCGTACTGTAGTACAGTACTTTTAAGGTGTAGCTGTGACTGTACTACAGTACAGTACTTTTAAGGCCTTAAAGTGCTGTACTGTAGTATAGTACAGTACTTTTAAGGTGTAGCTGTGACTGTACTACAGTACAGTACTTTTAAGGCATTAAAAGTGCTGTACTGTAGGGTAGTACAGTACTTTTAAGGTGTAGCTGTGACTGTACTACAGTACAGTTCTTTTAAGGCATTGAAAGTACCGTACTGTAGTACAGTATAGTTCTTTTAAGGTGTAGCTGACTGTACTACGGTACAGTACTTTTAATGCCTTAAAAGGCAGTGGTATAGTACGATACTTTTAAGGTGTAGCTATGATGGTGCTACAGTATAGTAAAGTAATTTTGATGTATTGAGGCATTAAAAGTACCATACTGTAGTGTAGTACAGTACTTGTAAGGTGTAGCTGTGACTGTACTACAGTATAGTTCAGTAATTTTAATGTATTGAGGCATTTAAAAGTACCATACTGTAGTGTAGTACAGTACTTGTAAGGTGTAGCTGTGACTGTACTACAGTACCTATAATGTCTGTACTTATCCCAAACAGTGCTCTAACTCTCATTAAACAAACCTGGTACAGCAGTTTTAAAGCTCACACACATTATTTTGTCCATTTAGGGACACCGTAGTAAAAATGGTGGCACAAATATGGCCGCCTCCATTTACGTGCACCTGCAGCAAGTAGATATAAATGACTCATTTGAAGGAAATAAACATCTAACAGCTGTTCTAGTGCAGCGATTACACATCAATAGAAACAGTTTTGAGTTATATATCACATTTTTCTACTATTGAACTTTATTTTTACACACTGCACCTTTAAATCTAATTAAAATAAAAAATAAAGGCATAAATTTCAACAGAATTAACAGAGGCTAAGTTTTCTGTGGCCGTCAATATCGTTTCTGATATTGATAATGCAATGTTTTTTTGTTTTTTTGTTTTACATAATTTTTTTGGGCTATATCGCGTCTAACTAGTGGGGTGGGAAAAAAAATATCGATACAATGAAATATCGTGATATCATATTGATATTTAAAAACGTATTGATATATTTTACTAAAAATAATGAAATTTCGTGAAATTTCTTTTGAAAAATAAATTGATACCACGTTTTTATGCATCGACATATGAAAATATCGCAATATTTCAGTGTATTGCTATCCCCCCCCCCCCCCCCCCCCCTACCAACTAGTCTCTACAGTTAACAGATCATCTGTACTGTCTCCAGTTTCCTTTAAAATCGGCGGGATATATATAAAAAAAATCAGCTTATAAAATGATATTTTTACCCGTATCGTCCGTCTGAGTTGCCGCAGAGGAACGGCAGCGGCTTATCGAGTCCGAACGGCGTCGATGGGTGCAGCCAAACCTGGTCCTGAGTTTCCCCGGGATGCGGATCATGCTGGAACACCTCCCTCCATCAACTCTTCTTCTCTACGTTAAATAGATTGTACATATTTGGGGAAAAGACTAACTCGGTCTTGCTGAGATGAACTCGAGCCTGAATCGTGGCACCCGAACGCGAAAACGCCGGAACATTAACAAGAATCTGGATGTTTTCCAGCAGGACGATTCGTGTCCCTGCAGCTCTGCTCCGACCAAAGAAAGGCCTCCAGGAAAACGATGACTCAGCAGGAGCTGGACGACAGCGCGGCGGATAAAACATTCATGAGGTTTCTCCTTTACCTGCTTTTAGCGTCCTGATTCTGTACAGATTAGTTGTCAAATAGCTGGTTAATGTTTGTTTTAAACATTTTGACTTGAGACTTTTTAATTGTACTTTTTTATTTGTGACTTGATAGTTGATGAAATGTAAATAAATGTTTATAAAGTAAAGTGATGTTTGTGTTTATGAATAGAAATGGATCTCTAAACTAACAGTTAAGTGATTCTGGATTCTTTGTGTTGATTTCTGATGGTTGAACTTTTAATCCTGAAGTTCAGATGAAGAGGATGGAAGCGTATTCGGGAAAAAAGAGAATTATGAGAAAAAAGTTTGAATTGTGACTTTTCCAGAACATGAAAGAAAATATAAAGAAATATAAAGAAAATAGTTTTTAAAGGAGATTTCTTGTCTCAATTTCTGAAAAAGTTCCGAATTCTGGCTTTTTTCCAGAAATTGGGAAAAAGAAAATAATTTTTTTTTCTTTTTAGAAATTTTCCCCAAGAAAATTTCGATTTTCCACTAATTGACAAAAAAAAATTCCAGATTTTTTAAAAATTATTGTTCAAGATTTTAATTTATTGATTTTAATTTCAGAATTCTGACTTTTTTTTCTTATTTTAGAAATTAGGGGGAAACCAAATCTCCTGATTATAATTTTTTTGTTTGTTTCAGGAAAATAGTTCAAATTCTGACTTTTTTTTCTCCAAAAAGTGAAAAGAATCTTCTGATTTTTCTTTTTCTTTTAATGTAACTTTAAAAAACATTCAGAATTATGACTTTTTTTTAGAAATTGGGGGGGAAAATCGGGAGGAAAAAAAATCAGCTGTTTTTTCATTTTTTTGTTTTAAGGTTACAGTAATAAATCAGAATTCCGACTTTTTTTTTGGAATTTGACAAAATCTCCAAATTTTTCTTTTTTTTTATTTTCCAATGTTACTATGTCGGAATCCCCCCCCCCCCCCCCAACAACAACAACAAAAACCTTAAAGAAAGTTGGGGGGATTTTTTTGTTTTTCAATTTCTATAAAAAACAAAGTAGTTAGAAGTTTTTATTTTTACATGGGAATTAACCGCTGTCTGTTTACAGCATTTCCTGCTTCTTCTGAGAAAAAAATGGATTAAATATGTGTAAAGTAACATCTTGTTTAGGGGTCACCAACTCCGGCCGTTGTAAATGACCCGGATACTGAGAGACTGTTGCTTCTCCCTGGGCTTTTATTTTGGTAATTATACCTGGCAGGATGCACCACTGATCGCTTTAATGTGTAGCAGGTGTGGTTCACCTTCATATGACTTGCTGTTCTGCAGGAAAGCTACCAGCTGGATGTGAATTGTTTTCTTTGTCCTTGTAAAATTACGGCTTTATCCTCAAAGTCTAGAAAAAACTTTGATTTATTATTTTACTCTGTAAGAGGTAGGTAAAGGACAAAAGAGGACAGCCCGGGTCCAGAAAGTAAAAATCCTGTCCAGCACTGGTCCAACCAATCAGTGAAGCAGCTGGACGTAATCGCAGCTCTTCTGCAGGTAGACGAGCTCGTTACTGAAAACACCTGCTCTACCTGTGCAGGTGGATCCAAAAACAAGGACGGATTTTCACCTGAAATGTCCCTCTGATGCAGGCTGAGGACGCATTTTCACCTGAAATGTTCCTCTGATACAGGCTGAGGACGGATTTTCACTTCCTGGCACCTGAAATGTCCCTCTGATACAGGCTGAGGACAGATTGTCACTTCCTGGCACCTGAAATGTCCCTCTGATGCAGGCTGAGGACGCATTTTCACCTGAAATGTTCCTCTGATACAGGCTGAGGACGGATTTTCACTTCCTGGCACCTGAAATGTCCCTCTGATACAGGCTGAGGACGGATTTTCACTTCCTGGCACCTGAAATGTCCCTCTGATACAGGCTGAGGACGGACTGTCACTTCCTGGCACCTGAAATGTCCCTCTGATACAGGCTGAGGACAGATTGTCACTTCCTGGCACCTGAAATGTCCCTCTGATACAGGCTGAGGACCGATTGTCACTTCCTGGCACCTGAAATGTCCCTCTGATACAGGCTGAGGACGGATTTTCACTTCCTGGCACCTGAAATGTCCCTCTGATACAGGCTGAGGACGGATTGTCACTTCCTGGCACCTGAAATGTCCCTCTGATACGGGCTGAGGACGGATTGTCACTTCCTGGCACCTGAAATGTCCCTCTGATACAGGCTGAGGACGGATTGTCACTTCCTGGCACCTGAAATGTCCCTCTGATACAGGCTGAGGACGGATTGTCACTTCCTGGCACCTGAAATGTCCCTCTGATACAGGCTGAGGACGGATTTTCACTTCCTGGCACCTGAAATGTCCCTCTGATACAGGCTGAGGACGGATTTTCACTTCCTGGCACCTGAAATGTCCCTCTGATACAGGCGGAGGACGGATTGTCACTTCCTGGCACCTGAAATGTCCCTCTGATACAGGCTGAGGACGGATTTTCACCTGAAATGTCCCTCTGATACAGGCTGAGGACGGATTGTCACTTCCTGGCACCTGAAATGTCCCTCTGATACAGGCTGAGGACGCATTTTCACTTCCTGGCACCTGAAATGTCCCTCTGACACAGGCTGAGGACGGATTTTTCCTCACCTGAAATGTCCCTCTGATACAGGCTGAGGACGGATTGTCACTTCCTGGCACCTGAAATGTCCCTCTGATACAGGCTGAGGACGGATTTTCACTTCCTGGCACCTGAAATGTCCCTCTGATACAGGCTGAGGACGGATTTTCACTTCCTGGCACCTGAAATGTCCCTCTGATACAGGCTGAGGACGGATTTTCACTTCCTGGCACCTGAAATGTCCCTCTGATACAGGCTGAGGACGGATTGTCTCTTCCTGGCACCTGAAATGTCCCTCTGATACAGGCTGAGGACAGATTGTCACTTCCTGGCACCTGAAATGTCCCTCTGATACAGGCTGAGGACGCATTTTCACTTCCTGTCACCTGAAATGTCCCTCTGATACAGGCTGAGGACAGATTGTCACTTCCTGGCACCTGAAATGTCCCTCTGATACAGGCTGAGGACAGATTTTCACTTCCTGGCACCTGAAATGTCCCTCTGATACAGGCTGAGGACGCATTTCACTTTTTCACCTGAAATGTCCCTCTGATACAGGCTGAGGACGGATTTTCACTTCCTGGCACCTGAAATGTCCCTCTGATACAGGCTGAGGACGGATTGTCACTTCCTGGCACCTGAAATGTCCCTCTGATACAGGCTGAGGACGGATTGTCACTTCCTGGCACCTGAAATGTCCCTCTGATACAGGCTGAGGACGGATTTTCACTTCCTGGCACCTGAAATGTCCCTCTGATACAGGCTGAGGACGGATTGTCTCTTCCTGGCACCTGAAATGTCCCTCTGATACAGGCTGAGGACAGATTGTCACTTCCTGGCACCTGAAATGTCCCTCTGATACAGGCTGAGGACGGATTGTCACTTCCTGGCACCTGAAATGTCCCTCTGATACAGGCTGAGGACGGATTTTCACTTCCTGGCACCTGAAATGTCCCTCTGATACAGGCTGAGGACGTGATTTTCACTTCCTTCACCTGAAATGTCCCTCTGATACAGGCTGAGGACGGATTGTCACTTCCTGGCACCTGAAATGTCCCTCTGATACAGGCTGAGGACGGATTGTCACTTCCTGGCACCTGAAATGTCCCTCTGATACAGGCTGAGGACGGATTGTCACTTCCTGGCACCTGAAATGTCCCTCTGATACAGGCTGAGGACGGATTGTCTCTTCCTGGCACCTGAAATGTCCCTCTGATACAGGCTGAGGACAGATTGTCACTTCCTGGCACCTGAAATGTCCCTCTGATACAGGCTGAGGACGGATTTTCACTTCCTGGCACCTGAAATGTCCCTCTGATACAGGCTGAGGACGCATTTTCACTTCCTGGCACCTGAAATGTCCCTCTGATACAGGCTGAGGACGGATTGTCTCTTCCTGGCACCTGAAATGTCCCTCTGATACAGGCTGAGGACAGATTGTCACTTCCTGGCACCTGAAATGTCCCTCTGATACAGGCTGAGGACGGATTGTCACTTCCTGGCACCTGAAATGTCCCTCTGATACAGGCTGAGGACGCATTTTCACTTCCTGGCACCTGAAATGTCCCTCTGATACAGGCTGAGGACGGATTTTCACCTGAAATGTCCCTCTGATACAGGCTGAGGACGGATTGTCACTTCCTGGCACCTGAAATGTCCCTCTGATACAGGCTGAGGACGCATTTTCACTTCCTGGCACCTGAAATGTCCCTCTGATACAGGCTGAGGACGCATTTTCACTTCCTGGCACCTGAAATGTCCCTCTGATACAGGCTGAGGACGGATTTTCACTTCCTGGCACCTGAAATGTCCCTCTGATACAGGCTGAGGACGGATTGTCACTTCCTGGCACCTGAAATGTCCCTCTGATACAGGATGAGGACAGATTGTCACTTCCTGGCACCTGAAATGTCCCTCTGATACAGGCTGAGGACGGATTGTCACTTCCTGGCACCTGAAATGTCCCTCTGATACAGGCTGAGGACGGATTGTCACTTCCTGGCACCTGAAATGTCCCTCTGATACAGGCTGAGGACGGATTGTCACTTCCTGGCACCTGAAATGTCCCTCTGATACAGGCTGAGGACGCATTTTCACTTCCTGGCACCTGAAATGTCCCTCTGATACAGGCTGAGGACGGATTGTCACTTCCTGGCACCTGAAATGTCCCTCTGATACAGGCTGAGGACGCATTTTCACTTCCTGGCACCTGAAATGTCCCTCTGATACAGGCTGAGGACGGATTGTCACTTCCTGGCACCTGAAATGTCCCTCTGATACAGGCTGAGGACGGATTGTCACTTCCTGGCACCTGAAATGTCCCTCTGATACAGGCTGAGGACGCATTTTCACTTCCTGGCACCTGAAATGTCCCTCTGATACAGGCTGAGGATGGATTGTCACTTCCTGGCACCTGAAATGTCCCTCTGATACAGGCTGAGGACGCATTTTTACTTCCTGGCACCTAAAATGTCCCTCTGATACAGGCTGAGGACGCATTTTCACTTCCTGGCACCTGAAATGTCCCTCTGATACAGGCTGAGGACAGATTGTCACTTCCTGGCACCTGAAATGTCCCTCTGATACAGGCTGAGGACAGATTGTCACTTCCTGGCACCTGAAATGTCCCTCTGATACAGGCTGAGGACAGATTGTCACTTCCTGGCACCTGAAATGTCCCTCTGATACAGGCTGAGGACAGATTGTCTCTTCCTGGCACCTGAAATGTCCCTCTGATACAGGCTGAGGACGGATTGTCACTTCCTGGCACCTGAAATGTCCCTCTGATACAGGCTGAGGACGCATTTTCACTTCCTGGCACCTGAAATGTCCCTCTGATACAGGCTGAGGACAGATTTTCACTTCCTGGCACCTGAAATGTCCCTCTGATACAGGCTGAGGACGCATTTTCACTTCCTGGCACCTGAAATGTCCCTCTGATACAGGCTGAGGACGCATTTTCACTTCCTGGCACCTGAAATGTCCCTCTGATACAGGCTGAGGACGGATTTTCACTTCCTGGCACCTGAAATGTCCCTCTGATACAGGCTGAGGACGCATTTTCACTTCCTGGCACCTGAAATGTCCCTCTGATACAGGCTGAGGACGGATTGTCACTTCCTGGCACCTGAAATGTCCCTCTGATACAGGCTGAGGACGGATTGTCACTTCCTGGCACCTGAAATGTCCCTCTGATACAGGCTGAGGACGGATTTTCACTTCCTGGCACCTGAAATGTCCCTCTGATACAGGCTGAGGACGGATTGTCACTTCCTGGCACCTGAAATGTCCCTCTGATACAGGCTGAGGACGGATTGTCACTTCCTGGCACCTGAAATGTCCCTCTGATACAGGCTGAGGACAGATTGTCACTTCCTGGCACCTGAAATGTCCCTCTGATACAGGCTGAGGACAGATTGTCACTTCCTGGCACCTGAAATGTCCCTCTGATACAGGCTGAGGACGGATTTTCACTTCCTGGCACCTGAAATGTCCCTCTGATACAGGCTGAGGACGGATTTTCACTTCCTGGCACCTGAAATGTCCCTCTGATACAGGCTGAGGACAGATTGTCTCTTCCTGGCACCTGAAATGTCCCTCTGATACAGGCTGAGGACAGATTGTCACTTCCTGGCACCTGAAATGTCCCTCTGATACAGGCTGAGGACGGATTGTCACTTCCTGGCACCTGAAATGTCCCTCTGATACAGGCTGAGGACGCATTTTCACTTCCTGGCACCTGAAATGTCCCTCTGATACAGGCTGAGGACGGATTTTCACTTCCTGGCACCTGAAATGTCCCTCTGATACAGGCTGAGGACGGATTGTCACTTCCTGGCACCTGAAATGTCCCTCTGATACAGGCTGAGGACGGATTGTCACTTCCTGGCACCTGAAATGTCCCTCTGATACAGGCTGAGGACGCATTGTCACTTCCTGGCACCTGAAATGTCCCTCTGATACAGGCTGAGGACGGATTTTCACTTCCTGGCACCTGAAATGTCCCTCTGATACAGGCTGAGGACGGATTGTCACTTCCTGGCACCTGAAATGTCCCTCTGATACAGGCTGAGGACGGATTTTCACTTCCTGGCACCTGAAATGTCCCTCTGATACAGGCTGAGGACGGATTGTCACTTCCTGGCACCTGAAATGTCCCTCTGATACAGGCTGAGGACAGATTGTCACTTCCTGGCACCTGAAATGTCCCTCTGATACAGGCTGAGGACGGATTGTCACTTCCTGGCACCTGAAATGTCCCTCTGATACAGGCTGAGGACGGATTGTCACTTCCTGGCACCTGAAATGTCCCTCTGATACAGGCTGAGGACGGATTGTCACTTCCTGGCACCTGAAATGTCCCTCTGATACAGGCTGAGGACGGATTGTCACTTCCTGGCACCTGAAATGTCCCTCTGATACAGGCTGAGGACGCATTGTCACTTCCTGGCACCTGAAATGTCCCTCTGATACAGGCTGAGGACGGATTGTCACTTCCTGGCACCTGAAATGTCCCTCTGATACAGGCTGAGGACGGATTTTCACTTCCTGGCACCTGAAATGTCCCTCTGATACAGGCTGAGGACGGATTGTCACTTCCTGGCACCTGAAATGTCCCTCTGATACAGGCTGAGGACGGATTTTCACTTCCTGGCACCTGAAATGTCCCTCTGATACAGGCTGAGGACGGATTGTCACTTCCTGGCACCTGAAATGTCCCTCTGATACAGGCTGAGGACGCATTGTCACTTCCTGGCACCTGAAATGTCCCTCTGATACAGGCTGAGGACGGATTTGTCACTTCCTGGCACCTGAAATGTCCCTCTGATACAGGCTGAGGACGGATTGTCACTTCCTGGCACCTGAAATGTCCCTCTGATACAGGCTGAGGACGGATTTTCACTTCCTGGCACCTGAAATGTCCCTCTGATACAGGCTGAGGACGCATTTTCACTTCCTGGCACCTGAAATGTCCCTCTGATACAGGCTGAGGACGGATTTTCACTTCCTGGCACCTGAAATGTCCCTCTGATACAGGCTGAGGACGGATTTTCACTTCCTGGCACCTGAAATGTCCCTCTGATACAGGCTGAGGACGGATTGTCACTTCCTGGCACCTGAAATGTCCCTCTGATACAGGCTGAGGACAGATTTTCACTTCCTGGCACCTGAAATGTCCCTCTGATACAGGCTGAGGACGGATTGTCACTTCCTGGCACCTGAAATGTCCCTCTGATACAGGCTGAGGACGGATTTTCACTTCCTGGCACCTGAAATGTCCCTCTGATACAGGCTGAGGACGGATTTTCACTTCCTGGCACCTGAAATGTCCCTCTGATACAGGCTGAGGACGGATTGTCACTTCCTGGCACCTGAAATGTCCCTCTGATACAGGCTGAGGACGGATTGTCACTTCCTGGCACCTGAAATGTCCCTCTGATACAGGCTGAGGACGGATTGTCACTTCCTGGCACCTGAAATGTCCCTCTGATACAGGCTGAGGACAGATTGTCTCTTCCTGGCACCTGAAATGTCCCTCTGATACAGGCTGAGGACAGATTGTCACTTCCTGGCACCTGAAATGTCCCTCTGATACAGGCTGAGGACGGATTGTCTCTTCCTGGCACCTGAAATGTCCCTCTGATACAGGCTGAGGACGCATTTTCACTTCCTGGCACCTGAAATGTCCCTCTGATACAGGCTGAGGACGGATTGTCACTTCCTGGCACCTGAAATGTCCCTCTGATACAGGCTGAGGACGCATTTTCACTTCCTGGCACCTGAAATGTCCCTCTGATACAGGCTGAGGACGCATTTTCACTTCCTGGCACCTGAAATGTCCCTCTGATACAGGCTGAGGACGGATTTTCACTTCCTGGCACCTGAAATGTCCCTCTGATACAGGCTGAGGACGGATTGTCTCTTCCTGGATTTTCTAACGCCTCTAAACACGGCAAACATTTACTGCAACTCAAAGTGACTTAGGACTCGTAAAGACGGGACATCTCTGCTCATGTCCCTCCTCTTCTGTGATTGGCTGGTTAGATTGTTGCTGATGAACAGGCTCAGATACAGATTGACATGATGGTAAAAAAAAATGTTCCTGCGTTTCAAAGTTTGTTGACAATATAAAACATTTAATTCATGAGAATAGTCATAAATTTATGAGAATAAAGTTGTAAATTAAAAAAAAAGAAGTAATAAATTAACAAGTCGTGATTACTTTAATCTCTAATCTCATGAATATGACTATTCTAGTAAATTTACAACTTTGTTCTCATATACGACCCCATTCTCTTAAATTTATGAAAATGAAGAAAATTTATGAGAATAAAGTCACAAATTTATGAGGATAAATAGATTCACAAGAAGGAGTCGCAATTATGACTTTAATCTATTCTCATAAATGTAACTTTGCTCTTGTAAATTTACAACTTTATTCTCAAAAATATGATTTCATTCTCTTAAATCTATGAAAATTAATAAAATTTGAGATGAGTCATAAATTTAAGAGAATAAAGTTGAAAATTTACAAGAAAGTTGTAATTATGACTTAAATCTCTGTTGTCATAAATATGACTATTCTTGTAAATTTACAACTTCTCATAAATATACGACTACATGAGAAAAGTCATATTTATGAAAAAGTCGTAAATTTAAGAGAATAAAGTTTTAAATTTATGAGAAAGTCTAATAGGTTTACAAGAACCTTGTAATTATGACTTTGTCATAAATATGACTATTCTTGTAAATGTACAACTTTATTCTCATATATTTACGACTAAATGAGAAAAGTCATATATTTGAGAAAAAAGTCGTAAAATTAAGAGAATAAAGTTGTAATCATGACTTTAATCTGTTGTCATAAATATGACTATTCTTGTAAATGTACAACTTTATTCTCATATATTTACGACTAAATGAGAAAAGTCATATATTTATGAGAAAAAAGTCGTAAAATTAAGGGAATAAAGTTGTAATCATGACTTTAATCTGTTGTCATAAATATGACTATTCTTGTAAATGTACAACTTTATTCTCATATATTTACGACTAAATGAGAAAAGTCATATATTTATGAGAAAAAAGTTGTAAAATTAAGAGAATAAAGTTGTAATTATGACTTTAATCTCTGTTGTCATAAATATGACTATTCTTGTAAATGTACAACTTTATTCTCATATATTTACGACTAAATGAGAAAAGTCATATATTTATGAGAAAAAAGTCGTAAAATTAAGAGAATAAAGTTGTAATTATGACTTTAATCTCTGTTGTCATAAATATGACTATTCTTGTAAATTTACAACTTCTCATAAATATACGACTAAATGAGAAAAGTCATATTTATGAGAAAAAAGTCGTAATTTTAAGAGAATAAAGTTTTAAATTTATGAGAAAGTCTAATAGGTTTACAAGAACCTTGTAATTATGACTTTATTGTCATAAATATGACTATTCTTGTAAATTTACAACTTCTCATAAATATACGACTAAATGAGAAAAGTCATATATTTATGAGAAAAAAGTCGTAAAATTAAGAGAATAAAGTTGTAATTATGACTTTAATCTCTGTTGTCATAAATATGACTATTCTTGTAAATTTACAACTTCTCATAAATATACGACTAAATGAGAAAAGTCATATTTATGAGAAAAAAGTCATAATTTTAAGAGAATAAAGTTTTAAATTTATGAGAAAGTCTAATGAGTGTTTACAAGAACCTTGTAATTATGACTTTATTGTCATAAATATGACTATTCTTGTAAATGTACAACTTTATTCTCATATATTTACGACTAAATGAGAAAAGTCATATATTTATGAGAAAAAAGTCGTAAAATTAAGAGAATAAAGTTGTAATCATGACTTTAATCTGTTGTCATAAATATGACTATTCTTGTAAATGTACAACTTTATTCTCATATATTTACGACTAAATGAGAAAGTCATATTTGAGAAAAAAGTCGTAAAATTAAGAGAATAAAGTTGTAATTATGACTTTAATATCTGTTGTCATAAATATGACTATTCTTGTAAATTTACAACTTTTCAAAATATACGACTACATGAGAAAAGTCATATTTATGAGAAAAAAACTCGTAAATTTAAGAGAATAAAGTTTTACATTTATGAGAAAGTCTAATAGGTTTACAAGAACCTTGTAATTATGACTTTATTGTCATAAATATGACTATTCTTGTAAATGTACAACTTTATTCTCATATATTTACGACTTAATGAGAAAAGTCATATATTTATGAGAAAAAAGTCGTAAAATTAAGAGAATAAAGTTGTAATCATGACTTTAATCTCTGTTGTCATAAATATGACTATTCTTGTAAATGTACAACTTTATTCTCATATATTTACGACTAAATGAGAAAAGTCATATTTATGAGAAAAAAGTCGTAAAATTAAGAGAATAAAGTTGTAAAAAGACTGGATTGGTTCATGAACGTCTCATCTCTCCTTTGATGCTCAGTTTGAACTTCAACGTCGACGTGACGCGATGCGTCGCTGCCCTGTGATTGGCTGGTTTCCACTGCTGGTTCCAACAGGCTGAGAAACGAGGCAACGAAAACACGAACAGATTGACATGATGGTAAAGATTTTTTTCTCTTGCATTTCAAAGTTTGTTGACAGTATAATACACACATCGTACAGAGTTCACAGCAAGTTTACAAAAGATAATCTGGCCGAGGCAACTAGAAACACCAAGTCCGGACCTCTCCAGTCAGTTCGCATCCATTTCCTCTGTCACGCGTGGAAACGGAGAGAACAGAGGTTTGCTTTCGTTCCTCAGCTCTCAGAAGAGCAACCCCCCCCCCGACCCTAGAAAAAGACCAAAATCCCAGAAGTGGTGCTGTCCATGGCCCCCCTTTTCCTCCAGAGTTCGCTCGGTTCAGGCGGCGTGGGCTCGTGTTGCATTGGTTTCGTGTTGGGTGGGGTAAGGCAATAAGATGCTGTTGGTGGCCGTGTCACATCTCGCGTGGCAAAGACAAAGGGGCTCCTTCAAACCCGCTTCCACACATTCATTTACAAGTTTCTGTGCAAGCCCCTCCCGCCGCCAGGAGATCAGAAATACTGATAAAGCATCCCATAATATCACGTTAAATCTTCTTTCTCATAAATATGACTTTGTTCCTGTAAATTTACGACTTCATTCTCATGAATATACAAAAAGGCGTACATTTGTAAGAATAAAGTAATAAATGTAGGAGAATAGTCGTAAATTTATGAGGAATAAAGTCAGATTTTATGAGAAAGAAGTATATTTATGAGAATAAAGTTTATTTATGGGAATAAAGTAATAAATTTATGAGAATAAAGTTGTAAATTTGTGAGACTAAAGTATATTTATGAGAATTACGTTAATTTATGAGAATAGTCGTAAATTTTTAGAATAGTTGTAAATTTATGAGAATAAAGTCATAAATTTATGAGAGGATATTTATGAGAAGAAAGTAGTACATTTCAGAAACTAGTCAAATTCATGAGAATAAAGTATATTTTGAGATTAGTCATAAATTTGAGAATAAAGTCCTATACTTATGAGAATAAAGTTTATTTATGAGAATCAAGTTGTAAATTTACGAGGTATAGTCATAAATTTGAGGATAAAGTCATACATTTATGAGAAAGTATATTTATGAGAATAGAGTTATTTATGAGAATAGTCGTAAATTTATTAGGAATAAAGTCAGATTTTATGAGAAAGAAGTAAATTTATGAGAATAAAGTTGTAAATTTGTGAGACTAAAGTATATTTATGAGAGTATATTAATAAGAATTACGTTAATTTATGAGAATAGTCGTAAATTTTTAGAATAGTTGTAAATTTATGAGAATAAAGTATATTTATGAGAATAAAGTAATAGATTTATGAGAGAGGATATTTATGAGAAGAAAGTAGTAAATTTCAGAAACTAGTCAAATTCATGAGAATAAAATATATTTTTGAGATTAGTCATAAATTTGAGAATAAAGTCCTATACTTATGAGAATAAAGTTTATTTATGAGAATCAAGTTGTAAATTTACGAGAATAGTCATCATTTTGAGGATAAAGTCATACATTTATGAGAAAGTATATTTATGAGAATAAAGTTAATTTATGAGAATAGTCGTAAGTTTTCAGAATAGTTGTAAATTTATGAGAATGTATATGAGAATAAAGCCATAAATTTATTAGAAAGTATATTTATGAGAAGAAAGTAGTAAATTTAAGAGACTAAAGTCAAATTTATGAGAATAAAGTATATTTTTGAGATTAGTCATAAATTTGAGAATAAAGTCATAAATTTATGAGAAAGTATATTTATGAGAATACAGATAATTTATAAGAATAGTCATAAATTTTCAGAATAGTTGTAAATTTATGAGAATAAAGTCGTTAATGTATGAGAATAGTTGTAAATTTGTGAGATTTGTCATAAATTCATGAGAAAGTTGTGTATGAGAATAAAGTTATAAGTGAGAATAAATTTGTAAATTTGCAAGAGTAGTCTTAATTATGACTTTTTTAATCTTATAATTATGATGTGAAATGTCATGACTTTTTATCTTACAATTGTGACCATAAATCTCATAATTATAACTGTTTATCTTCTAATTATGACATAAAATCTCACAATTATGAGATACTTTGTAAATATTTCTAATTTAGAAGTGGCGGGAATGTGCTTCCATAGTTTTCTACCTAAATTCTGGAAGTTGCAGAAAAACTGAACTTGATTTCTTTAGATTTGTGGAGATAAGAGACGAATGTTCATCATTTTAAAGGTGACGGCTACAAGTTTTTCATCGAAACAACATCCACAGAAGTTCTGGAGGGGTGCAGAATAAGAGTTTTAATTTGACCTATTTTCTTTTTAAAGCATAAATAACTGTTATAAATTTTGACGGGTCCAAAATTTATAAATATTTACATGTAATTACCATGCTAGCGGCTACACTGGAGGATTCTGGGCCATTAGCATTAGCTCAGGAGTGCTCCGCGGGGCTTTTGTGCCCCTTTCATACTTGTCATTCCCGTTGCTAATGCTAATTGAGTAAGAAAGTGAGTGCGCCGCCTACTGGCGGGGAGGACTTAAACTTGTAGCGATCACCTTTAACATTCAGTGCAATAATGTGAAAAATAAAGACGGTATATCATCTGAGCTAACTTAAACCTCTTAATTCAGAATGTAGATTTCATCTCACCATTTTGTCCTACATGTGTGGGTTAAACCTCGTGTACGGGAGCGGAAGTCGCTGCGGTGGCTGGCTAAAGCTAGTTTTTGACGTCTCAGGTCCCTGAAGCTGGCGATTTGCGTGCAGACTCGGAGCTGAAGGACACGATGAGCTCATTTCTGCTTCTGCTTTGGTTGAACATCCGCAGCCAGTGGTGCAAAAACGATGTTGGTACCACAGTTTTTTTGGTTCATCACATTTGGACAAACATAAATACGCGACTCTGTAAATGAAGTGAACTGCTGTTAGTTTTGTAGTTTTGGCACTTTTTTCCACATTGATCCAGTTTGGCTTCAAAGGAAAACAAGATTTATGTCTCATAGACGTTTTGCTTTGGCTTCAAATAGATTTAACTTCCTGATTTAGTCGGTTGGAGTTTCCTATACTTGGACAACGTTTGTGTCTTTATGTGTGGATAAAGGAAAACACCAACTTCTGAAGGAACTGCTACGTACAGACGCATCTGATACATCGATAAATCAAAGTATTGATGCAACGATATATCAGCATATCGATATATTGACTTGCGTCACTGCATCAATACGATACACCGACGTATCGATACATCATTTTAACAATCAACAGACCAATAGAACTGAACCAAACTGAAAATACTGATCAAATATCACGACTGTTAGCCTTACCTATGAGAGAACATGTATAATTGTTTACGTTTGCTTTGTTTCATGAGAAAAATGTCCAATTTTTCACATTTTTTATGTTTTGATACGAGTAGAAATTATGTAAAATCAATGTGTGACATCATCTCGTACTGGTCTGTGGATCCTGGTTAAAACCAAAATAATGATGTTTGATTTTGGCTTTTTTGTTATTTACCAATACCTGAAATGCAGATATCATCCAACCCTTAAATTCCAATATCCGATATCAACCGATACGATCTCTGCAGACACCGGTGAGGATTTATCTCTCATATTCTGAGCGGAGTTCATTTTAGACATCTGGCTGTACCGTTTGTTTGGTGGAACAAATCCTCAAAAACATGTTTATGCTTCTTATTAATGATGTTTATGATCATTTACAGGCATAAACGTTGAAATAAGAGTGATCGGGGAAGTTTTTGCAGTTACAAATAATATTATTTTATTAATATTATTTATTTTATTTATTTTAATTTTATTATTGTTGTTGTTGTTTTTTTTTGTTGTTGTTGATATGGACCAATGTGTCTGGAATAAAGAAATAATAATTTAACAAAAATACAAAAATCGCCCGTTTTAAATAAATAAATGCGACATATTCCAGAACGAATGTTTAATTGTATATATTTTGACGTATAATAAGTCGCAGGAGCAGCCAACCTATGAAAAAAGTGTGACTTATACTCCAGATAATACGGTATGTTAATTTTTCTGCTGATTTAAAGTCCTCTAATCATTGATGAGGTAGTTTTTTATGTTTGGTAGTGAGAGCCAAACTGAAGTCGTCTCTGTTATTCTTCATAGCAACTGAACTCATGGAGAAAGTGTGACGTTTCCTCCGACCAGCAGGGGTCAGTAGTGAATATTCACGTCCGTTCATTGGCCAGACGTTTTTACCGGATTTACCCTTCCGCCTTCCTCGAGACATTTCTGTCCATCTCAGTCGCTTTTCTGTTTTTTATTTAGTTTATTTGGTGATCAGATCAGCAATGTTGCAGAAAAGGGGGATGCATTTTTGCAATAACTCTTCTTTTTAGACAAATTCATGAAATCTAGCGTCTTTTCCCGTTCTGAGAATCCTCGAAGACAAAAGTGTCCACGCACAAAAACTGTCAAAAATCATCACACATTAATATCTTTTCTGCTTTTTTCCCTCACAAATTATCTGAACAATTTCTTTCCTACTCAGAACTCCCAAAGAGTCAATCATTTTTAAGGATTTTAACCCTTTAAATGCCCGTTTGAATGTTTGAATCGCTGACTCATTTGCTGATGCGACATGAAAAATACAAATGGAATCAAATCAGTTTTTTTGCTACTCTTTGAGATATGCGAGTGTCTAATCACCCCCGAAGACTCATCCCTGTAATATTTATTTTATGGAAAATAAATTAGTTTTTGTCTTGTTTTTTTTTCTCTTTTTTGTAACAAATGAGTCAGCAAACATTCAAACTAACATTCAAATGGTTAAAATTAGCGATCAACTGATAGATTTTTTTTTTAGGGCCGATACCAACCGACACTTTCTTATCAGTCTCAGCCGATGGCTGATACATCCCACCGATATTTGGGGCCGATACTGCATTTGACTTCCAAATAGCGGTTGGAAAAATACTGTTAAACTGAAATATCATGTGCCAATATCATGTCTATATATAAAAACGCCGTCCGATCTATTTTACGCGAGATCAATACCACGAGATCTCATCACAGAACGATGAAATCTTGTGAGATTTTGTTGTTAAAATAGATCAATACTGTGTTTCTAAATATAAATATGACATCAGCATATGAAAATATCGCAATATTTCAGTGTATCGATATTTTTTCCCACCCCTACAAATGAATGATGGATACTTTTAATATAAAAAAGAACAAAGCACCTCAAATTAATATATAAAAAAGAAACAGTGCACTTTTAAACAAATACTGTACAGAAACATTTAAATTGTGATAAAAAAGTATTAATTAAGTATCGGCCAAACGCACCCAACGTATCAGCTGATGCCAATACCAGCAAAAAAAAGCAAATATCGGCTGGCTGATGTATCGGTCTATCTTTAGTTAAAATCCTTTTGGTAGGAGAGAAGTTGTTTAGATCACTTATGAGAAAAAAAAGCAGAAAAAATATGAATTATGATGATTTTTTAACAGTTTTTGTGCAGAGATATTTTTGTTCACGAGGTTGGCCAGCGTCGCAAAATTTGAGAAAGACACAAAAACAAAAAGCTCCTGACCGGGCTTTTATTTTGAAAAGAACCAGTTAACCCCGCAGCCTGGCTGCTGCTCCGGCAGTGAGGGGCCACTTCATCAGACCCCCGTCTTAAATCTCGGTGTGATATGTTTGTATTTAACGTGTTTTGTTTTAAATCTGAAATTTACGGACGTACTTTAACTTTACGTTTAACTGGGAGTAACTCAGATGTTGGTGACGCTCCTGCAGCAGCGTCCTCATACGAACCACACGATAAAGCTTCAGCTGGACTCGACTTCCAGGAGACGCGACTCTGATTCCCACACGTGACTGGGTGGAAAACCAGTGGCTACTGGGATGATCTCCCCTCTGCTAAATCTAACAAACTACCTCATCCTGGTTGTTGGTAGGTACTTTAACTGATGTCACGTTGTCTTAACATGAAGAGTTTCTTCCCACTGCTTTCAAAAGTTAAAGTTAATACTTAGGATAGACCGATACATCTGCCGGCCGATATTTTAGGCTGATATTTGTGTTTTTTGCTGCTATCGGCCAACACACCTCACATATCGGCCAGCAAAAAAATACGTTGGGTTTGTTGGCCGATACCCCAACTCAACATAGTTTACAAGGGCTGGGAAAAAATATCGATACACTGAAATATTGCAATATTTTCATATGCAGATTTCATATTGATATTTGAAAATGTTTTATTGATCTGTTTTACCAATAAAATCTCACGAGATTTCAAGGACAAACACAAGATTTTGTGACTGAACGACGAAACATTGCGACATTTCGTTGGTAAAATAGATCAAAATCGCATTTTTAGGTATCAATATGACATCAGCATATGAAAATATCGCGATATTTCAGTGTATCGATATATTTCCCAGACCTATAATGCACAGACATTTTATTTATTTATATATATATATATATATATATATATATATATATATATATATATATATATATATATATGTGTTGTGTGTATACGCGTGTGTGTTTATTTATGTGTATACTGTTATTACAAATTTCCATTTAACATTTCGTTAAAGGTACTGTTTCTTTTTATGTATAAATTAGAAGTATTTATTTATTCATTAAGAAGTATTTTGTTCTTTGTTAAAAAGAGTTGTAAAATTACTTTTCATTATATCCTTCATTATATTAAATTGGGAGTCAAATTCAGTATCTGCCCCAAATATCGGCAGGTAGTATCGGCATCAGCTTCGGCTGAGAAAATAACGTATCGCCCCTTAAAAGTCTGTATCGGTCGATCCCTAGTTGATGCATTCACGTTTCAGCCGCTACACTCGCCGCCTCCCACCAGATGCTGCAGTGATTTCCGAACAGACGAACATCAGCCGGCTGCCCCTTCGTCCCCCGTCCCCCCCCCCCCCCCCAAGATGATCTCTGCTCACATGACACAGTAAGGCTCTCGCGGCAGATGAGGTTTAGTCCTGCAGCAGGCTGGTAGGTGTGAAAGAAGCCCTTTCTTCAAGTCTTTGTTGAGGAAGAAGCAGACGATGGGGTTGACCCCCGCCTGGGCGAAGCTCATCCACACGGTGGTGGAGAGGTACCGGTGCGGGATGGTGCAGGCCTTCACGAACACCCTCCAGTAGCAGGCCACGATGTACGGAGACCAGAGCAGCAGGAAGAGCAGCGTGATGACGTAGAACATCCGGCCCAGCTGCTTCTCCGCCCTGAACTCCTCCATGCCCAGCAGCCGCCGGTTCTGGTTGTGGAAGTTCTGCCGGATGCCCAGCAGGGTGGGGGGCATCGGCCCGCGCCCGAAGCCCGCGATCCAGTTGGCCGCGGCTTGGCCCGTGGCTCCGGGCCCGTGGAAGGTCCAGTTCTGGCTGATGGCCGGCACCATCTGCACCGGCTTCATCTTGCGGTGCTTGTACTCGAACAGCAGCAGCTTCATGTAGACCACGTGCGTGGCCAGGATGAGCACGGCCAGCATGAGCATGAAGCCCAGCGTGTCGTTGGCCTTGAAGTAGCGGTGCTCGAAGATGCACTGGTCCTCCTCGCGGATGAACTTGTAGGTCCCCACGTCGAACACGGGCGGGAAGGCCATGGCCACGGACAGGGTCCACACCATGCACACCACCGCCACGCACGTCCAGAACGTCATGCGCTTGGAGTAAAAGCGGTGGTGCGCGATGGCCATGTAGCGCGTGACGCTGATGCAGAAGAGCATGAAGGCAGCGTGGAAGCAGAAGAGGACGGCCATGAAGGCCACCACCTTGCAGCTCAGCACGCTGTAGGTCCAGGCCGAGCCGTTGCGGATGGACACCAGCACGAAGGGGAAGCAGATGGCCGAGCGGATGCTGTCCGCCAGGCACAGGTCCAGCAGGAAGTAGTACGGCGCCTTGTGGAGGGTCCGGTCCCGCAGGACCAGCAGCGACACCAGCAGGTTCCCCCCCAGGCTGATGCAGATGATCAGGCCCAGCAGCACCAGCTTCACGTAGGTGGAGACGGCCGAGGAGGCGCCGTCCGCTACCAGCCCCGCCGCCGTGGCCACCGCCACCGGCCCTGCAGGGCCTTCGCCGCTCTCGCTTCCATTCGCCATCCCGACGAACCCCCCACCCATCCCTACGTTTCCCAGAACACCACTTCTCCTCGTCCTCCTGCTGCTCGGTCCGTCCTCCTGGCTGCTCCCCGGCTGGAGTTCACCAGGAGCAGCAACGCCTCCGTCCGCATCGCTCCATCTCCAGACGGTCCCGGTTCAGACGTAGAATTCAGTCCTGAGAACCAGAAAACACGAACGGGTGTCAATCAGACCAGTCAACAACTGTTACATCACATTTAATCCCAGTCAGCATAAGAACCTTTAATCCCAGTCAGGATCTAGAACCTTTAATCCCAGTCAGCATAAGAACCTTTAATCCCAGTCTGCATCTAGAACCTTTAATCCCAGTCAGCATCAGAACCTTTTAATCCCAATCAGCATCTAGAACCTTTAATCCCAGTCTGCATCTAGAGCCTTTAATCCCAGTCAGCATCAGAACCTTTAATCCCAGTCTGCATCTAGAACCTTTAATCCCAGTCAGCATCTAGAACCTTTAATCCCAGTCTGCATCTAGAACCTTTAATCCCAGTTAGCATCAGAACCTTTAATCCCAGTCTGCATCTAGAACTTTAATCCAGTCAGCATCTAGAACCTTAAACCACATCGAACCTTTCAATCCCAGTCAGCATCTAGAACCTTTCATCCCAGTCTGCATCTAGAACCTTTAATCCCAGTTAGCATCAGAACCTTTAATCCCAGTCAGCATCTAGAACCTTTAATCCCAGTCTGCATCTAGAACCTTTAATCCCAGTTAGCATCAGAACCTTTAATCCCAGTCTGCATCTAGAACCTTTCAATCCCAGTCAGCATCTAGAACCTTTCATCCCAGTCTGCATCTAGAACCTTTTTATTTCCCAGTCAGCATCTAGAACCTTTAATCCCAGTCTGCATCTAGAACCTTTAATCCCAGTCATCATCAGAACCTTTAATCCCAGTCAACATCAGAACCTTTAATCCCAGTCAGCATCTAGAACCTTTAATCCCAGTCAGCATCAGAACCTTTAATCCCAGTCAGCATCTAGAACCTTTAATCCCAGTCAGCATCTAGAACCTTTAATCCCAGTCAGCATCTAGAACCTTTAATCCCAGTCAGCATCAGAACCTTTAATCCCAGTCAGCATCAGAACCTTTAATCCCAGTCAGCATCTAGAAACTTTAATCCCAGTCAGCATCAGAACCTTTAATCCCAGTCAGCATCTAGAACCTTTAATCCCAGTCAGCATCTAGAAACTTTAATCCCAGTCTGCATCACAACCTTTAATCCCAGTCAGCATCAGAACCTTTAATCCCAGTCAGCATCAGAACCTTTAATCCCAGTCAGCATCAGAACCTTTAATCCCAGTCAGCATCAGAACCTTTAATCCCAGTCAGCATCAGAACCTTTAATCCCAGTCTGCATCAGAACCTCTGTACGGTTTTAAGTATGAAATGACGTGTAAAATCCGTTTTTCTTGCGGCTGATGAAGAGGTGAAACATCTGGGGGTGAGGTGAAACATATTTACAGCGTGGGACTTTTCCTCATGGTGGTCCGAGCGTTGGCTGCTTGTGATCTGAGGTGTGATGATGTGAGCGACGGCCGTCTCTCCACCGCCGTCCATCGGTCTGACCGGCGGACGCAAACGCAGACGCTGCTTCCTGAGGTCACGGCAGCTCCATGCTGCCCGCCGTCACGCACACACGGACTGAGAACACAGAAGACACAGATTAGTGCATCAGGTCATGAAAAATCCCGCTGCTGCTGCAGAGAACCCCCCCCCCTGGATGTTCAGGCCCGTCTGTATCCTGTTTACCAGCTGGTCTCTGTTCTGATGGGATTAAATCTCATTTAACTTTTACTTCCTTTTTCTGGTCTTCGGGTCCAGAATCCTGCAGGGTGACACCTGCTGACCAGCATGTTTCCACTCGTGGTTTATTGGCAGCGCTGCTGCTCGTAGAGGAGAAGGACGAGCTGCCACATCCGTCTCTTACACCACCTGGAAAATTCACCGGATCCATCACCAGACGCTTTTTTTAAATTCAGTTGTTTGAGGGGTCTGAAGACTTTAAATACAGCGCCAGTTGCTAGGCAACAGTGTCCCCCGCAATGCTGGAGGGTCTGATTCCAGAATTTGTCTTTTAACAACTGTCTGTAAACGTCTGGGAAGTGAGGAGACCAGTTCTGGAGTTTGAGGAGAGAAATGTTCTGGACTGCAGGCAGACCAGTTCAGCAGCAGGACTCTGGACTGCAGGCGGTCCAGTTCAGCAGCAGGACTCTGGACTGCAGGCAGACCAGTTCAGCAGCTGGACTCTGGACTGCAGGCGGTCCAGTTCAGCAGCAGGACTCTGGACTGCAGGCAGACCAGTTCAGCAGCTGGACTCTGGACTGCAGGCAGACCAGTTCAGCAGCTGGACTCTGGACTGCAGGCAGACCAGTTCAGCAGCTGGACTCTGGACTGCAGGCAGACCAGTTCAGCAGCAGGACTCTGGACTGCAGGCAGACCAGTTCAGCAGCAGGATTCTGGACTGCAGGCAGACCAGTTCAGCAGCTGGACTCTGGACTGCAGGCAGACCAGTTCAGCAGCTGGACTCTGGACTGCAGGCAGACCAGTTCAGCAGCTGGACTCTGGACTGCAGGCAGACCAGTTAAGCAGCTGGACTCTGGACTGTAGGCAGACCAGTTCAGCAGCTGGACTCTGGACTGCAGGCAGACCAGTTCAGCAGCTGGACTCTGGACTGCAGGCGGACCAGTTCAGCAGCAGGACTCTGGACTGCAGGCAGACCAGTTCAGCAGTAGGACTCTTCTCCTGTTTGCTGCCATGCTGCTGTGATGGATCCTGTTTGCAGTCCAGAGAAGACGGATGGTGCTGGTTCTGGGTTCTGGTCTCATACGGCTTCTTTTCTGCATGATGGAGCTTTAACCTGCATTTGTGGATTTCAGGGTGAACTGTGTTCACAGAGATTTCTGGAATCTTCCTGAGTCCATCAGTGGTTTCCAGCAGAGAATCATGTCTGCTTTAATGCAGAAGATCACCAGCATCCAGCCTCGTCCCCCGCACACAGAGATTCCTCCTGATTCCCTCCACCTCTCTCCTGATTCTTTACCCCGTTCACCAGGTGGAGGAAAGGGTACCCTCCCTCTGCCTCCGGGTGGGGGGACCGAAAGAACAAAATCACGAGTACAAGCAGACAAAATGAGTTTCCTCCGCAGGGGGGGTCGGGCTCTCCCTTAGAGATGGGGGGAGGAGCTCGGTCATCCGGGAGGGGCTCAAAGTAGAGCCGCTGCTCCTCCGTATAGAGAGGAGCCAGATGAGGAGGCTCGGGCATCTGGTCAGGATGCCTCCTGGACGCCTCCCTGGTGAGGTGTTCCAGGCACGTCCCACCGGGACCAGACCCTGGGGGAGACCCAGGACACGCTGGAGGGACTGCGTCTCATCCCGGACAAGCCCCCAAGTAGGATCCAGGAAATGCTGGAGGGACTACGTCTCATCCCGGACAAGCCCCCAAGTAGGATCCAGGAAATGCTGGAGGGACTACGTCTCATCCTGGACAAGCCCCCAAGTAAGATCCAGGAAATGCTGGAGGGACTACATCTCATCCCGGACAAGCCCCCAAGTAAGATCCAGGAAATGCTGGAGGGACTACGTCTCATCCCGGACGAGGCCCCGGGGAGACCCAGGACACGCTGGAGGGACTGCGTCTCATCCCGGACAAGCCCCCAAGTAAGATCCAGGAACTCACTGGAGGGACTACGTCTCATCCCGAACAAGGCCCCGGGGAGACCCAGGAAAGATGCTGGAGGGACTGCGTCTCATCCCGGAAAGCCAGTAAGATCCAGGTGCTGGAGGGACTCTCATCCCGAACGAGGCCCCGGGGCCAGGAGCGGAGGGACACTCCAAACCAGACCCAGGACACGCTGGAGGGACTACGTCTCATTTGGTGTATATATACGTATATTAGGGGTGCAACAATACATGTATTCGCATTGAACCATGAGAACAGTGTATCGAATATCGAACAACACAGAATCTTAAAGTTATTTTTTCATCAACTTGTTTTGGGAGATCAGCTCTGTGTTGAAAATCTGGGCTGGTAAAAAATATCGATTCACTGAAATATTGCTATATTTTCATATGCTGATATCATGTTGATATTTAAAAATGCGATATTGATCCATTTTACCAACGAAATCTCACGTTTTTTGTGAAATCTCGCAAGATTTCGTTGGTAAAATAGATCAATATCGCATTTTTAAATATGTGAAATCTGCATATGAAAATATTGCGATATTTCAGTGTATTGCGATATTTTTTCCAGCCCTTTATCTACTCATTTAACTACATTCAGGTCTGGCGTTTAGAACTGGTGTTCTAGAAATCCAGCACCCCCCACCCTTCAAAAATGGTTTGATCCGCCCACCTGGTGTATCCCAGCAGCAGTAACAGCCGAACCTTGTTTTTATGATAAATATCCTAAATGTAAGTTTGGAAAACTGTCAGAATCTCCATAAACAAGGAGGAGAAATGGTGTTGTGATGGATCTGGTTCACCGCTCAGACACAACACCTGCAGCCCAGAATCAGCTTCTCTCATCCAGATAAAGCTGAATGTGGATTTTTTACTAGCAGCAGGAATAACTTTGTTTCTGGATGATAAAAAACTTCAATCTGAGGCTGAAAATGATCAGAAACTTTGTAAATAAGGAGGAGAAAGTGAGTTTTGGTGGATCTGGTTCACCGTTGGAACGAGGCAGCAGATAATCAGTCGCAGACTTTCCCAGATAGTTTCACACATGTGGGGATGAAACTGCAGCTGCTGCAGCTCCTGCAGCTGCTGCAGCTCGTGCATCTGCTGCAGCTCCTGCAGCTGCTGCAGCTCGTGCAGCTGCTGCAGCTCCTGCAGCTGCTGCAGCTGCTGCAGGAGCTGCAGGAGCTGCAGCTCCTGCAGCTGCTGCAGCTGCTGCAGCTCCTGCAGCTCCTGCAGCTCGTGCAGCTCGTGCATCTGCTGCAGCAGCTGCAAGCTGCGGCGCCCCTGCAGCTGCGCTGCAGCTCTGCAGCTCGCAGCTCTGCAATCGCTGCCCCCAAAAAAAAGGGAACGAACAACCTGATGAAGCTGCAACAGAAGCTGCAGATGTGCAGCTTTTCTGTTTTCGCTGTATCATTTGTGAAGTTGCCTCCCTGCTTCCTCCCCGGGCTGCCGGGGGGGAACCGGGAGACAGGCTGAGTGGTGAGGGAGGGGCTTTGTGAAGCTGGAAAGTGGTTGGTGGTGGAGGGCAGAGTCACAGTCAGGAACTGGGTAGCAACAGCAGCCCAGTTCCTCTGGCTTGATGGTGGGAGGAGGAGGTGACAGCCGGTGGATGCGCCGCAAAAAGCAAATCTGACCAAGAATATTTGTCTGATTCCTCAGAATATGTCATCACACCCAAAATAAGAGAATGAGAAACATGCAGCGACATATAAGAACTTGTTTTAATCCTGTTCCATTGGCACATTGTTTTTGCTTATTACAAGCAAAATATATAAATATATTTGACTTAATTTAAGAGTGGACAATATTTTTTTTTGCTTGTGATAAGCAAATAAATAAATAGATAAATAAATAAAATTAGATGATAAATCGTCTTATTTTGGTTGTGACGAGATATTTTGACTAGAAATTATAAAAAAAAAAAAAAAAACATTTGATTTTTGCAGTGTGAGGAGCAGACAGAGCCCCCCCCGGTCTGATGAGGACATGGGGGCCACCAGCTGCTGCAGTCCACACTGAAAACCTCACACCACACTTCTGTCCCTTCCAGACTTACATGGGGGGGGCGCATACAGACATGATGAAATCTGGTGCCCCCCCCCCCCCGGTTTCATGCAAACATGAGGATTTACACTTATGTGGAGCTGAATGGAGGGGGGGGGGGGGGGAGTCTGGGCCTGCAGCCTGATGCTACAAACACTCCTGCAGGAATGTGGAGAAATGATGCTCATGCTGGGAGGGGGGGGGGGGGGCCTTACCTGCTGACTGGGGGAAGGGGGGGGGGGGGGTGTCTGGTGGTCGCTGCAGGAAATTTCCACCTGTCTGTCACAATCCAAGGCGCGAGGACAGCCTCGTCAGGCTACGGATCTCCGTTAAACGGCTGCAGCTTCCCTCAGCTCAGACAGCGCGTGCAGGAATCTCTCTGCTCTCGCGCGTGTCGCGTCTCGCGCTCCCTGCAGCAGCTGTTCCGGTCGCCAGTAAATCCCCAGTCCCGCTGACAGCTCCAGCGACGCATACTGGAAACGTCCAGTCCTGGCACGAGGCAGCGGGGACGCATCAAGCCGCGTCCTCCCGGAGCTGGCGCGCGCCAGCAGCCGCCTCGCGACGCTTCTCCCCGGACAGCTGGAGGTGGATCCGCAGCCGCATTGCTCCAGTCGGACGGCGGGAAAGCCGGAGTCGCATCCCGGGAAACAGACGGGGGGGTTAAAAGATGCTCATCCGGTCACGTCCGCGAGGCCGGCGGCGTCACACACGCGCGTGGAGGGGAACATCCTGCGTGACACATCCTCTCCGGACCGGCAGGTGAACGCGCAGTTCTGGAGGCTGATGCTGTCGCAGGAATGAAGAGCAGCTCACGCGCAGGGGCGGCGCTGAGCTTTTCCGAGGCGCACGCGGGGGCCCAGCCCCAATGATGCTGGAGAAATCTTTATTTCTCTGTACTTCAGCTAAATTCTGTCTTTACAAACACAGAGTCCGAGAATAAAAGAATAAAAGGCCAAAGATGCTCAACATAGAACCACAGACACTTAAAATATGTATCAGTCATCACATGATGGTGGTAGCAGGCCCGGATTTAGACAGCCCCACCAGGGGGTGCAGGTAGAATATCAGAGGGGCAAGCCAGAAAATTTGGGGGGTGTCAATCCCCCCGAACCCCCTAAAATGCATAGAAAACTATGCTAACTATGCTATCATCATATCTCTTTGATCCATTTGATTTGTCTTGTAGGTTTTATGTTGTTTGCTCTTCCTGACATGAACCTCTGCATTTACCCGGGCTTGAGACCAGCACAAAAAGGACACTGCTGAGGCTGCATTTATCTTTTTGCGTGTGTGTGTATTTTTTTATTTACATTTCAAATGTGTCTGTCTGTGTGTCTATTTGTCATTTTTATTTCTTTAGTTCTTTACACAGTATAGCTCATATCATTATACCATCAGCCGTCTGCTTGCAAAAGTCCTAACAGACCTAGGTCTGTTGTGTCCCGTTGAGGCTACATTTATCTTTTTATTTAATAATTATTTTTTGTGTATTTTTTTACTTTTTTAAATCTGTCTATCGATCTGTCCTGTTTTATTTCTATCTTTTTTCTTTTTGTGTATTTTTTTTCGTTTTTATTTCTTTAGCTCTTTACACAGCATGGCTCATATCAGTCATTATGACATCAGTCGTCTGCTTTTCTGTGTTAAAGTCCTAACAAATGTGTCCATATTTCCGCCCGTTGTTATAGCCTTCTTTTGAGCCAGAGTAACTTAATTTTCCTCACATGCAGCATCGTGCAGTGGAAGGGGGAAAGCATGAGACAAAGTGGAGAAAGAGCTCGGGCATGATTAGAATGGTTAGAATCTGTGGCGAGTCGAGGAGCAGCAATGATTCGCTCGCTGCTGCTGCTAATGCCGCAGCATGCTAGCTTTAGCAGACCAGAGGAAAGTGAAGCGACTGGCCCGGACTGGACACACCCTTCCTTTGTATCTACCAATCAGTAGCTACTTAGAGAGAGGAGCTGGGTTTCCATTTCCCTTTTCCAAAAATAAAAGCGATATTTCTTAAGTTTAAAAAAAGTACAATTGCGATATGCAGGTGTTTCCATTGAATGGTATAAGCTGTAATTCTCGTAAAATCCCGTCCTGCGGAGACTCCACTTTGAGGAGGATGGAGATATAAACGTGCTAAGAGCTGCTGCTGCTCCTCATCAGGAGATGAAAGCAGCGGATGATGATTCAGAGGTAAAGTCCGTATGCACGGAGCCCCGATCACATCAGCCGGGAAGAACACTCGTGGAGACTTCCAGGACAGACGCCCGAAACGTAACACAAATTAAAAACCCGTCAGGATCAACCTCTTGGGTGTGGATGTCTGGCCACTTTTATCCGGCACCAGTTCCTGACCGATGTGGTAAAATAGCCGTTGATACGAAGGCGCAGTCATACGATGTAATCCGTGGTCACGTTTTATGAAATCCTGTTCACATATAATTAACATGAACCAGATAACCGAGTTGTGAGGTTACAAATGTGTGGAAATGACATAAACAGCTCGTGTCCAGTCGGTAATACATGAAGAAGCCATCTGTATAAATGTCTAAGTGAACTCAGCTTGCTGAGTTACGGCGATTTGGGGACTTTTACATGTGACTGATTAAACTTCCCCCATCACTCCGATTCTAACGCTTGTAAATGATCATATTAATCATAATTAAGGAGGAATAACTGGATTTTAACCCCTACGTCACTCCTGATGGCGAGTTATTGCGACAAAACGAATCGAAACGTCTGGATTTACGCCTCAGGAAAGCGTAAAAACTTTTTTGCGATATTTGAGAGTTTTTTCGAAGTGTAGGTGTTTCCATTAGCGGTTTTTAACTGCGATATTTAGGTTTTGCGCAATTCCAGGTGTAATGGAAACCCAGCCAGAGAAAGAGAGAGAAAAGAATGCGCACTGACCATTTCCCTTGAAATAATTTTTTCAATTTGGGATTTTTGCATGCCATCATGTTTGAGGGGCAGTCATGGCGTTTGGGGGGCATTGCCCCTCCTTGCCCATGCCTGTATCCGGCCTCGGGTGGTAGCCTATCAGATTCTTGCTTCTGTGTCACATGATGGAGGTAGCCTATCAGATTCTAGCTTCTGTATCACATGATGGTGGTAGCCTATCAGATTCTAGCTTCTGTATCACATGATGGTGGTAGCCTATCAGATTCTAGCTTCTGTGTCACATGATGGTGGTAGCCCTATCAGATTCTTGCTTCTGTGTCACATGATGGAGGTAGCCTATCAGATTCTAGCTTCTGTATCATGATGGTGGTAGCCTATCAGATTCTTGCTTCTGTGTCACATGATGGAGGTAGCCTATCAGATTCTAGCTTCTGTATCACATGATGGTGGTAGCCTATCAGATTCTAGCTTCTGTATCACATGATGGTGGTAGCCTATCAGATTCTAGCTTCTATATCACATGATGGTGGTAGCCTATCAGATTCTAGCTTCTGTAACACATGATAGTGGTAGCCTATCAGATTCTAGCTTCTATATCACATGATGGTGGTAGCCTATCAGATTCTAGCTTCTATATCACATGATAGTGGTAGCCTATCAGATTCTAGTTTCTGTATCACATGATGGTGGTAGCCTATCAGATTCTAGCTTCTGTGTCAAATGATGGTGGTAGCCTATCAGATTCTAGCTTCTATATCACATGATAGTGGTAGCCTATCAGATTCTAGCTTCTATATCACATGATGGTGGTAGCCTATCAGATTGTAGCTTTTGTGGCACATGATGGTGGTAGCCTATCAGATTGTAGCTTTTGTGGCACATGATGGTGGTAGCCTATCAGATTCTAGCTTCTGTATCACATGATGGTGGTAGCCTATCAGATTCTAGCTTCTGTATCATGATGGTGGTAGCCTATCAGATTCTAGCTTCTGTATCACATGATAGTGGTAGCCTATCAGATCATAGCTTCTATATCACATGATGGTGGTAGCCTATCAGATTCTAGCTTCTGTATCACATGATGGTGGTAGCCTATCAGATTTTTGCTTCTGTGTCACATGATGGAGGTAGCCTATCAGATTCTAGCTTCTGTATCACAGATGGTGGTAGCCTATCAGATTTAGCTTCTGTATCAATGATGGTGGTAGCCTATCAGATTCTAGCTTCTGTGTCACATGATGGTGGTAGCCTATCAGATTCTTGCTTCTGTGTCACATGATGGAGGTAGCCTATCAGATTCTAGCTTCTGTATCATGATGGTGGTAGCCTATCAGTTCTTGCTTCTGTGTCACATGATGGAGGTAGCCTATCAGATTCTAGCTTCTGTATCACATGATGGTGGTAGCCTATCAGATTCTAGCTTCTGTATCACATGATGGTGGTAGCCTCATCAGATTCTAGCTTCTATATCACATGATGGTGGTAGCCTATCAGATTCTAGCTTCTGTAACACATGATAGTGGTAGCCTATCAGTTCTAGCTTCTATATCAATGATGGTGGTAGCCTATCAGATTCTAGCTTCTATATCACATGATAGTGGTAGCCTATCAGATTCTAGTTTCTGTATCAATGATGGTGGTAGCCTATCAGATTCTAGCTTCTGTGTCAAATGATGGTGGTAGCTATCAGATTCTAGCTTCTATATCACATGATAGTGGTAGCCTATCAGATTCTAGCTCTATATCAATGATGGTGGTAGCCTATCAGATTGTAGTTTTGTGGACATGATGGTGGTGCCTATAGGGTGTAGCTTTTGTGGCACATGATGGTGGTAGCCATCAGATTCTAGCTTCTGTATCCATGATGGTGGTAGCCTATCAGATTCTAGCTTCTGTATCATGATGGTGGTAGCCTATCAGATTCTAGCTTCTGTATCACATGATAGTGGTAGCCTATCAGATCATAGCTTCTATATCACATGATGGTGGTAGCCTATCAGATTCTAGCTTCTGTATCACATGATGGTGGTAGCCTATCAGATTCTAGCTTCTGTATCACATGATGGTGGTAGCCTATCAGATTCTAGCTTCTGTATCACATGATGGTGGTAGCCTATCAGATTCTAGCTTCTATATCACATGATGGTGGTAGCCTATCAGATTCTAGCTTCTGTATCACATGATGGTGGTAGCCTATCAGATTCTAGCTTCTGTATCACATGATGGTGGTAGCCTATCAGATTCTTGCTTCTGTGTCACATGATGGTGGTAGCCTATCAGATTCTAGCTTCTGTATCACATGATGGTGGTAGCCTATCAGATTCTAGCTTCTGTATCGCATGATGGTGGTAGCCTATCAGATTCTAGCTTCTGTGTCACATGATGGTGGTAGCCTATCAGATTCTAGCTCTGTATCACATGATGGTGGTAGCCTATCAGATTCTAGCTTCTGTATCGCATGATGGTGGTAGCCTATCAGATTCTAGCTTCTGTGTCACATGATGGTGGTAGCCTATCAGATTCTGCTCTGTATCAATGATGGTGGTAGCCTATCAGATTCTAGCTTCTGTATCAATGATGGTGGTAGCCTATCAGATTCTAGCTTATGTGTCAATGATGGTGGTAGCCTATCAGATTCTAGCTTCTATTTCACATGATGGTGGTAGCCTATCAGATTGTAGCTTTTGTGGCACATGATGGTGGTAGCCTATCAGAATCTAGCTTCTGTCCATGGTGGTAGCCTATCAGATTCTAGCTTCTGTATCACATGATGGTGGTAGCCTATCAGATTGTAGCTTTTGTGGCACACGATGGTGGTAGCCTATGAGATTCTAGCTTTTGTGGCACATGATGGTGGTAGCCTATCAGATTCTAGCTTCTGTATCACATGAGGTGGTAGCCTATCAGATTGTGTTTTGTGGCACATGATGGTGGTAGCCTATCAGATTGTGCTTTTGTGGCACATGATGGTGGTAGCCTATCAGATTGTAGCTTTGTGGCACATGATGGTGGTAGCCTATCAGATTCTAGCTTCTGTATCACATGATGGTGGTAGCCTATCAGATTGTGCTTTTGTGGTCACATGATGGTGGTAGCCTATCAGATTGTGCTTTTGTGGCACATGATGGTGGTAGCCTATCAGATTGTAGCTTTTGTGGCACATGATGGTGGTAGCCTATCAGATTCTGTTCTGTATGTGAGGTGGTAGCCTATCAGATTGTAGCTTTTTGTGGCACATGATGGTGGTAGCCTATCAGATTCTAGCTTCTATATCACATGATAGTGGTAGCCTATCAGATTCTAGGTTCTATATCAATTTTGGTGGTAGCCTATCAGATTGTAGCTTTTGTGGCACATGATGGTGGTAGCCTATCAGATTCTGCTTTTGTGGACATGATGGTGGTAGCCTATCAGATTCTAGCTTCTGTATCACATGATGGCGGTAGCCTATCAGATTCTAGCTTCTGTATCACATGATGGGGTAGCCTATCAGATTCTCTTCTGTATCACATGATGGCGGTAGCCTATCAGATTCTAGCTTCTGTGTCACATGATGGTGGTAGCCTATCAGATTGTAGCTTCTGTATCACATGATGGCGGTAGCCTATCAGATTCTAGCTTCTGTGTCACATGATGGTGGTAGCCTATCAGATTCTAGCTTCTGTATCACATGATGGTGGTAGCCTATCAGATTCTAGCTTCTGTGTCACATGATGGTGGTAGCCTATCAGATTCTAGCTTCTGTGTCACATGATTGTGGTAGCCTATCAGATTCTAGCTTCTGTATCACATGATGGTGGTAGCCTATCAGATTCTAGCTTCTGTGTCACATGATGGTGGTAGCCTATCAGATTCTAGCTTCTGTGTCACATGATGGTGGTAGCCTATCAGATTCTAGCTTCTGTATCACATGATGGTGGTAGCCTCGGCCGTCATGAGGAACATGAAAGCAGCATCTCAGCTTTATAAGTTCTCTAACGTGCAGACTGATGGAGGATCTGGCAGCATTTGTCTTTGTTCATGTTCAAAGTTTTGAACGCTGCTGATGTGATCCAGTCTTCTTCCAGAGTACTGAGACAGCATGTTGCTGACGCTGAGTACATGAACTTGTACTGTTCTGTAGTAGAATCGTCTGCAGACAGAACGTTATTTACCTGTTCAGGTGCAACATGAAGGACAGCAATCTGGGAAATGTCCAAGCTCACGTATACAAAACTGTACTGCTTTCCCTTGTCAGGAATTCAAAACAATTAAAGAAAAATAAACTTTTTTCTTTTTTCTTTTAGATGGAGGTAAAAAATAAATATTACAACCCCCCCATAAATACTGTCCTAGGAGGTTAATCACATATATACTGCAGGTTCTCACTTCTGCTTAAATCTTTGAAAACGTTTTGCTCTGAGTGACGGACATTTTTTGTCTGTTTGAAATAAATAATTTGATCTCAACGCTACGCATGTTTGGAAAATCCGTATGCTGAGGCACGAGTCAGAGCAAAGCCAGCCGGTGGGGCTGCTGTGTCCGGCTTAGCCACAGTTACTGCGTAGCAGCAGTCAGATATCGGCCTGTCCAGATATCGGCCTGTCCAGACATCAGCCTGTCCAGGTATCGGCCTGTCCAGACATCGGTCTGTCCAGACATCGGCCTGTCCAGACATCGGCCTGTCCAGACATCGGCCTGTCCAGGTATCGGCCTGTCCAGGTATCGGTCTGTCCAGGTATCGGCCTGTCCAGGTATCGGTCTGTCCAGGTATCGGTCTGTCCAGGTATCGGTCTGTCCAGGTATCGGTCTGTCCAGGTATCGGCCTGTCCAGGTATCGGCCTGTCCAGGTATCGGCCTGTCCAGGTATCGACCTGTCCAGGTATCGGTCTGTCCAGGTATCGGTCTGTCCAGGTATCGGCCTGTCCAGGTATCGGCCTGTCCAGGTATCGGCCTGTCCAGGTATCGGCCTGTCCAGGTATCGGTCTGTCCAGGTATCGGCCTGTCCAGGTATCGGCCTGTCCAGGTATCGGCCTGTCCAGGTATCGGCCTGTCCAGGTATCGGTCTGTCCAGATATCGGCCTGTCCAGGTTTTTGAACATCAGTTTATTTGCAAAATGAATCTCTGGCTGTTACAATTGCAATAATTAAACTGAAATAATTTTGCAGCCTGTTAAAAACACCATCATGGATTTTTTCCTGCGGCGTCACATGAAGTCCGTCAGGAAACCAGAGCTGCGTCAGTGAGAGGTGAAACCGATCAGGACCAGGTTCCGTCGTCATGGAGACGGGTCCGGAAGCCGCGGTTTCTGACGTGTAGCTGCGCTGCGACTGCAGTCAGACGGGTCCCGCCATGTTTGATGATCACGAGGTCACGTTTTCCGGTGCGGGCGCGGTCTGAAGTCGGACAAAGTTCTTACCCAGCATGCAACACTCCAGAACCACAGTCCCTCACTTCCAGCCGGGCTGCTGCAGATAGACGAAGTCCATCGAGACCAATCAGATGTCATGATGATGCAGCTACTCTTCGTGATGATGATGATGTTTTGGTAAATTTGTAATGTCACTATTACATTTTACAGTTTTATAAAAATGTAACATTATAAAAATTTGTAACTATTTACAAATATTCTTAAATTTGCAAAATTATGACGAAGAATTTTTTTTTCTTTTTTGTTTTTTTACAGACTGTGGTATTAATCTGGCCCGAACACTCCATCATAAAAATAAATGCATAAATAAATGTGGAAACAAAAATAAACAAATATATGATTAATAAATAATGTAGAAATAAATAACCCTGAAAATAAAAATAAACAAGGAAATAGATTAAAGTGGAAATGAATAGATGGATAAATGTTGAATGTAAAAACAAACATTTAATCATTTATTTCTTGGTTGTGGCAGTTTTAGTCTTCCATATATTTGGAGGCAAACTGGAAAATGTGACGTTCCTCTGCAGCAGCGGACAGAACCGGGTTCCCTTCACCCTCCTGAGTCCTGTACACGTCTGTACGCAGAAGTACGTTTATTCCTGCCAACTTTACTTCCACCGTCTCTACAACAGCTAGCAACACCTGCATTTATGGAAGAAACAAAGATAAACATGTTATTTATTTTTTTAAATTTGGATCCATTTTTTAAAAAATGAACATTAATAAGTCATCTGAGTGAGTTTTTAGGACCAAACTTTTAGTTTAACAGGGAAAATGACTCATTTACCAGCGTAACTCTCGTACACGTCAGGACTTTGTGCTGGTTTCACTTTTTTCTCTAAAAGAGGCAGAAATAACTCTTAGAGAGAATCAGACTTGGATCTTTCAGAAGATGAAAGTCATTTTAGTTTAACCTGTTTTTATTTTATTTTGAGCAGAAATGCTAAAATTAAATGTTGCTTCACCAGTTACCTCTAATACTGAAAAGTAAATGACTTCTATTCACACATCAAAAACTTTCTTTGAACCTTTTGTGTAAATATGTTAAATATGTTTAAATAACATGTTTGAAAACATTTTCGTGGAGCTTTTTCATTTTTATAAATCAGGTCTTGGATGTTTTAGTGGTTTCAGTTACAGTCGATGAAGTTTCTGTTGTGCACTAACGTGCACGTGTTGTAAAATTGAAATAAAATAAGTTAAAAAGAAAATAATCTTTGCAATGTTTTTTTTTTTTTTACCACCCTAACACTTAAAAAAGTTAAATTCCCCCCGCCCCCCGGGTCTCAGAGCCACAGATGTGCAGCAGGTGCAGCAGTGCGGAGTCACCAGCAGGGGGCAGTGCAGGCTCTGGCTGTAATTTAGAACAGAGGAAACTGAAGCTCATCTCAGAGGGACGTGGACTTTTCTTCATGACTGACTGTCCTCTGATTATCTGACTTCTCGCTTTTCGCGGATGTAGCAGCTCGGCGTAACTTCCCGCCCTGAAAACTCTGTTTCTGTGTGGAAAACTCTGGTTTTGACGGGCCGGTAACGTTTGATTGATTTGATTTATTTCAGATCCCCATTAGCTGTGGCATGCCAAAGCTATTCTTCCTGGGGTTCACATGCACATTAAAACTCAATACACACACAAAATAAATAAATAAAAATAATCAGATTAACCCCCAGACAGTGCAGAACCGCTCACAGGTCAGCAGTGGTATAAAGTTTTACATCTTAAGATACCAGTCGATAAGAACCCTTAAGTTTCTTTAGCTCATAATATTCTCTCACACTAACACACAATCTATTTCTGTTGTCAAAAGGAGCGATTTTTAGTAATATAGTACAAATTCTACTGTGCACAGATGTCTTTTGACTAACTTCTTAAAAATGTTTTTCCTATTTTCTTGAATACTATTTTCTGGTAATTTATTATGTTTGGATTCTTTTTCATTCTTATACAAAAGTGAAGTTCTTTTTGTACTAAAAATATTCCTAATGAAAAGCAATGGTGAAAACAATAATCTGTCCCTCCCCAGCAGCCGTCCTAAACACTTATGCATGTCTGTTATGTTTGTTCTCACAATGCAGAGCTATTCTTGCTGCTCTATTTTGGACAATTTGCAGCTTTTTTTTATATTTTCTTGTTAGACCAGACGACTGAACAGTCGTCCAGAGCTGATAGAAGTAAAGATTGTTTTAGTTGAAACGAACAAAGAGGTGACGGAGCCAGAGATGAAACCTCCACCAGCTCCAGCTCCATCACACCTGGTTCTCCAGACGCCCGCGGTCACCTGCAGCTGCAGGGAGGCATCACACCGGACTCCCACCTTCCCGCCTTCAGCGTCCGTCCTCACATTTCACATCTCACACTCAACGGTTCTCATCTCCAACCTTCATGCTTGAAAACAAGGCTCGCACACATCTCACAAACACGCACACGTGCACGCTGATGAGCGTTTCAGGAGGGACGACCACCTGAACAGCAGCTGCACCTGAACTGTTCAGGATTATCTTGTTTTTGAGTTAAATCAACTTAAAAACCTTAAAAGTGGTGGTGGTTTTTCAGCCTTTCTTACCTTGGCCATGTCTCTGAGTATTGCACACCTTGTGCTTTTGGGCACTCCAGTGATGTTGCAGCTCTGAAATATGGAAAAACTGCTGGCAAGTGGCATCTTGGCAGCTGCACGCTTGACTTTTCTCAGTTCATGGGCAGTTATTTTGCGCCTTGGTTTTTCCACGTTTCTTGCAACACTGTTGACTATTTTGAATGAAACGCTTGATTATTGGATGATCACGCTTCAGAAGCTTGGTAATTTTAAGAGTGCTGCATCCCTCTGCAAGATATCTCACTATTTTTGACTTTTTGGGGCCTGTCAGGTCCCTCTATGACCCATTTTGCCAAAGGAAAGGAAGTTACCTAATAATTATGCACACCTGATATAGGGTGATGATGTCATTAGGCCACACCCCTTCTCATTACAGAGATGACATCACCTGATATGCTTAGTTGGTAGTAGCTTTGGGCCGATACAGCTTGGAGTAAGACAACATGCAAAAAGAGGATGATGTGGTCAAAGTACTCATTTGCCTAATAATTCTGCACGACCTGTATATACTATGAAAAAGGGTCCAAAGTAATATAAAGTACACATTTGTACCATTTCAACCTTAAGTACCTGCAGCATTGAAAACATGTACAATAACTATAAATAGCAGTACTTCTAAACAGTAGTATAATTATAGTTATTATATTATGGTTTTCATAATAATCATAGTAATAATTATATGTATAATTATATATGTGTTTGGCCTAATATTTCTATAATAATTATTCATTTATTATTAGCATCTTTGATTGTTGTCATAATCTCTATTTTATTGACTTTTATTCATCATTTTAATTGGTTTAATTGTACTTTATTAACTCATACAGCTTGATAAGGTACAAAAATGGACCATGAAGGTACAGAAATGTCTTTCAGAAAGGAACTCCCCCCCAGCAACAAGCTTTGGACCCTTTTAGGTACAAACTGGTACCTCTGTTTCTGAGTGTGGAGGATCAAGGTTTGGATGACATGGGAGTTGATCCTACTATTTAACCAACAATCTGCTGAGTCACACCGCAAAAACTCAAAATCTTACCGAGTATTTCTGTCTAGTTTCTGGTCAAAATAAGTCATTTCACCCAATATCAGACATCAGTACCTAAAGAGAAACATTTCAGTGAGATAAAACAACTTCTTTTTAGACAAAATCTTGTTTTTAGTCACATCTCAGATGAAAAAACTTTATTATGAGACACAAAATGTCTCAATACTTGTAAAATAAAGCAAAAAATGAGTTTTTCCAGCTCATTTCATGATTTTGTTGGGCTCAAATATGCCGTCTTTCACTTGTTCCATTGGCAGATTGTTTTTGAAAATGCACTTCTTTGTTAGAAGTTCTTGAATTCCTCGTTAGTTTCACTTGTTTTCTCTGAAAATGAGAAAACAGCACTTAAAGAAAGCATCGTCAGATGAGTTCTGAGTGTTTTTCGCTCAATTAGAAACTTGAAATGAATGTTTCAGCTTGTTTTAAGCTTCTTCCCACTCGTCTAAAGTCGAGATGTTTCTTCTTACAGGAGGTCTGAAAACAAGTTTTCCTGCTAAAACTGAGAGTGAAAGACACAAAGTGATCTGAAACAGAGTCTTAGTGAGATAATTCTGATTAATATGCAGATAAATAACCGGTTTGAGGACACATTCTGGTCTTGTGTAGTGTATTACTCTCAAATCACGATCGTTCAGACAGTTTTTCTGAATGTTCATGGTTAGATGGACGATGCAGGGCTGACTTACTTCAGCTTCATTTACAGTGCAGAGACTGCAAAGCCTCATGGGAAATGCATGTTAAACAGGAATTTGCTATATTATCAAGAGTAATATGAGCACTGAGGTACTTTGGAACAGATTAAATATTCAATTTGGAACTATTAGAAACTTTGAAGTTGACGTTCCATGAAACTGAGTCAGAGTGATTCATACTCTTGATTTGAAGGAAACCAAAAGATTTGAGTAAGTATGAGTCAAAACTGTCGCTTTGAACAAATTTGGATGAACTTTACCCGGTTACTCGTTACCAAATGAAAAAATAGGTTTATCTGGCCGAGACATCAGATGCCAGAATGTTTATTCAGAGACTCTGTCTGTAAATCCACAATAATCCATGATAACACCATTATTTATCCCATCTTCATCATAAAAACATCATCATCACTGTGATGTTGCTGAGAGACCTGGACATGATGATGAAGACACTTTCCTCCAATCAGAGAGCTCAGACTGATGATAATGTCCAATCAGGAACAGCCAGATATCAACATGTCAAGTTGCTGACTGGGATTAAAAGTTCTGATTCTGACTGGGATTAAAGGTTCTAAAGGTAAGGTAAGATGCTGACTGGGATTAAAGGTTCTAGATGCTGACTGGGATTAAAGGTTCTGATGCTGACTGGGATTAAAGGTTCTGATGCTGACTGGGATTAAAGGTTCTGATGCTGACTGGGATTAAAGGTTCTGATGCTGACTGGGATTAAAGGTTCTGATGCTGACTGGGATTAAGGGTTCTAGATGCTGACTGGGATTAAAGGTTCTGATGCTGACTGGGATTAAAGGTTCTGATGCTGACTGGGATTAAAGGTTCTGATGCTGACTGGGATTAAAGGTTCTGATGCTGACTGGGATTAAAGGTTCTGATGCTGACTGGGATTAAAGGTTCTGATGCTGACTGGGATTAAAGGTTCTGATGCTGACTGGGATTAAAGGTTCTGATGCTGACTGGGATTAAAGGTTCTGATGCTGACTGGGATTAAAGGTTCTGGTGCTGACTGGGATTAAAGGTTCTGATGCTGACTGGGATTAAAGGTTCTAGATGCTGACTGGGATTAAAGGTTCTGATGCTGACTGGGATTAAAGGTTCTGATGCTGACTGGGATTAAAGGTTCTGATGCTGACTGGGATTAAAGGTTCTAGATGCTGACTGGGATTAAAGGTTCTGATTCTGACTGGGATTAAAGGTTCTAGATGCTGACTGGGATTAAAGGTTCTGATGCTGACTGGGATTAAAGGTTCTAGATGCTGACTGGGATTAAAGGTTCTGATGCTGACTGGGATTAAAGGTTCTGATGCTGACTGGGATTAAAGGTTCTGATGCTGACTGGGATTAAAGGTTCTAGATGCTGACTGGGATTAAAGGTTCTTATGCTGACTGGGATTAAAGGTTCTAGATGCTGACTGGGATTAAAGGTTCTAGATGCTGACTGGGATTAAAGGTTCTGGATGCTGACTGGGATTAAAGGTTCTGATGCTGACTGGGATTAAAGGTTCTGATTCTGACTGGGATTAAAGGTTCTGATGCTGACTGGGATTAAAGGTTCTAGATGCTGACTGGGATTAAAGGTTCTAGATGCTGACTGGGATTAAAGGTTCTAGATGCTGACTGGGATTAAAGGTTCTATATGCTGACTGGGATTAAAGGTTCTGATGCTGACTGGGATTAAAGGTTCTGATGCTGACTGGGATTAAAGGTTCTGATGCTGACTGGGATTAAAGGTTCTAGATGCTGACTGGGATTAAAGGTTCTAAATGCTGACTGGGATTAAAGGTTCTAGATGCTGACTGGGATTAAAGGTTCTGATGCTGACTGGGATTAAAGGTTCTAGATGCTGACTGGGATTAAAGGTTCTTATGCTGACTGGGATTAAAGGTTCTGATGCTGACTGGGATTAAAGGTTCTAGATGCTGACTGGGATTAAAGGTTCTGATGCTGACTGGGATTAAAGGTTCTAGATGCTGACTGAGATTAAAGGTTGTAGATGCTGACTGGGATTAAAGGTTGTGATGCTGACTGGGATTAAACGTTCTAGAAAAAAAAAAAAAGTCTAGATTATTATTGGTTGCCATTTTCAGATAAATTTGTCGTGTTTAACTCCAGATCCGGTGTTGAAGGTAAAAGTAAAACACGTTTCTGGTATCAGAGTTTTTCTGTGCAGAGCTGAACAGCGAAGCTGTAAAATCCTGCATAAATTAAAAAAGCGTCTTTATGCGGCGTGCGTGTTTTTCTGCATGATTAAAAAACATGTTCCCTGCAAAAGTTCATAAACAGTGTAGAGAACACGCGATACGGTCCTCAGACCACATCTTACCTAATAAGGTTAATAATAATATCTTCCGTTGTTCTCAGCGGCGTTCTGGTAGCCAAGTTTGACCTTTGCCAACATAAGAACTAACCTCAGAAGCTGCTGTTGACACCTGTTCGAATGTCATACAGCAGGTTACTGGGCTTCCCCACCGCTTTCTGCTCTGATTGCTTCCTCTGAAAAACACACTGCTGTAACATTTACACAGAACAATCGTTCTGACACCAGGAAACACTGTTTCCATACAAAATACCGTTTTAAACAACGATGGCAATTTCTGTTATCTAAAAAAATCCAAATGAAAAAGCGGTTAAAGCAGCAGTCAGAGCTGAAGCGTGACGTTAATCTAACATCACGTTGAGCTAAAGCCTCTACAAATAAAGACCGAATAACAGAATCAGATTAAAGTTATGATCAGATTCACGTACAGATGATGAACGCTGTATGCATGGTGCAGCGTTTGAGGAAAATATTTAAATAAAATGTCACCAAGACTGAAATAAATAAACCGTGAAAAGGACAAGATTCAGAATTTTGTAATTACTGCATGCTGAAGTGTATGAGGGAGATTATATTCAGAAAACGAAAGCTGGAAAGTGGAAAAACCCTAAAAATAGACGTTTCTGAACTGTACATGGTGATATTACTAACCAGCAGCGGTGACTGGAACATGTGCAGTGGGATGATCTGAAAATACAATGCTGCTCTGAAGTGGATATGACTTCAATATCCTGTTTCTCTTCATTTCTTTTTAAAGAAGAATCATTTTTCATATTTCATTGAAAGAATATTTCTTGTTCAGCTGATGAAAACTAATTAAAAAAAGGGATGTAAAAGTAATGAATGTCCATTAATTCAACTGTAATTCAACTTCACGGGTTAGAAATGAAAACGGTAAAAGTTCGGTTTTAGTCAAACACACATTTTTTTCTCCTCAGGATAAAATTATCCCTCCTTAAATAAATGATCAGATTATCAACTAGCTGAAAGAAAGAAGGAAGATATTTCAACAAAAAATAAATAGAAATTTTGATCAGTTTTTACATTTGAATGTAATTTAAATTAGATGTTTAATTTCAGACATTTTGATACACAATATAAAAGACGTCCTGTCAAACCGAGACAAAGACCCAATTATAACGCAACAAATGTGTTATCATTGGTATATATAAATAGTTGTACCTGTAACTGGTTGTACTACCAGGGGCCTGTACTACTCTCACCTAGTCACCACTAACATTTAAATACTAATCATATGTCCGAAAGGGAGCAGGAAGAAGCTAAAGCCCCTGTTTCCACGACTCATTTCTTTATAGTTAAACAGGTCACCTATTTACACTTTACACTTCTTTTTCTCTCTCTCTTTTTAACAAAAAAACCCAAATAACATCATTTCAAAATAATTTTTTAATTTAGTCCGCATTAAAGATGAATTGATGTTTCAGCAAGAGCTGATATTCGCGCTGTGACCGAGGCCTGGTCTGAGTCACGCTTCAGCCACAACACAGCATCATCTGCATAACAAAAGACGTGATGTTAGACTGGCTGATCTAGGAAAGTGTAAAATCACCAAAATCAGGTCAGACAGAACATTTTCACTCCCTCTGAAGATGTCGTCTCCTTCTCAGACATTCAGACGTTCCCACCGTCAAACTTCTGATTCACATGATGTAGCAGTTTCCAACCCTCTAAGGAAGCAGGTCAGCCACTAAAACCAGCTGCGAGCAGCAGTGAGCCGCTTTCAGGCGTCAAAAACAGAATTAGAAGAAGAAAAGATGCCTCGCCATCCATCGGAGGAATATTTGATGAATTCGTTTTTATTTGTTGTTAATTTATGCTATTAGAAACCAACAAAGTAGCTGAAAACATCACATTTGGCTTTAATGTGAAGTTTTAGAAAGAAAGCACAACAGCCTGAACTTGCGTTAAAAGAAGTTGATTTTCTACCTTTTGGATTCATTTTAATCAATTGTGTTGCGGCAGAAAAGATTACATCATGAGCTATGGCGAGTTAAATTTAGCTGTTTACAGTTTTTTTCAATTGCTTACACATAAAACCTTTATGCAGCTGGGAAAAAAGTATTGAACACGTCAACATTCTCTCAGAAACTATATTTCTAGTAGAGCTATTGACATGAAAACTTCACCAGATGTCAGCAACAACCCAAGTAATGCACACATACAAAGAAATGCTAACATTTATGTCCATAAATTAAGTTATGTGTAATATAGTGAAACAGGGAATAAGTATTGAACACATGAAGAAATGGAGACAAAAAGATGTGAAAGCCAAGAAAGCAGCTGGAGTCTGTCAGTATTTAGAAAGTAATCCTGTCCCCTATCAGAGCAAAGTAATATCAGCTGCTTTAGTCCTGATTGATGCCTTTAAAAAGGTTTCTCATCACCAAGGTGTCAGATAAGAAGCATTGCATGATGGGTAAAAGCAAAGAGCTGTCTAAAGACCTACGCAGCCTTATTACTGCAAACACACTGAAGGCATTGGTTCCAGGTGCATTTGTAAACTTCTGAAAGTTCCAGTGAGCACCATTGGGACCATCATCCGGAAGTGGAAAGAACACGGCATGGTCATAAAGCGGCCACGGCCAGGTGCTCCTCACAAGATTTCAGACAGAGGAGTCAGAACAATCATCAGAAAGGTTCTCCAGCAGCCCAGGACCACTCGTGGAGAGCTTCAGAAAGACCTGGAACCAGCAGCTACAGTTGTTTCAGAGATAACAAGAAGGAATGCACTCAACCGCCATGGCCTTCATGCACGCACACCACGCAAGACTCCATTTCTGAAGAAGAAGCAGGTTGATGCTGGTTTGAAGTTTGCAACACAACATCTGGACAAACCCATGAGATTCTGGGAAACATAGTCTGGTCAGATGAGACCAGAACTGAACTCTGCAGATGTCATAAGACACAACATGTTTGGAGGAGAAATGGCACCAAGAACACCATAGCAACAGTGAAGTTTGGAGGTGGGAGCATCATGTTGGGGGCTGTTTTTCAGCATGTGATACTGGCAGACTTCATATGATTGAAGAAAGAATGAATGGAGGAAAGTAGAGAGACATTCTGGACCAGAATCTGCTGAAGATGAAAAGAGGCTGGATCTTTCAGCAAGACGACCGTCCCACCACACAGCCAAGAAACACTCACCTGCTTTAAGAAGAAGAAGATAAAGCTGCTAGAACGGACCTGTCAATCACCCGACCCGAAAGAACTGAAGATCCGAGTTGACAGAAGAGACCCGGAACCTTGAAGATCTGAAGGCAGTTTGTGGAAGAATGGACCAAAATCACACCTGAGCAACGTTTTCCACTGGTTTCTCCATACAGGAGAGTCTGGAGGCTGAACCACCAACAAAGGTTTCTCACTAAGTATTAAATAAATTTCAGTAATCGTGTTCAATACTTATTCCCTGTATCATTTCACTATATTACACATAACTTCATTTATGGACATAAATGTTAGGATTTCTTTGTATGTGTGCATTACTTGGGTTGTTGTTGACATCTGGTAAAAATTTCATGTCAATAACTCTACTAGAAATAGATTTTCTGAGAAAAATGTTGACTTGCTCAACACTTTTTTCCCTGCTGTATGTCACTATTTCTAAACTTGTTCACTTAAACCTCACAACTCCACCTCAAATCAGCAAAACCACAAAAACATTCTCAGCCTTGACACAGTTTTCAATGTAGCTATTCACTTTTTGCAAATAGTTAGACACAATGTTCTAGCTAACACACTAAAATCTATCAGGAAGTAACTTGATTTCCCATTTTAAACACGACCATTTAAAATGCCGCACTTCTTCATCAGCGTCTTAGACTCTGTCCTCACAGGTGTAAACAATGTACTGTTCTCTCTATATGTTAGACTTTCAAAGTGTGAATATAGATTAACAGCCAGCCAAACTCCTTTCCATGAGCCAGGGTAGCGAGCGCACTTGCTCCTTTATTCACTTTTTTTACACACAATCTGGAATGTGGTGGCAGCATTGGATCAGAGTGAAACTAAAAGGAAGAAACAAGAATATTCTTAATAGATTTTCATCTTACATCAACAAGTTAATATAAACAGGTAAGTATAAACAGGTAAGTATAAATTTCCATTTTTAACAAGGTAAATAGCAGACTGGTAGCAGCTAAGTATGTAGAGAAAATTCCTTCAACACAATCTTAACTATACTTCTGCACAAAGTTTGCATAATGTAAACAAAACACATTTTTTATCATCTATGAGGCATGTAAACACCTTTCTAAAACTTACAGCCATTGCTTTCTGAAGGACTGTTAAACAGATGGCTTTGGATTCAGCTGAGACAACACAAGTTCAGCCATGCTTCTCTCTGTTGATGGCTCTACACTTCCTACTTCCTGTTTCCTGAATATGTGTCAAAATAAAAGTCTCACAATTTGTTCCAGATCTTTTTCAAAAGAAAAACTTTAACCACAGACTTTTTCACATTAACATAAAGAAAATACATTCAGGGCAGAACACTCCCTGCCTGGCATTATTCATGCCACTTAAACTTATTTGTCCATCTGTGGGTCTTGCTCGTCCTTTGGTAGCAGTAAGACTACATCAGAGATGGGCCTGAGAAAGGTCTTCACCTTGCCTTGTAACCTCAGCCTGACCTCAACCTTGCGGTCCTTTCCATCACCACTCGGAAAGGTGGAAGTGATCAGACCCATTGGCCATTCGTTGCGAGGTGACTGACTCTCCTTAAGAAGCACAATGTCTCCAGCTTGCAAATTACGGCGTGTCATATGCCATTTACGCCGAGGCTGAAGGGTATGGAGGTACTCATTTCTCCAGCGGGTCCAAAATTCCTCTGCCAATGCCTGCACTCGTTTCCACTGACACTTGAACAGATCCTTTCCACTGAAATCACCAGCTGGAGCAAGTACGTTGGACTTTTGGGTCACAAGCATAGCAGGTGTCAGCAGCAGTGGGGAAGAGGGATCAGAGGAGATGGGAACTAATGGCCGAGCATTGATTATGGCAGACACCTCTGCCATGAATGTACAGAGGACTTCGTGTGTAAGGTGAGTACATTTGGACTGGAGCAGCATGGAGTCAAGTATTCTTCGAGACACACCGATCATGCGCTCCCAAACCCCTCCCATGTGAGAAGCATGTGGGGGGGTTGAATTCCCACGTGCAGCCGTTCCCATAAAGGTACTGAAGAATCTTGGTTTGATGTGAATTGTCCTGTCTCTCGCCTAGTTCTGAACAGGCTCCAGTGAAGTTTGTCCCCCTGTCAGAGCGCAGTTGTCTAGCTGGTCCTCTTAGGGCAAAGAACCTGCGCAGGGCATTGATGCAAGCTGAAGAGTCCATAGATTCTATGACTTCTATATGCACAGCTCTGATGCTCATACATGTGAAGAGAATGACCCACCGCTTGCTCTGGGCTGCACCACCCCTAGTGCGTCGAATAACCACCTCCCAAGGACCAAAAACATCTAACCCTACATATGTGAATGGTGGGGATGCAGTTAGACGTTCTGCGGGAAGGTCTGCCATCTTCTGAATCTCAAGCATACCTCGCAGCTTGCGGCAAATGACACAGTGATGAACAACAGAGCCTATTAGTCTTTTTCCTGCCACAATCCACAGGCCGGCAGCCCTGATGGCCCCCTCTGTGAATTGACGCCCCTGGTGTTTCACCTTTGTGTGGTAATGACGTACTAGCAGCTTTGTGACATGATTTTCCTTTGGGAGAATGATGGGGTTTTTCATCTCAGAACTCACGGATGAGTGTTTCAGACGTCCGCCAACCCTCAGGAGACCCTCACACATGAAGGGGTCAAGATTCTGAACTACGCTTGATCTTGGAACGGCTCTGTTATCCAGTAAAGCGGCACATTCTTCTGGATAAGCATCCCTTTGTACTGACTGCAGTATGACCAACCTTGCCGCCTCTAGCTCCTCTGGAGAACGTGGTTTGCTGCACTGATGCCATTTTTTGCACATTTCAGATGAATTAGGCTTGTATGAGTGGCATTGGTGGATTAGAAACGAAACTTCTCTCAACAAAGACTCCCATGTGGAGAAACGCTGGAACCTTTTTGAGGTATGTCTACTTCCACAAACATGTGTGGCACAGGTCGCTCACCTGTGGTCTCACATCCACGTCTTCTTCAGGGTCCACCAACTCAAATGATTGTGTTTCAGGTTGTGAATGCTTAAGAAGGAATCTGGGCCCTGTGAACCACATGGTTCCGGTGAGGTGTGGTGCTGGGACAGACCTGGTGGCCAGATCAGCTGGATTTTGATCTGTAGGCACATAGTGCCACTGCTGAGGAGAAGTTGACTGTCGTATCCGGTGGACACGATTGTGCACATACACAAAGAACCTCTTTGTGTTGTTGTAGATATAACCAAGCACAACTTTACTGTCACAAAAAAATGTCACAGCATCTGGTTTGTGGTCAAGCTCCTTGAGAATCAATTCTGCCATCTCAACGGTTAACACTGCGCCACACAGTTCCAGACGGGGGACAGTGGGCTCAGGTTTAGGGGCTAGCTTTGCTTTTCCAAATACAAAACCAACCTGACACTGTCCATCTGCTGTGATGACCTTCATGTAAGCCACCGCTCCAATAGCCCAGTTAGAGGCATCAGAAAACAGACATAGTTCTGTGTACTTTGCAGAGGAGAGGGACTGTTTGGTATAGGAACGGGGAAGCTGGAGGCTGCTCAAGTCCTGCAATGATTTTTTCCATGATTCCCAGTCCTTCAACTTATCTGGAGGAAGTTCAGTGTCCCAGTCTTGAATATCAGTGGAAAGTTCTCTGAGCAGTGCTCGTCCGCGGATAGTCACAGGAGCAACTAAGCCCAGCGGATCAAAGATGCTGCTGACGGTGGATAGCACTCCACGCACGTGTGAAAGGTTTATCACTGACAGCTACTCTGAATGTGAAGGTGTCAGATTCTATGTTCCAACACAGGCCAAGGCTTCTTGGCAAGGGCAGAGCTTCTTCACCAAGGCTTAAGTCTTTTAGGCCTGTGGCCAGATCTTCTGACCTGAAAGCCTGCATCACTGTAATGCTGTTGGAGGCAACTTTATGCAGCTTGAGATTTGATTCTGCCAGTGAAGCTTGAGTGCGTTTGACCAAGTCAATGGCTTCTGCTTCAGTTGGAAGGGAGATGAGCCCGTCGTCCACATAAAAGTGTCGCTCAATGAAGAGACGCGTGTCAGATCCATATTTCTGTTCCCCTTCTTGGGCAGCTTTTCTCAGACCATAGATCGCTACTGCAGGTGATGGGCTGTTCCCAAATACATGTACTCGCATGCGGTACTCCATCACCTCTTTGTGGGGTCATTGTTTTTATGCCAGAGGAACCTGAGGTAGTTTCTGTGGTGTTCACTCACATAGAAGCCATAGAACATTTGCTGGATATCTGCCATGATTGCAATGGGTTGTTTCCTGAACCTGGCAGCACTCCAAGCAAGGTGTTGTTTAAATCGGGACCTGAGAGCAAGACATTGTTCAGAGAGATGCCACTTTCTTGAGCGCTCGAGTCAAATACCACACGTATTTGACCTGGCTTTGGGGGTGGTACACCCCAAAGATGGGTAGGTACCAACATTCTTCATCCTCTTTGAGTGGTGGAGCAATCTCTGCATGTTCATTTTCGAAAAGCTTCCTCATAAAGGTGATGAATTGCTCTTTCATTTCAGGATTTTTGTTCAGTGTGCGATCCAATGAGTGGAGTCGAGAAAGAGCCTGAGCACGGTTATTTGGCAGTCGGGGTCTGAGTGACTTAAAAGGTAGGGGTGCGACCCAGTTGCCTTGCTTGCCTCTGACAAACTCAGCTTGCATAGTTTTAAGGAAAGCTTCATCCTCAAAGGATAAGGCAGGCTCATTGTCATTTTCAGCTCTAGCGAATACATCAAGTCCAAGTCTGTCTTCGGCAGGTTCGCTTTCATTTCCACAACTGGCTGAATGTGGAGAGATAACCAACTTATGCTCCCCGCCGTGCTCACTCTTTCCTTGACACGGATGTGATTCTGACAAGGTGTCAGTAAAGATGGCCGTCCATTCTGCAGAATGTTTGTCTTGTAGACAGCTACAGTTGGCTTGTGAGCATTGTTGATGCAAACCTCCCCTACTATTACCCACCCCAGATCCAGACGTTGGGCGAAAGGTGCATTATGGGGCCCATTGATTTGCTGTCTCACCTTATGAACCCGTATGAGGTCTCTTCCCAGTAAGATCAAGATTTGTGCTTCAGGATCGACCTTTGGAATGTGTGGGGCCAGAGTTCTCAAGTGGGCATGGGAAAGAGCAACTTCTGGGAGCTGGGATTTCTGATCTGTTGCTCATGATCTCATTACATTCAATGGAGCGGAGGTAGATCTCAAACACATTTCGCCATCCATTGCTTCAATCTGGAACCCAACTGCTTTTCTTCCACTCATTTCTGTAGTGCCAGCACAGGTCCTTAGCACGTAAGGTGAAAGGTCACCAGAGATCCCAAAAGCTGGAAAAACTCAGACCTGGCCAATGAGCGGTTGCTCTGGTCGTCAAGGATAGCATACATCTTGACAGAGCGTTCTCGCTGTCCTTTGGGAAAACTCGTACTAAGCATTATCTTTGCGCAAGATCGTGCAGGGAGGCCTTCCCCACAGACTTCAGTACACCTTGAAGTTATTTCTTGGGGCAGAATGCTTTGTTGCTCTGCATCTGATTCTGTCATAGAAGGCATGGGTGAAGAGACAACATCTGGATGCAGGGCTGTACAGTGCCTGTCGCTTTCACAATCACTGCATTTAATTTCCACCTGACATTCCCTGGCCACATGAGCCGCTGAGCAACATCTGAAACATCTTCTGTGTTCCTTTAATAACTTTTTGCGTTCTGATAACGGCTTCATCTTAAAGGCCCTGCATTTTCCCAAAGGATGGGCTTTGTTGTGAAGTGGACAGTACTTGGCTGGATCACCTCCACATTTCTTATCTGTTCCTGTCTTGTGGGCTGAGCTCGAGTCAGAAGCTGAAGACACTTCTGTCTTATGAACAGCAACAGCTGTTCTTGCAACATCCTGCCTTGCTGTGGGTTTGTCATTGCGGTACTGAAAGCGGGCACTATTCGTCAAGCTGAAACTGGGATCGTTTCTGGCCTTTGCCTCACTGCACACAAAGTTGACGAAGAAGGAGAATGGTGGAAAACAGACCTCATTTTGTTCTTTATATCTTGAGCCGACAGAAAGCCATTTCTCCTGTAGATTTGTTGGTAGCTTCTCAACGATAGGGTTGATCCCCCGTGGCGTGTCCAGATAACTGAGGCCTGGCAAGTATCCGTCTTCTTTAGCTGAAAGTAGCTCCATGAGCAGGTCACTCAGCTCTCTTAATTTAATGTTCTCCCTTAAACTGAGACGAGGGAAACTGTCCAACTGCTTAAATAGAGCGCTTTCTATCACTTCAGGGTTTGCATAGCACTCTTGGAGCCTTGTCCAAGACAGCTGAAGAGCCGCTGCAGAGTTTGTGACATGCACAGCTCGAATCCTTTTGATGTGTTCAGATGAGTCCTTTCCTAGCCATTTTACTAGGAGGTCCAACTCTTCACTGGGTGTTAGTTCAAGGCCCTGAGTGGCATTAAAGAAGGACGACTGCCATGCTCTAAAACTCTCAGGTCTATCATCAAACTTAGTGAGTCCTGTCGTCACTAGTTCCCCCTGCGTGCCAGATATATCGCAAAGTCCATCATATTAGCTGCTGGAGGTGAAGGGTGTGTTGTGTGACGTTTCCAAGGACAGGCTTCGGGTGGTTCATTGGTGGGTTCTGCTCCTGATGAGCACTGTGGAATGACTGATGACATGAGCTAGGGTAATGTTGACTCAATGGTTGCTGTTCTGAGGTTTGCAGATACCTGTCTGGTTGTCTGACTGAAGCATCATGGGAAACACTACGGCCTACTTCTGAAGTTTCTTGTTTCAGTAATGTCACTGACTTTTTATTTTGGAGGATACTTGGTGTGTCTGGGGGAGAGTTTGGTAGGGTTAAAGCTGACCTGAGCTTGATCTTCCAGGCATGCCTCCATTCGCTGTCTGGCTGTCAGGGGTGAGATGTCACTCCTGCTGCTTCGCCCATCCTCACATTCAGCAGCTGCTGCAGCCTCTAAAACCTCAGCCTCTGCATTTGCAGCAGCCGCTGCTTTTTCCACCTCAAGTGCTTCTAGGTCTGCTTCAAGTGTTGCTTTTTCCAGATCTAACTTGGCTCTTTGCTTTTTCAGTTCCAACTCTCTTTGTGTGAAGGCAACTTTAGCGCGTGCAGCCTCTGCTGCTGCTCTGGCTTTTGCTGCTGCGCTGGATACTGAACACTTAGATGAGGAAGTATTCTTAGAGCTGGACGTCGAATACTTAGATGAGGAATTATGCCGAGATCTAGACACTGATGTCCTCTCATCCTTTTCTCCTGTCTTTGTTTCCATTACTGAGCTGATGGATCCCTTCTTACAGTATGGCTTTTCACTGTACTGTTCTCTCTATATGTTAGACTTTTCAAAGTGTGAATATAGATTAACAGCCAGCCAAACTCCTTTCCATGAGCCAGGGTAGCGAGCGCACTTGCTCCTTTATTCACTTTTTTACACACAATCTGGAATGTGGTGGCAGCATTGGATCAGAGTGAAACTAAAAGGAAGAAACAAGAATATTCTTAATAGATTTTCATCTTACATCAACAAGTTAATATAAACAGGTAAGTATAAACAGGTAAGTATAAATTTCCATTTTTAACAAGGTAAATAGCAGACTGGTAGCAGCCAAGTATGTAGAGAAAATTCCTTCAACACAATCTTAACTATACTTCTGCACAAAGTTTGCATAATGTAAACAAAACACATTTTTTATCATCTATGAGGCATGTAAACACCTTCTAAAACTTACAGCCATTGCTTTCTGAAGGACTGTTAGAACAGATGGCTTTGGATTCAGCTGAGACAACACAAGTTCAGCCATGCTTCTCTCTGTTGATGGCTCTACACTTCCTACTTCCTGTTTCCTGAATATGTGTCAAAATAAAAGTCTCACAATTTGTTCCAGATCTTTTTCAAAAGAAAAAAACTTTAACCACAGACTTTTTCACATTAACATAAAGAAAATACATTCAGGGCAGAACAAACAATGACTGCTTTCATGAACACCAACCAATCACTCCTTGACATAGGTCTATAAATAAGTCAAAGGTCAAAGTATCTGTCTTCTCAATCTCAATCTCAAGTTTATTTATGTAGCACATTTATAAATGACAATAGTCGCCAAAGTGCCATCTATAGTCTTGAGCAATGGATAACAATACAGAGAGAGTTTTGCTTTAGCCTTCACCATGTGTGATGAGTGTACTTTGCTTTGATTTTTCTATTGCAGTACTATACAATACTGCATCCACAGCAGCAACAGATTTATTCAGGAAATGAAATATTTTTGGTTCCCTTATTGCTTGTGTCGACTTTTATTTGCATGCTATTTTCACACTTATAACTGTATAACTGCAATCTTTTCTGCCGAGACTATTTGGCGTTGTCGGCAGGATCTTCAGGTCAAACTGATTATCATTCAGTTTAAGTTTCAAAGGTGATAGCTACAAGTTTAATTCCTCCTGTTGCTCATTAGCGTTAGCAATGTTACAGAACCAGGTAACCACTAATTAGCATTAGCAAATGTTTAATTTACTCATCCAGGAGGAAAGCAGCAACCTCCATGGAGCTTTTGAGCCCCTTTGCTACCTACACCCTCTTCCTACTTCGTTTTTTGTCTGCCTGAATTTGACAAATGTACAACAAGGTAGATGCTATTTCTACACAGAGCAACAATCCAGCAGCTCCTGAGCTAATGCTAATGAAGCCTTTAGTGTAGATCAGTGGTCGGCAGCTCGTGGCCCGCAGGTCATAACTGGCCCGCCATCAGGGTGTGTGTGGAAGTGAAGTGTATGTGTATGAGTGGTTGGAGGAAGGAGTGAGTAAGTGTGTGTGTTGCAGAAGGGAGGTGTGTGTGTTGTGTGTGTGTGTGTGGGGGGGGCATATGGGTATGTGTTGGGGTGCATGCATGTGCGAGGGGTTGGAGGGAGGAGTGTGTGGGTGTGTGTGTTGGGGGAAGGAGGGTGGTGTGTAGGGTTAGGAGGGAGGAACGTGGGTGTGTGTTGGGGGAAGGAACATATGGGTATGATTTGGGGTGGAGGGAGGTGTATGTGTGAGTGATGGGGGGGGGGGAGGGTGGGGGTGGTTGGGAGAGGGAGGTGTGTGTGGGTGTTTGTACTGGGGGAGGAACATGTTGATATGTTTTGGGGTGGAGGAAGGTGCATGCATGAGTAAGGGGGAAGGGAGGAGTGTATATGCATGTGTGTTGGGGGGAGGAACATGTGGGTGAGTGCGTGTGTGAGGGGGTGGAGGGTGTTGGTGTGTGTATTGGGGAGGAACGTGTATGTGTGTGTTGGGGTGGAGGGAGATATAAGCATGAGTGATGGGGGGAGGGAGAAGTGTGTGGGTGTTTGTGTTGGGGGAGGAACATGTGGGCGTGTGTGGGGCGGAGGGAGGAGGGTGTGTGTGCTGGGAGAGGAACATGTAGCCATGTGTTGGGGCGGAGGGAAGAGGGTGTGGGTGTTTGTGTTGGGGGGAGGAACATGTGGGCGTGTGTGGGGTGGAGGGAGGAGGGTGTGGGTGTTTGTGTTGGGGGAGGAACATGTAGGCGTGTGTGGGGTGGAGGGAGGAGGGTGTGGGTGTTTGTGTTGGGGGGAGGAACATGTGGGCGTGTGTGGGGTGGAGGGAGGAGGGTGTGGGTGTTTGTGTTGGGGGGAGGAACATGTAGGCGTGTGTGGGGTGGAGGGAGGAGGGTGTGGGTGTTTGTGTTGGGGGAGGAACATGTAGGCGTGTGTGGGGTGGAGGGAGGGAGGGTGTGGGTGTTTGTGTTGGGGGAGGAACATGTGGGCGTGTGTGGGGTGGAGGGAGGAGGGTGTGGGTGTTTGTGTTGGGGGGAGGGACATGTGGGCGTGTGTGGGGGCAGAGGGTGTGGGTGTTTGTGATGGGGGACGGAGGTGTGTGCATGTGTGTGGAGAGTGGAGGGAAGACTGCGGGGTGTGGTGACAGTGGTTGGCGCCCTGGAGCCTGGTGTGGGGGGCAGGGGCATTGGGGCGGGTGCTGGCCTGTGCCAGGTGGATGTCTGGGGGGCCCGGTCTGTGGGCGTGGAGTTTAGTTCACATAGCAGCCACTGCCAAACACAGTTGCAATCAAAATTGTTTAACCAATTTGAATTTTGAGACAGCCGTGGTCATTAAACGTGACATTTTGTGCAGAATTAGGAGAAACCATCGTAATATGTTGAGCTATTGAAAACATTTGTTTGATTTGTTTGTTGCAAACAGTTGCTGATTTGTTGATTTACAGCGGGAGTAGAATCATTTTGATCGCGACTGTAAATGGAGCCAGACCAGGTTTTAACTCCTGATGGCTCCCTGACCCAGTTTCTCACCTGCTGGACTATAAAGGACACAGGAGCCACCAGGATGTTAGAAACATGTAGACACTCATGTCTGGAACACACAAACAACATCACACACACTTTACAACACATTTTCCCTTTGGAGATAAACTTGTTTTTATTTCAATATCTGCCATCACAAAAAACATCAGTTTCACACAGATTTCAGAACATTTATTCCAAAGTCACGAAATGACAAAGTATGATCAAATAAAGCAAATCTGCAGGACGATCTGGCACGAACCAGAATCTGAAGTGGAAAAAAAGGCCAAACGTAGTTATCAACCCCTGGTGTTGGCAGATGTTGGCGTGGCATAAATATATGCATTTAGTAAAATGAATACTTTTTTCTGCACCCTCTAGACGTTTTGTGGATGTATTGAATATTTTTCTTTTTGTTGTGGCTATTACCTTTAATTGTACAACCTTTACTGCTGCTTTCTATCTTTGTCTCTGTATCTTCAATAAAGAATAATATTTTAGTATCTAGGGGAGCATTGTGTCTAAAAAAAGCTCATTTGGTTTGCAGAACATCAGCCAGATCATCATTCTGTTTGTCAGGACAAGGTTTTATAAAAACTAAACAAAAAAATTAAATAACTGTCTCCATTATTCGTTATGTTAGAAGGAACCCGAGCAGCCAAAGGCGTCATCAAGTCTCGGGCCAACAAAGAACAAGAATTTCAAGAGAAAGCAGTGAAACAAGGCGGTTTTCTTTGAAATTGTGAATTCAGGACTTTCATTCTGAAATGCCATCATCGCTGGTAGATTTCAACATTTATTCAAATGCTTTCTCACCTCCACTCCGGCCAGAATCAGCTCAGTCAGCTCTCACATGAACAACACCTTTACGAAGGAAGGAGTGAATCACTGGCACATGGCTGAGCCACGCCACCTCTGATTCACACACCCTGAGAGGACACGGCAGCCTCCCAGAACCCCGTCAGCAAGTATCACAACTTGCATTTTCACCTCATCATCAAAGTGGTGAAATCACAAAGCAGACTCATCAAAGCTTTTCCCACAGTTCATGTTTAGAGAAGGACGGCATCGGCGTCTGCAGCGTTCCCAGCATGCATCTGCATCGCCTTATCATGTATCGGCTTTTCTCACAGCATATTTGTAAAAATCAGTTTATTTTTGCTAAACGGTTTTATACTGTAAATTTAAATGTCCACATTAACACAGTCTGTAATTTATACGGAATAATACAGTAAATTTTACAGCTATTGCCACTTTTGACTGCATTTGAAAATAGAATAGTGTATTTTGTATAGTTTAGCTGTAAAAATTGAAGTTGGATATTGTAAATTTATCTACAGAAATTTGGTGTATTTACTACACTTTTTATACAATTTTTGTACATTTTTGAAAATTACAGTTTTAACTTTTGCTGTATTTTTTACAGACTTTTTCAGCTGCGGCCAACAGCTGCTGCTATTCATCCTGGAAACCTTTCGTACAAATATCTATACAAATATACACTGTGTTGGACCTATCAAAGGTTTGTGTGTATGGAAACGTGAACTATCTCACTGCACACGCAGAAAAATGTACAAATTATCTACTAGCAGTGTGCAAAAAGAGCTGTATCTTTCAAATGTGCTAAATACTGCATCTTATGCGTTTAATACGTCTGCTGCAATAAATATGAACTGCAATGCGATTGTGCATGTTACTAGGAGAAAATGTAAATATGTTCATTTCACACTCGCAAAGGGATTTATCAAGCGTGAGACTGATTGTGTGTCGGGTTTTTGCGCGTATTTTAGTCTGAAAAGAAGATGCAAACTAGCAGCTTCAGCTTCTGAGGGGGATGATGTTGGATTGCAGACACACACAACTCTGAAGGCTACAGTTTACTTCTCCCACTGCGTAATGCGTCATCCAGCAGTGTAACCACGGAGACCCCCCCAGCCATCATAGTTCTGCCTGATACGCAGTGTATTTTCCTGCCCGACCACTAAGGGGTCGCTACACCGAAAAAAATGGTACTTTGGGTCAACTTAAAAAAAAATTGCTGTAATCTGTGTTACAACAGTTAATTTATTAGATTTATTAGATTTTCTCAAACCAAATTCATGATTTGGTTGTAACCATAAATTTGGATTTACTGCAAAAATATCTTTTACCTGAAAAAAAAGAAGCTGCTTTGATACAAAGTAAAAATATAATTTATAACAAAGAAACTTTTTTTTACTTTGTTACAACTTAATTTTTCATCTTGGAATAAATTAAACAAATTGCTGTAACACTGTAAGATGCTTTTTACCCCCAATTTTTCTCAAGTTAAATTTCTGATAGGGATGGGCATATCGATACCTTGGAGTCAATACTTTGATACCAGCCAGCCAAAATATCGTAATTAATACTTTTTTGAACATCGCAATACCAATGTACAGATACAAATATGAAATTTGTTTATACTTCTGAGAGTTTTAGGCAATGAAATGATGAAAGCAGCCAGATTCTAGCTTCTGTATCACATGATGGTGGTAGCCTATCAGATTCTAGCTTCTGTATCACATGATGGTGGTAGCCTTAGATTTGCTTCTGTTAATGATGGTGGTAGCCTTAGATTCTGCTTCTGTTCCATGATGGTGGTAGCCTATAGATTCTAGCTTCTGTTCACATGATGGTCGTAGCCTACAGATTGTAGCTTCTGTTCACATGATGGTGGTAGCATATCAGATTCTAGCTTCTGTATCACATGATGGTGGTAGCCAATCAGATTCTAGCTTCTGTATCACATGATGGTGGTAGCCTATAGATTCTAGCTTCTGTATCACATGATGGTGGTAGCTTATCAGATTCTAGCTTCTGTGTCACATGATGGTGGTAGCCTATCAGATTCTAGCTTCTGTGTCACATGATGGTGGTAGCTTATCAGATTCTAGCTTCTGTGTCACATGATGGTGGTAGCTTATCAGATTCTAGCTTCTGTGTCACATGATGGTGGTAGCATATCAGATTCTAGCTTCTTTATCACATGATGGTGGTAGCCTATTAGATTCTAGCTTCTGTATCACATGATGGTGGTAGCCTATCAGATTCTAGCTTCTGTATCACATGATGGTGGTAGCCTATCAGATTCTAGCTTCTGTATCACATGATGGTGGTAGCCTATCAGAATCTAGCTTCTTTATCACATGATGGTGGTAGCCTATCAGATTCTAGCTTCTGTATCACATGATGGTGGTAGCCTATCAGATTCTAGCTTCTATATCACATGATGGTGGTAGCCTATCAGATTCTAGCTTCTATATCACATGATGGTGGTAGCCTATCAGATTCTAGCTTCTATATCACATGATGGTGGTAGCCTATCAGATTCTAGCTTCTATATCACATGATGGTGGTAGCCTATCAGATTCTAGCTTCTGTATCACATGATGGTGGTAGCCTATCAAATTGTAGCTTCTGTGTCACATGATGGTGGTAGCCTATCAGATTCTAGCTTCTGTGTCACATGATGGTGGTAGCCTATCAGATTCTAGCTTCTATATCACATGATGGTGGTAGCCTATCAGATTCTAGCTTCTGTGTCACATGATGGTGGTAGCCTATCAGATTCTAGCTTCTGTATCACATGATGGTGGTAGCCTATCAAATTGTAGCTTCTGTGTCACATGATGGTGGTAGCCTATCAGATTCTAGCTTCTGTGTCACATGATGGTGGTAGCCTATCAGATTCTAGCTTCTGTGTCACATGATGGTGGTAGCCTATCAGATTCTAGCTTCTGTGTCACATGATGGTGGTAGCCTATCAGATTCTAGCTTCTGTGTCACATGATGGTGGTAGCCTATCAGATTCTAGCTTCTGTGTCACATGATGGTGGTAGCCTATCAGATTCTAGCTTCTGTGTCACATGATGGTGGTAGCCTATCAGATTCTAGCTTCTGTGTCACATGATGGTGGTAGCCTATCAGATTCTAGCTTCTGTGTCACATGATGGTGGTAGCCTATCAGATTCTAGCTTCTGTATCACACGATGGTGGTAGCCTATCAGATTCTAGCTTCTGTATCACATGATGGTGGTAGCTTATCAGATTCTAGCTTCTGTGTCACATGATGGTTGTAGCCTATCAGATTGTAGCTTCTGTATCACATGATGGTGGTAGCATATCAGATTCTAGCTTCTGTGTCACATGATGGTGGTAGCCTATCAGATTCTAGCTTCTGTATCACATGATGGTGGTAGCTTATCAGATTCTAGCTTCTGTGTCACATGATGGTTGTAGCCTATCAGATTGTAGCTTCTGTATCACATCATGGTGGTAGCATATCAGATTCTAGCTTCTGTATCACATGATGGTGGTAGCCAATCAGATTCTAGCTTCTGTATCACATGATGGTGGTAGCCTATCAGATTCTAGCTTCTGTATCACGTGATGGTGGTAGCTTATCAGATTCTAGCTTCTGTGTCACATGATGGTGGTAGCCTATCAGATTCTAGCTTCTGTGTCACATGATGGTGGTAGCTTATCAGATTCTAGCTTCTGTGTCACATGATGGTGGTAGCTTATCAGATTCTAGCTTATGTGTCACATGATGGTGGTAGCATATCAGATTCTAGCTTCTTTATCACATGATGGTGGTAGCCTATCAGATTCTAGCTTCTGTATCACATGATGGTGGTAGCCTATCAGATTCTAACTTCTATATCACATGATGGTGGTAGCCTATCAGAATCTAGCTTCTTTATCACATGATGGTGGTAGCCTATCAGATTCTAGCTTCTGTATCACATGATGGTGGTAGCCTATCAGATTCTAGCTTCTATATCACATGATGGTGGTAGCCTATCAGATTCTAGCTTCTATATCACATGATGGTGGTAGCCTATCAGATTCTAGCTTCTATATCACATGATGGTGGTAGCCTATCAGATTCTAGCTTCTGTATCACATGATGGTGGTAGCCTATCAAATTGTAGCTTCTGTGTCACATGATGGTGGTAGCCTATCAGATTCTAGCTTCTGTGTCACATGATGGTGGTAGCCTATCAGATTCTAGCTTCTGTGTCACATGATGGTGGTAGCCTATCAGATTCTAGCTTCTGTGTCACATGATGGTGGTAGCCTATCAGATTCTAGCTTCTGTGTCACATGATGGTGGTAGCCTATCAGATTCTAGCTTCTGTGTCACATGATGGTGGTAGCCTATCAGATTCTAGCTTCTGTGTCACATGATGGTGGTAGCCTATCAGATTCTAGCTTCTGTATCACATGATGGTGGTAGCCTATCAAATTGTAGCTTCTGTGTCACATGATGGTGGTAGCCTATCAGATTCTAGCTTCTGTGTCACATGATGGTGGTAGCCTATCAGATTCTAGCTTCTGTGTCACATGATGGTGGTAGCCTATCAGATTCTAGCTTCTGTGTCACATGATGGTGGTAGCCTATCAGATTCTAGCTTCTGTGTCACATGATGGTGGTAGCCTATCAGATTCTAGCTTCTGTGTCACATGATGGTGGTAGCCTATCAGATTCTAGCTTCTGTGTCACATGATTGTGGTAGCCTATCAGATTCTAGCTTCTGTGTCACATGATGGTGGTAGCCTATCAGATTCTAGCTTCTGTGTCACATGATGGTGGTAGCCTATCAGATTCTAGCTTCTGTATCACATGATGGTGGTAGCCTATCAAATTGTAGCTTCTGTGTCACATGATGGTGGTAGCCTATCAGATTCTAGCTTCTGTGTCACATGATGGTCGTAGCCTATCAGATTCTAGCTTCTGTGTCACATGATGGTGGTAGCCTATCAGATTCTAGCTTCTGTGTCACATGATGGTGGTAGCCTATCAGATTCTAGCTTCTGTATCACATGATGGTGGTAGCCTATCAGATTCTAGCTTCTGTGTCACATGATGGTGGTAGCCTATCAGATTCTAGCTTCTGTGTCACATGATGGTGGTAGCCTATCAGATTCTAGCTTCTGTGTCACATGATGGTGGTAGCCTATCAGATTCTAGCTTCTGTGTCACATGATGGTGGTAGCCTATCAGATTCTAGCTTCTGTGTCACATGATGGTGGTAGCCTATCAGATTCCAAACAGCCGAATCTCCGTCATTTCCATCAATTACCGGTTGTCATTTTCTCCAAGCTGTTCTCTTACGCAGCAGGTCCAGAACGTCCGCCTGCTCGCCTCTCTGAGCTAAAATGACTTCAAGCTTTAGATTCTGCTCACAGATCGCATTAGTCTGAGTGTTAACAACACGGCAAAACGCCTCAGGCAGCCTGCCAACAGCTGCCGTGAGCTTACAGTTTTTCAGATAATTCAGGTAGATGCATACTCCAATCAGCAGGCACCCCATTATCATAAATCCAAAATGGACACGTCCTCGACGTCTTCCACAAATCACAGACAGGCACATAATCCTCCACTTTCCCCATGAGTCCATTATGTTCCCGGCCGGGAGCGTATCTGCTGAGCAGGAAGGCTGCCCTGAGCTTTGTCTTTGGCTGGAAAAATTTTTATCCAATGCATTGAGAGACCAGCCGACCAGATCCACGATTCAAAACTGAAGTTTCGGAGAAAAAAACAGACAGAAGCTCTGAGATTTTACAGGACAAAGATTGCATGAAAAGCAGGGAGGGAGGGAGCAGAGAGAAGCACGTCTGCACTCGCTGTTGTTAAAATACTTAATCAAAAACGTCCTAAACACATAAAAATCGCTCCATTTAACTCAAAGATTTAAGGCAGCACTTTAACTCGTATTTTTAAGTTAGAAAATTTACAGTGCACACGTTTAATTCCTCCCCGCCAGTAGGTGGTGCACTTCCACTCGCTTACTCAATTAGCATTAGCAACATTACAGAAGCGGCTAACCGTTAATTAGCATTAGTAAATGTTTAACTTCCAAGTCCAAGAGGAAAGCAGCAACCACCGCGGCGCTTTTAGCCCCTTTGCTACCTTCACCCTCATCCTGCATGCTTTTAATGCATTCTGCACATAGCAATCAAGCTAGCAACTCCTGAGCTACTGCTAATGTCACAGAATCCTCAAGTGTAGACGTTGACATGGTAATCAGATGTAAATATTTATATGTTTTGGACCCGTCAGAACTGATAAAAATATCTCATCACGCTCAAAATAAGACAAAATTACCTAAAGAGAAACATTTCAGTGAGATTCAAGAACTTGTTTTAAGACAAATCATCTTATTACAAGAAATCTTATAAAGAACATTTTGTTTATGCCATTAGCAGATTTTTTTTGCTTATTACAAACAAACATAAAAATAAAACCTTGGCCACTCTTACAATAAGTAAAGAAAGATTTTTTTTCTTTTTTGCTTGTAATAAGCAAAAAAAATCTGCTAATGGCATAAGCTAAATTTTCTTGATAAGATTTCTTGAAAAAAGATGCATTGCCTTAAAACAAGATCGTATATCTTATTGAAATGTTTCTCTTTAAGTAATTTTGTTTTATTTTGAGTGTGATGAGACATTTTGCTAGTGTGGTAGAAATAGGGGAAAAAAAAAATAAAAAAAAAAAAAGGAGAGAGAAGCATTTCCCCTAGAAATTAGAAAAACATACACACTCAGTAACAGAGGTACCAGTTTGTACTTAAAAGGGTCCAAAGCTTGTTGCTGGGGGGGGGGGGGTTCCTTTCTGAAAGACATTTCTGTACCTTCATGGTCCATTTTTGTACCTTATCAAGCTGTATGAGTTAATAAAGTACAATTAAACCAATTAAAGATGATTAATAAAAGTCAATAAAATAGAGATTATGACAACAACCAAAGATGCTAATAATAAATGAATAATTATTATAGAAATATTAGGCCAAACACATATATAATTATACATATAATTATTACTATGATTATTATTAAAATCATAATATAATAACTATAATTATGCTACTATTTAGAAGTACTGCTATTTATAGTTTTGTACATTTTTCAGTGCTGCAGGTACCCTTAAGGTTGAAATGGTACAAATTTGTACTATTACCATATTTTCCGGACTATAAGTCACTCTTCTTTTCATAGTTTGACGGCTTGTGCGACTTATCGAAATATATATTTAACCATATATTTCGATATATGAAACATATTTTTCAGTATTAATTCATATTGACTGACATGAGCCAAGAAGTAAATATTAACGTCTAACGTCAAAAGACAGCGCTCTACGCTTGTGACGACTATTTTCTGCTCCGAGGGCAAAAATCCCAAAACAGCCTTATCTCAGTGAGAGGAGTTCATTTTGGACATCTGGCTGTTCTGCCGGTGCGGTGGAACAAATCCTCAAAAAACATGTTTGTCCTTCTTCGTTATGGTGCTTATGATCATTTACTTTGGAATTGGACGGACTGAGTCATTTTTAGCAGTAACAAGTAGGACATGAAAAATCCGAAAATCACCCTTTTTTAAATACGACTTATAGTCCAGTGCGACTCATATATGTTTTTTTCCTGTTCATGATACATTTTTTGACTGATGCGACTCATCGTCCAGAAAATACGGTACTTTGGACCCTTTTTCATAGTATATAGGCAAAAAATGTACCTACAGGTACAGAAATGTTCCTGTCTCGTACCTCTGTTTCTGAGTGTGTACTTGCTAAGATTTGAGCTTTTGCAGTGTACTGTATTTATTTCTGCATCCCTCTAGATGTTCTGTGGATGTATTATTTCTGCTAGATCAAATGTTTTGATGAAAAAGTTGTAGCTATGACCTTTAAAGGTGATTTTTATCATCGTAAATGTTAAAGTCAGCAGCATAGTGACTTTTTCTGGTATCTAATAATCTGCCAGAAACTCTGAGTCAAGGTTAGATGGAAGATAAACTGGTACCAGAATCAGTCAGGAAAAGATCTGATACGACCGTCTGTTATAAATCATCCTGCATTTGTTCTCCTGATAATCAATAAGAAGAACAGGAATTATGATATTTGAAATGATGGAACATTATGAAGTTATGTCCTCTGAGGATCAGCTGACGGGAAGCGAAGAGTCGTTCTGATTCATTGATGGTTCCAGGCTGCTGATTGGTTCAGGTTTAGATGTTTCTGCTTCAGACGTCGGCGTTTACCTGCCGTTTGGTGGAAGCTCCTCCACCTGCCCTGATCTATAAACGGCTGATCATTAAACGTGCGTGCAGCTCGTGACAGGGCGGAAACAGCGAAGCAGCCAGAGAGGAATCCAGACAAAATCCTTTTATCTGGTTTAAACGCAGACAGTGATCTGGTTAATCTGGTTTTTGGTTCTGTTTTTAGGTCCTGCCTCTGACACCAAACCACAGTTTCTGACAGGAATGAGCTGATGGTCCGCTCACCACGCACCGTTCTCGCTTCTCAGCCTCAGTCTGAGCAGCCAGACTCATCCGGGTGGATGACTCACGAATTAGTCAAAAGGTCAAGAGCTTTAAAATGGCAGAGAGATTCTTTGCATCTGCGTTCTTCTGCGCGGACGATGTAGCCCGTGTTCCTGCACATCTGTCCTCCACAGAGACGCTTTGCTATGAAGCAGTCGACACCGAGTTCTTCCCCCATTCCAAGTCCGGTCCAGGTCCAGAGGAACGAGGATTCAGCTGAATCCTGGGATCAGATTTAGACCCCCATAGATTACGGTTACATTTCTACAGGTTATTATGGGGAAAATATAGCAGTGGGACGATCCCAGCAGCTTTCAGGTGAGAGGCAGGTGCACCTGGACAGGACCAACACACAGACACAGCCACTCCTGGGGAGTTTAAAGGGACCAGTTAACCCAACATCAGGTCTTACAGCTGTAGGAGGGCCCCGAAGAACCCGCCGAGAACCCACACATACCTGGGAGGACATGCGAACACCACATGGAACCTCAGACCAGGTGAGGCAACGGTGACACCCCCCCCCCCACCAATGTGCAGCCCTGGAGGTCTGTGTTGAGGAATAAAAACAGCCCCTAAAGTCATCTTATTTATGAAAAACAGGTAAACGTTTCCATGGCAACGCCACTGCAGCTCATTTCAAAGCCACAATGAATCGTTCCAGCCGAGAAACTGTTGTTTAGGATTTAACGAGGCTGAACAGGAGGTACGGTGCCTGTCCAGGTGTATCAGTCCAGGTGTATCTGTCCAGGTGTATCTGTCCAGGTGTATCGGTCCAGATGTATCTCTCCAGATGTGCCTGTCCAGGTGTGTCAGTCCAGGTGAATCTGTCCAGGTGTACCAGCCCAGGTGTATCTGTCCAGGTGTACCAGCCCAGGTGTATCTGTCCAGGTGTATCTGTCCAGGTGTATCTGTCCAGGTGTATCTGTCCAGATGTGCCTGTCCAGGTGTATCTGTCCAGGGGTATCTGTCCAGGTGTATCTGTCCAGATGTGTCTGTCCAGGTGTGTCAGTCCAGGTGTATCTGTCCAGGTGTATCTGTCCAGGTGTATCTGTCCAGATGTATCTGTCCAGGTGTATCTGTCCAGGTGTGTCAGTCCAGGTGTATCTGTCCAGATCAGATGTATCTGTCCAGGTGTATCTGTCCAGGTGTGTCAGTCCATGTGTGTCAGTCCAGGTGTATCTGTCCAGGTGTATCTGTCCAGGTGTATTTGTCCAGGTGTATTTGTCCAGGTGTATCTGTCCAGGTGTGTCAGTCCAGGTGTATCTGTCCAGGTGTATCTGTCCAGATGTATGTGTCCAGGTGTATCTGTCCAGGTGTATCTGTCCAGGTATATCAGTCCAGGTGTATCTGTCCAGATGTATCTCTCCAGGTATATCAGTCCAGGTGTACCTGCCCAGGTGTGCCTGTCCAGGTGTATCTGTCCAGGTGAATCTGTCCAGGTGTACCAGCCTATTTTAAATACGACTTATAGTCCAGTGCGACTTATATATGTTTTTTTCCTGTTCATGATACATTTTTTGACTGATGCGACTCATCGTCCAGAAAATACGGTACTTTGGACCCGTTTTCATAGTATATAGGTACTTCTGGCCTCATAAAGACCAATATTGTACGTTTGGGAGAACATTTGTAAAAAATGTACCTACAGGTACAGAAATGTTCCTGTCTCGTACTTCTGTTTCTGAGTGTGTACTTGCTAAGATTTGAGCTTTTGCAGTGTACTGTATTATTTCTGCATCCCTCTAGATGTTCTGTGGATGTATTATTTCTGCAAGATCAAATGTTTTGATGAAAAAGTTGTAGCTATGACCTTTAAAGGTGATTTTTATCATCGTAAATGTTAAAGTCAGCAGCATAGTGACTTTTTCTGGTATCTAATAATCTGCCTGAAACTCTGAGTCAAGGTTAGATGGAAGATAAACTGGTACCAGAATCAGTCAGGAAAAGATCTGATACGACCGTCTGTTATAATCATCCTGTGTTTGTTCTCATGAACAGTCCAGGACAGGTGCATCTGTCCTGGACTGACAGATACACCTGGACGTGCCAGTCCAGGTGTGTCCAGAATCCAGACTTCCCGACTAAAGAAAGAGAAACTGGGAAAACCTGAGAAAGTCCTGCATTCAGGATCATGATGTGTCAGCCCACTGTGGAAATCAGTGTAAATCTAAATAAGTTGGGCAAACGACTATCCAGACTCACACCATTAAGTTGAGCAACCTGCGAACAAAAGTTGCCTCTTTCAGGTATTTGCAACCTCTCATCATGAGTTGTTGGACTTTGTTGGATTTAAGACTCTACTGAGGTTCCTCTTCATCTTCACACCAGTCTTAGTTGAGTTAACTGAACCGCTTTGCAGCTGCAGGTGAGAGGAAGGTGGACCTGGACAGGTCGTCCATCTTCTTCTTCAGTTTCTTTCACTTCTTCAGGTCTGCTGCAACGACTCCTGTCTACAACAGAAGCTGCGACATCGTGGTGGAAACTTGATACACTATTTTGCCAAAAGTATTCGCTCATCATCCAGATTATCAGAATCAGGTGTTCCATCACTTCCACAGGTGTATAAATGAAGCAGCTCGGCATGCAGACTGTTTCTACAAACGTGTGAAAGAATGTGTCGCTCTCAGGAATCTGTGAATTCCAGCGTGGAACTGTGATAGGATGCCACCTGCAACAATCCAGTGGTGAAATTTCCTCCTAAATATTCCACAGTCAGCTGTCAGCTGGATTATGAGAAAATGGAAATGTTTGGGAACGACAGCAACTCAGCCACGAAGTGTTCGTCCACGTAAACTGATGGAGCGCGTCAGAGATGCTGATGTACGAGGAGGTGGCCAACTTTCTGCAGAGTCAATCACTACAGACCTCCAAACTTCATGTGGCCTTCAGATCAGCTCAAGAACAGTGACAGAGAGCTTCATGGAATGGGTTTCCATGGCGACCAGCTGCATCCATCCATACATCACCAAGTGCGATGCAAAGCGTGGATGCAGTGGTGGAAAGCAGCCGCCACTGGACTCTAGAGCAGTGGAGGTTCTCTGGAGGACCAATCACGCTTCTCCATCAGGCAATCTGATGGAGGAGTCGTGGTTTGGTGGTTGCCAGGACAACGGTACTTGTCTGACTGCATTGTGCCAAGTGTAAAGTTTGGTGGAGGGGGGATTATGGTGTGGGGGTGTTTTCAGGAGCTGGGCTTGGCCCCTTAGTTCCAGTGAAAGGAACTCTGAATGCTTCAGCATACCAAGACATTCTGGACAATTCCATGTCCCAACTTTGTGGGACCAGTTTGGAGCTGGCCCCTCCCTCTTCCAACATGACTGTGCACCACAAAGCAGGTCCATGAAGACCTGGATGCAGAGTCTGGTATGGAGGAACTGGACTGGCCTGCACAGAGTCCTGACCTCAACCCCATAGAACACCTTTGGGATGAATAAAGCCTCGTTTCCACCGTGGATCTGAATCTGGGTCGGGCTGGATTGGCTGGGTTTTGGTACAGATATGTTGATTTCATGTTGCGTCCCCACAGCAACTGTCTCCTTACCATAGAGGTGTAGCAGTACGCTATCTGCATGCAGAAGTGTGCAGATTTTCTCGTTCACTGCTCTTTCTGTGCACATCGGACGTGCACAGTCAACCTGCTTCTCTGCTGAACTTCTACAGCTGTAATTCCACAGTGGTACATCTCCTGTTCTGCTTTCATACTACTACAAGCAGAAAGCCGATATTTCGGTGTGTGTGAATTCTTCCACTTGCACTTTCAAAAAAGATGAAGACATGATTGACAGATTATTAAAAAGAGATCGTGTTCTAAAGCTTTTCTGGGTGTTTTTACTTTAAAAATGGTTTTATTTTGATATATTTGTCACACGTTCCGGCGTATTTTCGTGGAGAACGGATGCAACCAGAACGTAGCAGATCTGGAGGACCGGACGTGGGCCCCCCTGCTGTACACTGCAAATTTAGAGGTCTTAATACAAGTTTAAAAAATACTGAAATTGAGAAGAATCAGACTATAATCAAGTGTAATTATCTGTCCATGCAGTAAGATAATTACACTTTGTAAGATTTCTTGAAACAAAAAAAAAATACAGAGACTTTAGACAGGGAGAAATATCTTTAAACGAGTTATAAAACACACATTTCAGTTCCTCATTTGGTGAAAAATCTCTCAAAACTAGCCTGGTAATGCTCTTTTTGAGTGGTCTTTCTCATTTTAATGTAAAAAAAAATCTTAAAATAAGATGATTTTTTTTTTAAATGTGGGAGTTGATTAAAAAAAAAAAGCCTTTTTATAAGGCAGCACCTTATGGAGTTCGGTGAAGGACTTTATCAAGGATCCGATTTGTTTAGATGACATGGGACTTGAACTAATAATCTTCTGAGTATTAGACAACCTGCTGTACCAGCCGCTGTTTCAGACTGTCAAATGCAGCTCTGTTTGAATTCCTGGTTAGTTTCTCTTGTTTAAAATAAGCATTACCAGACTAGTTTAAAGTGTAAGAAATTTGAAATGAGAGTTTCACAGCTTGTTTTCAGCTAGTTCGTACCGGTCAAACATCTAGATAGTTTTCTTATTACAAGAAATCTGTGTGCATGAACTGGTACGGGAGGTCTTAAAACAAGTTTTTACAGCTAAAATGGGGAGCGAAAGACAAAAAGTGATCTGAAACAGTGTCTTAGTGAGATAATTTCACTTAATATGCATATTAAATATCCAATTTCAAGATTCACTTACTAAGTAAACAATGAAAGACATTTACTCCCAAAACTAGATTAATAATCTCACACATTCTGGTCTTGTTAAGTATATTCCTCTCAAATTGAGACAGTAGGGGATTATCACGCTTACCGGAAGTTCCTGTATTTGGACACTTCCTCTTCCGGGCCATGTTAACGACAGCCGTTCCTGCTCTGTTATACTGTTTAAATCGGATAAACTCCAAACATACTTAAGTTTTCATTCCAGACTGAAGTGATACTGGATCAAAAGCTGGATCAAAGCGATCGATTTGCCGCGGTGAAGGACCGAACTTTATAATAAAACACACGTTTGTTTGTCGCCGGTGGGGCACAACACCGGCACTTCACAGCATGCTAGCATTAGCCAGCTAGCGTTTACTGACGTGCTTAACATTGTGCGTCTTAAAACACACAAACATCTGAAAATCGGGTCTGTACCTCCCCGTTTCCAGTGGAACAACTGGGGACTGCCAAGAAAGGAGACGCTTTCAGATGCTTGTGTGTTTTCAGCCGCACAAAGTTAGGCACGTCATCGAGCTGGCTAATGCTAACCTGCTAACAGTAGTCCGTCAGCTACTACTCTGTTAAACTTTGTAAATCGGATAAACGCCAATGCCAAGTTTTCATTCCAGACTGAAGTGATGCTAAGGAAGAAGTGGATCAAAACGACCGATTCGCCGCGGTGAAAGACCGAACTTTATAATAAAACGACACACGTTTGTTTGTAGCCGAAAGACTGCGCAGTCGTGTTAGCAGGCTAGCATTAGCCAGCTCGATGACGTGCCTAACTTTGTGCGGCTGAAAACACACAAGCATCTGAAAGCGCTCTCCTTTTTTTTGGCAGTCCCCAGTTGTTCCACTGGAAACGGGGGGTACAGACCCAGTTTTCAGACGCTTGTATGTTTTCACAAGCGAAAAGTTGGTAACGTCAGCTAACGCGAGCTTGCTAACGCTAGCTGTAGTGTAGTCTGCATCATTGAAGTGCCGACTACAGACATACGTGCAACCTTGTTTTATTTTAAATTTCGGTCCTTCACTCCGACAAATCGCTTTCATCCACTTCTTCCTTAGTATCTTTTCAGTCGGGAATCCATGAAAACTTCGGTACGGCTGGCGTTGTTTATTAGATGTACACAATGGAACAGAACAGCAACATTGAGCCATTCCTGGCCCGGAAGAGGAAGCTTCAGATGTTTCAACTTCCGGAAACCGGAACGCGGAAGCGTGATAATCCCCTGTTCAGACAGGTTTTGCTGAATATAAGACTGTCAAACGTGGTCAGATAGACTTTTTGCAGTGTAGATGTTCCTGGTTCTTTCCAGGTGCAGCTGCTGGTTTCTCTGCATTTCACCTCCCTCCTGTTGCTCCTCCGGTCCAGTCCAGCGGTTTTGTTTGGCAATAAACAACTTTTATAAATAAATGATAGATAAAGGGAGGCCTTTTCCAGCTGAACCTCTGCAGTTTGGTCTGAAGCCTCGTGTCCTCCTGCAGCCTCATAAAGCTCCGAGCTGCTTCCTTCAGCAGCATGAAAACGGTGGAACAATCTCACAACCTGATCCTGCATCATCATTCATCTGAGGATGAAAAATGATTCATATTTTACAGCAGAGTAAACAGATTTCACGTCTCCAGCCTGTCGGTGGAAACATGAAATGTTTTTTCTCTGTATGTGTTTTGGTTTGTTGATGACGTGAAGTTGAGCGTATAAATACTGCTGGATATGCCGCCGCTGCCTCTAACTCTCACTCTCCTCGCAGCTTTTACCGTTTTTCCACTTTAAGTATCAACATCAAGCACTGGAAGTATTTCACACACATGGTAAGATGAGCAGATGTTTCCATTTCATTCATTTAGTCTCAATAACTAAACTAAAACTACATCTGCAAACAAACTAATGCAAACATTTATAGAAGACTGAGCTTTACAGAGAAATGCATTCTTATATTCTGAAGTTTTCTTGTGATTTCAAGCTCATTTTAAACTTAAAGTTGCCCTAAAACCATATTTCCTGTGGAATAACTCCCCTCAGAACATCTCTGTCGAAGAATCTGAGAAAAGGAAGAGAGAAGCAGCAGCAGGAGGATCTGCATGCGACGCCACGGTAAGCAAAGAAAAACTTTAACAAGGTTTTAATGCAGAGAAACAAGCAGGAGGGAAAGACCTGGGGTCAGATTGTGGCAGTACTGTAGTACTGTTAGTACATATCCAAATATTTCAGGTCAAAACAAAGAAAGTACACAGAAGTAAACAGAGATGGAGTCATTTTTTCTGGCTGGTTCAGGTTCAGATGTTACGTTTTTACCAGGAAATGTTGCTGGAAGATTTTTTTAAATTTAATTTTACTCAGTTCAAAATAAAAATAATAAATAAATGAAATGAAAATAAATGAATTCAATAAAAATTGTAAGGTTTTCACCATTTTACCCCCCCAAATTATTTCAGAAAAAGGTTTAAATTTCCTTAAAAATGATGCTTGTATGCTGATATACCTGTTTGCTGTAATCATCGTTTCAGTGATAACAGTGAAATGAGGTTGTTTCTGTTTTCATGTTCATTCCTGACATGGTCAAACAGCGTTCAGATGAGATTATTCTGCTCACATCGGAGGTGAAATGTCACGTTAAGCAGAATTTCCACCTGAAAACGAGACGCATCAGAAACGTGTGGCTTCCACGTGAAACGGTGACACATTGGTCCCGAGCAGCGGTGACTCGCTGCAGATGAGGCCGCGACCCTGAGCTGGTCCTGCCGAGCTGGAACGGGCCGGCCGATGGATGCTGCAGGCGCAGACGAGGGTCGCTGCTGCTCCAGCTGCGCGCAGAAATCAGGAAATGAAGCTGCAACTGCTCCACTTTTAGCTCAAGCTTTGAAAAGAAAGATTTTCCTCAGTTCTTATCCGTGACAATAAATCTGTATTTTTCAGTTTTCCCCTCCAACAATCTCCACGTTTTACACCAGCGGAAAGCTACGATTCCTGGGATGGGAATGATGTTTGCATTCCAGCCTACAGTCGTACCTGTAGAGCCAGTAAAGACCAGTAAAGACCAGTAAAGACCAGTAGATACTGGAGCAGAAACCTCCTGTCACGTCCAGTAAACCAGCTGATCGGACTCCACTGATAAAGTTTTAAATGTCCAATAGTTTCTGTCTTATTCCAGCAAAATATCTCAATTCAATCTGATGAGGAACGTGTTGACTTCCAAAAGTATGTAAATGTAGTCAGACTGTACTAACCTGGTTATTGTAACCTAGTTTAATAAAGATGTGGTTGGAGACTAAACATTCAGGTTTGCACGAAATCCTGATTAAATGTCTACAAAGAGAAATGAGTCATCTTTCAATACTCGTGAAATCATCTTGAAATCATCTTTAAGTTATCATTAAATCACGTTTAAATCTTTGAATAATCATTAAACATCCTAAAATCATCTTTAATTCATCTTTAAGTTACAATTACATAATCTTTTATTTTTTAAATAATCTTTAGTTCATCTTTAAGTTATTACTGAATTATCTTTTAATCTTGAAATCATCTTTAATTCATTTCTAAGTTATCATTAAAACAACTTTAAATCTTTAAATAATCATTAAAACATTATTAAATCATCTTAAATTCATTTGAAAGTTATTGTTAAATTACCTTTACATCTTTAAATAATCATTTAATCATCTTTAAGTAATTATTGAATCATCTTTTAATGTTGAAATCATCATTAATCATCTTTATTTTATTTAATAATTAAATTACCTTTAAAGCTTTAAATAATCATTAAATCAACATTAATTTGTCTTTTAGTTACCATTAAATCCCCTTTAAATCTTTAAATAATCAATAAATCTTCTTTTATTACTCTTTGCGTTACCATTAAATCATCTTTTAATCTTTAAATCATCTTTAATTCATCCTTAAGTTATCATTGAATCATCCTTTAATCTTAAATCATTAAATTATCTTTAAGTTATTACAGAATCATCTTTTAGTCTTGAAATCATTTAATCATCTTTAATTCATCATGATTATGTTATTATAGAATTATCATTTAATCTTGAAATCATCATTAAATCATCTTTAAGTTATTATAGAATCATCTTTTAATCTTGAAATCATCATTAAATCACCGTTTTAATCTTCTCCATGCTTCATTCTGATGCAGTTAAAGATCAAACTGTTTTTACTGTTAATGTCTGACTGATCAGGAAGAAAATCATGTTTTTATATTTGAGCTGAATGGAAGTGATCGTGTTTAATCAGCTGTGATATTCTCATATTGATTATGGATCCTGAACTGAATCAAACAGAAAATTGACACATATGCATTCACCATGCATTGATTTAATGATCAAATATTTGAATATCATTAGTATAATTTTATTCATAAACATTATTCATGTTTGTTGACATCACAGATTCTACCACAAAATTTCTGATTTGATTCCGGACACGATCATTTTCATTCATCAGAAAAATCAGCTAAAATATGGAAACATAACTTTAAAGTAAAAACAATCTGATCTGAATCAGAATGAACCCTGATCTGGATGCTGAGCTGTAAAATGTTAACATCATGGAAAAAAATATTTAAATATGATTAAAAGATGATTTAATGGCGATTTAATGAGTATTCAAAGATTTAAAGATGATTTAAAAGATGATTTAAATACAAATAAAAATTATTGAAAGATTATGTAAAGTGATCTAATGATTATTTAAAGATGATTTGAGAATTTAAGGATGATTTAAAGATTATTTGGGGATGATTTAAAGATGATTTAATGGTGATTGAAGATTAACAGACGATTTAAAGATGATTTGATGATTATTTAGGGATATTGGTAGATGATTTAATGATGACTGGAAGATTTACAGATGATTTAAAGATGATATGATGATTTTTAGGGATGATTTAAAGATTATTTAATGGTTATTTAATGATGACTGGAAGATTTACAGTTGATTTAATGATGATTTGATGATTATTTAGGAATGATATAAAGATTATTTAATGGTGATTAAATGATGACTAGAAGATTTGTAATGATGATTTTGAAGATGATTTGATGATTTAAAGATGATTTGATGATTTTTAGGGATGATTTAAAGATGATTTAATGATGATTTAATGCTGTTTGAAGATTTTACAGATGATTTAAAGATGATTTGATGATTTGATGATTATGTACGGATATTTACAGATGATTTAATGGTGATTTAATGATGACTGGAAGATTTACAGATGATCTGAAGATGATTTGATGATTTTTAGGGATGATTTAAAGATTATTTAATGGTGATTTAATGATGATTTGAAGATTTAGAGAAAATTTAAGGATGATTTGAGGATATAAAGATGATTTAAAGATGTAAAGATGATTGAAAAGATGATTAAAAGATTAGATATTACTCTTTACATTAAACCGGGATTTAGTGCGAACCTTCAATATCTAGAGCCTCAAACTAAACATTTTCACATTTTAGTTGGAAAATGCAGGTTAACCTGGGGGTTAAATGTTTAATGGGGGTTCCAGGTTATTTTCCTCGGTAAATGGGGAGATTTTCATTGTTAACACAAAACAAATGGAAACTATTTAATATGTTGTTTTATAGATGTTCTTTTACGTTATTACTGCATCAGTGTTCAGTCATTTTTCTGTTTGGATTGATGCTGGTCATTAAATCAGCGCAGGTCGATGGATTTGAGGTTTTGCTTTTCCTGATGAGAGAATTCAGACACCTGTTGTTTTTCGTGAGTCTGAATACTGGACTGTAGAGATCTGGTTAGAGGTGGCGGGTCCTTTACGTCTGATTCAGAGCAGTTTTTCCTGAATCCCTCCGTTCAGCCGGATGTGAGCAGGCTGTTCTTCCTGCCGTTGAAGTGATGAGGCTGCATCCGTCCCTCTGATCTGTGGCTTTCCTCAGCATCACGCTGCAGCTTCGCTTTCAGTCTGAAACCTGCTGTAAAACGTCTCCGTCCGGATGTCCGACACACTGGAGTCCGGTTACGCTGAGCCAGAAAACACATATGTAGGGAATCTTTCACTCCTTTATTTCAGATTTTGTCTTCAGTCTTGGAGCAGAGGTGAATGTGTGACGACAGAGAAGCTAATTCTGAAACATTATCTCAGATACATTCACCAAAGATTCAACGAACTCCCCAGCTTCTTTCAATGTTTTTTTTTAGTTCAGAATGGGTATTTAATGGATTATTTTTACTCAGTATATTAAACACAGACAGATATCTGTCATCTGATGTTCTTTGAGACGTTTAAAGTTCCTAAATAAATTCTCTGATGGTGAGAAACCAGTTTCTGTGCCTCTGATATGAATAAAACCAAATGAAAAGCACCTGATGTGATTTCAGAGGTTGCAGATATTTGATGGCATCTTCAGAGGAGCTGTCCTCTTGGGTGGCATTCATGTCATCAGGATATTATCAGCCTACAGAAAGATGACTCTCTGTGTGGGCTCGCTTCCTCTTCCTCTTCCTCTTCCCTCACCATAACCTGCAGGCTGAGATCAGCGATGAAAAGACAGATATGATGAATTAAACCTTTTAAGGTCAAATAACGGGTGATGGTGACCTGGTTACAGGTGAACTCCTGATCATGTTTATTAGCATGAATCAGCCCAATCTGGAAAGTTTCCCAACCCAGGGCTGGCTAAATACAGGGCAGAACACAATGGGTTAAATTATCCCAACATTGGGTTTTTTCACCCTATTCAGGGCTCACATTTACTCCACTGCTGGGTTGTGTAAACCCAGCAAACTGGGTTCTCGTAAAATTGTATAATTATTGAAATTATTACTATTAATAACTAAGATTATTGTTATTGTTTTGTCATGTGGTGTACATTGTTTTTGTATATACACACGGTTAGGTAGATCACTGTCATATTATTCCACCATGGAATGATATCACCATAGCAACGCTCAAACCAGCTGCCAGCATAAAATAGTTCCTATCCTCAAACATGTTCAGCAAGTTTGATAAAGCGAATAAACATGTTTAATTTAATGTTTACTCTGTGGGACCATGCGAAAAGGAACTATTTTATGCTGGCAACTGGTTTGAGCGTTGTTATGGTGATATCATTCCATGGCGGAATGATATGACAGTGATCTAACTAGCCGTGTGTATATACAAAAATAATGCACACTAGTTGACATTAGAATTCTCACTGACCGTGGTATAAACATTTTCAATGCACTTTATGGTGTTAGACTCCACGTCGTGCATTAAAACTGTATAATGCATGGCTCCTCGTTGTTTAATCTGTACTTTAAACAGGTCGGTCCCTTATATGATGGACTTTTCATTTCACCAATATTACTAAATTATCACATCATCACAAACAACAAGGAGCCGTGCATTATACAGTTTTAATGCACGACGCGGAGTCTAGAACACCACGACGTAGAGTTCCTTCACGAAGTGAATTAAAACTGTATAATACACGGATCCTAGTTGTTTAATCTGCTTATACCATGGTCCCACAGAGTAAATATTAAATTACAAATGTTTTTTTCACTTCATTTGACTCACCAAATATGTTCCATGGTGATATCATTCTGTAGTGGAATGATATGACAGTGATCTACCTGTGTGTATATACAAAAATAATGCACACCAGATAACAGAATTCTCACTGACTGTGTTATAAGTAAGTATGAATGAGGAGCCGTGCATTACACAGTTTTAATGCACGACGCAGAGTCTAACACCCCAACGTGCAGCGGAATGGTGTATATATGTCATCAAATCAAATAAAACTGAGAGGAAGGAACTACATAGAAATAATGTAATACTACTGTTAAGTTTATAAACTCTGACAGTTTAAAAAGTTATATAAAGATGGGAATTCATTATCTAACTGAAATACGTAAACCTTACTAGCTTACCAACTTTCTTTTTCAGTGCTCGGTGCGTGGATGTAATCTGGCTCTACTATGTCAAACATGAACATAGTAAACCCACACGTTTATCGTAGTACTATGAGGCTCTGCAGCTTCCCAGATTATCGTGTGGCTGATGACAACATCCAGCGAGGAAATGCTTCCTGAAAGCTGCGTGTGCAGGCAGAAATTTCAGAGCTTCCTACTGCTGTGAAAGTGCAGCGCTGCTGCGACCGCTCTCCTCCCTCACATGAAAACTTTCTGGCTGCTCTCACTTTCTACTGAATTCCTGTTTCTGTGGGTGTGCGTTTGCATGAGACTTGTTGGTTTATTGTCTAGATGCACGCCATAAATCTGATGTGACTGAGATAAGAGGAAGAAAGGGGCCCAAACAGTCGCTTTAAGTACGCACATTATTTACATAAGCTGCAGGTTACATGTGCGTGCATGCATATCGCTAACCACAGCCTAGAAAAACAGGACAGGTCATACGCCACCGCAACGGAGCGGGATTAATCATGTGTTTTTGTGATTTGTATCAGGGCTGATTGTATATTTGCAAATACTTTCACTATGAAAATGATGACATGAATGTGAAGAATCAGAACAGACTCAAATTCTGTTTATTGTGTCAGACTGTCCCCCCTCCGTACATCCATGTTTAAGACGACTTTTAGCACCCCATGATTTTAATTAGCCTCTAGAAGCAGAACCTTTAATCCCAGTCACCATCAGAACATTTAATCTCAGTCAGCATCAGAACCTTTAATCCCAGTCAGCATCTAGAACCTTTAATCCCAGTCAGCATCCGGAACCTTTAATCCCAGTCAGCATCTAGAACCTTTAATCCCAGTCAGCATCTAGAACCTTTAATCCCAGTCAGCATCTAGAACCTTTAATCCCAGTCAGCATCCAGAACCTTTAATCCCAGTCAGCATCTAGAACCTTTAATCCCAGTCAGCATCTAGAACCTTTAATCCCAGTCAGCATCAGAACCTTTAATCCCAGTCATCTTCTAGAACCTTTAATCCCAGTCAGCATCAGAACCTTTAATCCCAGTCATCTTCTAGAACCTTTAATCCCAGTCAGCATCAGAACCTTTAATCCCAGTCAGCATCTAGAACCTTTAATCCCAGTCAGCATCTAGAACCTTTAATCCCAGTCAGCATCCGGAACCTTTAATCCCAGTCAGCATCTAGAACCTTTAATCCCAGTCAGCATCAGAACATTTAATCCCAGTCAGCATCAGAACCTTTAATCCCAGTCAGCATCAGAACCTTTAATCCCAGTCAGCATCCGGAACCTTTAATCCCAGTCAGCATCAGAACCTTTAATCCCAGTCAGCATCCGGAACCTTTAATCCCAGTCAGCATCAGAACCTTTAATCCCAGTCAGCATCAGAACATTTAATCCCAGTCAGCATCTAGAACCTTTAATCCCAGTCAGCATCAGAACATTTAATCCCAGTCAGCATCAGAACCTTTAATCCCAGTCAGCATCAGAACATTTAATCCCAGTCAGCATCAGAACCTTTAATCCCAGTCAGCATCAGAACATTTAATCCCAGTCAGCATCTAGAACCTTTAATCCCAGTCAGTATCCAGACATCATGTTCCAGTTCAGCCTTTGTTGTCAGATTATGAGGTTAAAATGATGTAAAATGAAAGTATCAATAGATATAGAACCATAAAGACCAACCAGAACCAGAATTTATTACGAACAAAACTTTGTAGAAAACGGTTTCCTCTTCACACTCAGAAATAGAGGTACCAGTTTGTACCTAAAAGGGTCCAAAGCTTGTTGCTGGGGGGGGGGGGGGTTCCTTTCTGAAAGACATTTCTGTACCTTCATTGTCCATTTTTGTACCTTATCAAGCTGTATGAGTTAATAAAGTACAATTAAACCAATTAAAGATGATGAATAAAAGTCAATAAAATAGAGATTATGACAACAATCAAAGATGCTAATAATAAATGAATAATTATTATAGAAATATTAGGAAAAACGCATATATAATTATACATAATTATTACTATCATTATTATGAAAAACCATAATATAATAACTATAATTATACTACTGTTTAGAAGTACTGCTATTTATAGTTATCGTACATTTTTCAACACTGCAGGTACCGTTAGGGTTGAAATGGTACAAATGTGTACTTTATATTACTTTGGACCTCTATTTTTGAGTGTACAAGGCTGAACAGGAACAGCTGGAGATTGGGTCTTCCAGACGGGATTGAGTTTTCATGTTTAAAGCCGACTCGTCCAGGAACGAAACCTCATTACAAAGAATGACTGAGAATATTCAGAGGAGCCGATTCAGCCTGAACATCGTAGATCTGAGCTCTGATGACTTTTGATTTGTTATAATAATTACTTATAATAATAAAAATGGAGTTCCGATGATTTTTTAGTGAAGAAGATTGAGTCTATTTTATCTTTTAAACAACTATTAACTATTCATACATACCGAACATATAAAATTCTTCTTCTCTTTTAAATGATGTCAAGAAATCTCCTAAGTTAAAGCTTAAAATTGGTCATTTCCAGGTTGGAAAAGAGAACGTTGACAGAATGTTGTTTGTCATTTTCAAGAAAAATTTCAATAAAAAACACTTAAAAAAATTCATGTATAATTAACTGAATTCAGTCGCACTGATCTGGTTTTATTCAATGGATATTAATTTGGAAATGAACTGATTGGCTGGTAATAATTTACTAATTATCAAAAAGGTTACCTTCGAGCCCCGCCCTGAGTTTTTATGAAAAAGATTTAAGTTGATCTTATTTATTTAAAATGCTTTGATGCATAAAATGCATGTTTAAAGCTTCAAACGTAAGCTGCTGATAGAGTTTTACTGAAGAAACACGAAGTTTCCTGCAGAGTCTGGACTGCAGGTCCAGGTCCACCTGTTCTCACGGCGAACAGATGGTGACGCGCTCCTTTGTTATTTTGTACTTGGCTGAACAACATGCACCCCCGGCCCCCAGGGAAGTGGGTGTCACCACACGCCTCAGGAAGTCAGGTGTGCAACATGTAACATCACACAATGCAGGAACAAACTTTACCACTTCCTAAACACGTATGTTAGATTTCACTGGCTCGTATGAGAGCAAGACACGTGCAGGCCTCTTAGATATATATACATATATCTATATACATATATATATATATATATGTCATATATATATATATATATATAGATATATATATATATATATATATATATATATAGATATATAGATAGATAGATAGATAGATACGCAAAACTAGAGGTATGAGACAGGAACATTTCTGTGCCTGTAGGAACAGTTTTTACAAATGTTCTCTCAAAAGTACAACATTGTATATTGTACATTTTTCAATGCTGCAGGTACCCTTAGGGTTGAAATGGTACAAATTTGTACTTTATATTACTTTGGACCCTTTTTCATAGTATATAGGTACTTCTGGCCTCATAAAGACCAATATTGTACTTTTGAGAGAACATTTGTAAAAATGTACCTGCAGGTACAGAAATGTTCCTGTCTAGTACCTCTATTTCTAAGGATGTAAGGGTACCTGCAGCATTGAAAAATGTACAATAACTATAAATAGCAGTACTTCTAAACAGTAGTATAATTATAGTAATCATAGCAATAATTATATGTATAATTATATATGTGTTTGGCCTAATATTTCTATAATAATTATTCATTTATTATAAGCATCTTTGATTGTTGTCATAATCTCTATTTTATTGACTTTTATTCATCATCTTTAATTGGTTTAATTGTACTTTATTAACTCATACAGCTTGATAAGGTACAAAAAAATGGACCATGAAGGTACAGAAATGTCTTTCAGAAAGGAACCCCCCCCCCCCCCCCAGCAACAAGCTTTGGACCCTTTTTAGGTACAAACTGGTACCTCTGTTTCTGAGTGTGTATGTGTATATATATACACCTTTTCCATGAACATGGACCAACATACCTGTCAGCAGGTGCAGACGTCTGATTGGACGTTACAGAAACACATGACTGCAGTGATTGAATCAAAGTGTTGCTCAACAACATTTTTGCTTCGGAGCCCCATCATGCTTGTTTACTTGTTTTATTTTTTGTGTTTATTTTAAATATTTCTTTCAAACCACAATTCAAACTCAATGTCACGATTTTAATAGAATTTTCATTTATTATTATTTTTGTCAATTTCAACTTATTTCACCAACAGCTGATTTTTTTCCTTCTTTCTTTTGAGGGTATGAATAATTTCGAGGACGACTGTTTATAAAACACCGTAAGATGCTCACATTTTGCATAAACTCCTTGTACTTTATTTTTGTGATCCTAAATATCTAAGAATTATGGGATTAAAGGAGTTTCTGCAATAGTTAAATATCCAAACAGCTGTGCTGTGCAGACGAGTCATGAAGGGCATCTCTGAGCAGATCAGTCTCACATCTGCATGTTTCAGGAATTAACAGGAAGTTGTTGAGATGCAGGATTCTGCAGAACCGGATGGAAGAAAATGTGTGAACTTCTGAAGCAAACCTGATGTGATGGAAAACGGGTTCCACTCAGATCACCTTTTATTCCAAGCACGAACACAACTCATCGTGCAGCTGAAGTGACATCGTGTCGGTGTTTTAAACAAGCGTTTCTGTGAAAACAAAGCAAAGACAGAAAATCTTCAGCTTCTGGCAGGAAGTCGCCGTCTCCATGTCAGTGTGCATATGAAGCTCACTGCAAAGAAAATGCTCATACTTTGACATCGTGAGTCAGAGAGACGAGAGCAGCATCGTGCTGACGTACAGATGGAGGCGATGCTGTTCCAGCCTGCAGACACCACCACAACCATCCAGAAAAGCTTTAAACTGATTCATTCTTCTTTTATTCACGTTCCCAGCCTGCAGATTCAATTAGAAACCAGATAACCAGAGTCATCACCACACTCAGAAAAGCATCAGATCTGATATTTTGTCCGACTGAGATGGAAGTATCGACTCCAGGGTATCGGTATGCTCATCCCTAATTCCTGCAGCTGCAGATTAAGACAACGGTCACATAAACTACGTAATTTCTTCCACTTAAACTCCTCTTTAAGCAACTCCTCTGGCACGGATCTGTACCAAACAAAATGTCTTGTTTAGTCTGTAAAATATCACGTGAAGGTCAATCAAATATGAAAATGTTCGGACCACATTAAAAGAAAAAATCTTTTTAACAAACTTTTAGAATAAAGTTGTAATTTTATGCGAAAAGTTTTTTTTTATGAGAATAAAGTTGTAAATTTAAGAGAATAAAGTTATAATTTACTGGAGTAAAGTCATAAATTTATGAGAAAAAGTCTTGATTTACAAGAAAATGTTGGAATTTATGAAGATAAAGTAGTAAATTTATGAGAATAATAACAATAAAGTCGTACATTTACAAAAATAAAGTTGAAAATTTACAAGAATAAAGTCATAATACACAACAATAAAGTCTTAAATTTATGAGAATAAAGTTGTGATTTACAAGAATAAAAACAAATTTATGAGAATAAAATCATAAATTTACAAGCATAAAGTTGTAAATTTACAAAAATAAAGTAGTTTTATGAGAAAAAAGTTGTATATTTACAAGAACAGAGTAATATAAGAATAAAGTGCTAATTGTACGAGTAAGTGGACAATGGAAACGCATGAGTGCAACACAGCTCAGTTATTGTCCTGCATGTTAAAACTTCTGGAGTCATTAAACAGTTTTTAGGTGTAAACCAGATAACAGACTGACTTCATAACCAGAGTTATCACCAAACTCAAAAAAAGTATCAAATCTGATGGTTTGGAAGTATTGTATTGATGCATTGTATTGATGGTATCGAGTAAACTCCTCTTTAAGCAACAAGTCCTTGAAACCTGTCTCAGATGTCTCAAAAACCACTCCATGGTTCCTCTCTGTTGTACCGGAGTTCCCCAAGGCTCCATTTTGGGCCTCCTATTGCTCAGTATCTACATCTGGTTTCTATTGTTGAAATAATGTAAAGAACAAAATATGTGATTATGACTATGCTGATGACACTCTGCTCTACATCACCAGTCTCACCAGGCGACTGGTCCCAGACAAAGCTGAATCGCATCCCTCAGTCTAATCAATACTTGGATGAACTGGAATTTTCTTCACCTGAAGACGCTCAGTACGACTCTGTGTTAAATTCTAACATCCATATTAAAGCAGGAACCAGATCAGCCTGTTTCTGCCTGAAGAAAATATCTAGAATAAGGGGACTGAGGACTTGGCTAGGTTCAGATTTGTCTGTTTTCAGTAGTCTTGGAGTTTTACATGTTCATCTAAAAATGTGCATCGACACCAGGGTATCTGTGCCCATCCCTCATAACTGAAGGTGCAGATCAAGACAACGGTCACATATGTGATTTCTTCCAGTTAAACGAGCATCTCCGAATACCAGGCTGGATTTTTATTGCTAGAAGGCTGCAGGTGTAGAAGCTGACGTGACTTTCCTTCCAGTGCTGGAGCGGTATGGACGACATCATCACACAGAAGCAGAAGAGACCATCTGTCCTGCGCCAAGTTTCCCAAACTGCTTCCAGACAGCAACATGGTGAGCAGATCTTCCAGGTCCACATCAGGAACATGCGGTCAGGATGGTTTTCCTCTGCAGATGTTTGTGAACTTTCATTCTGCTTTCTGAGTCTGTACGAAGACTGCTGATCTAAATCTAAAGAGTCTGCAGTTTGGTCTGGTCCTCGAGGGACGCTGTCCTGCAGGTTTTACGTTTCCAGGCTTCAACAGTGGACTGAGATGAGCGGATCTTCACGCAGAGCTGCTCCCCTGCTCCGGTGTTGGAGTGGTTTGATCTGAGTCCGGTGTTGGAGCAGGGAAACCTGCAAAACCTGCAGGACAGCGGCCCTGGAAGACCGGAATTTGAGTTATAGAGCAGTGATTCTTAACCATGGCGCTGCGGCACAAGCTCGGGCCTCCAGCGTCACGTGCACACTCAAAAATAGAGGTACTAATTTGTGCTTAACTCATTCACTGCCAGTGACTTCAACAGCCGTATACAGCGGGGAAAAAGTATTGAAATTTATTGGGGGGAGTGCAAAGGTGGCATGGGGGAATTATGATACACACCGGTACGTCCTTGTATTAAGTGTCTTTGAATAAAACAAATCCAAATGAAATAATAAAGAGGATTTGTGTAAATTTGCCCGTGCGTTGGCGTAGCTTTCAGTTCTGCTTCATATTTATCTGAATGGAATAACTTTGGGGGGGGGGGGGGTAATAGGTTACAACACATTTGTGTTACTTTGTTGAAGCAGCCAAATATCCTTTTTTTTTTATATGAATATAACAAGGCTGTTTGAAATCATTCTGTAGTGTAACCCCCCCCCCCCTCACCCATCCCGCCTCATTCTCAATCTCACTCCAAGCAATTTTCAAAACTTGAGAGCCCTGACAAACATGACAAAAATGGTCCCAAACCGCCCCTAAAGAGACAAAAATCCACTCCGATTTATCAAATACAGATTAGAGATAACAAAGCAGAGCTGAGAGGGTGGATGGAGCACAAGCTAATGCTAATGCTAATGCTAATGCTAACAGAAGCCCTGAAGCATCTGCAGCTTCATCTAGAAACAAACATCTAACATTTGTTGGAAAGAAAGAATTTTTAAGAAAAAGAGAGAAAATCAGCTGCTGATGCAGAAAATGTCTGTTATGTTTGGAAGTTCTTTAAAAAATTCAAAGAAAAGATTAAATAAATAAATTGTTGAATGAAATTTTGTGCTTTAATTTCCTGTCTAAACAAATGAAATCCAGGTTTTTACAGATGATTTAAATTGAGCCTTTTTATTTCCAATGTGATCTATTACTGCAGCATTTTATCTCTTTTTTAAATCAGTTTCCATCAGTTTTTTCTCTTGTTCCTCTTTTTGTAGTAAAATGTTGTAGATTTTGTGTTTATAGCCTAATTCTGATTTGTTCTTGTAGGAGTCTGATTTTATTCCATGAATTATACGTGTGATATAAATGTGTTTGTGACCATCTCAGAATATATTTTATATGATGTTATTCATGTTTATCAGCCACATTTTACAGGTTCAGTCTGTTAAATGCAGCTGGATTTGCTTTAGTTATTAAAGAAATAAAACAAAAATGAGATTATCACACTGATACAGTGTTAAATATGAACCTGGACCAGTGTGGACTGGAAACGGTTGCGAATCACTGCTGTAGAGCCTGTTGCTCCAGTTTCATGCTCTGATATCCGGGTTTTCCTCCACTCAGTGCTTCCGGAGAGCAGCGCAGCCGTCTCCGTGTTCAAAGAGGAGCTGGATGCAGGACATCGTTCCCAGGCAGCTTCTCCACACACGGGCTCCACCCCGAGATCCAGCCTCCACCTGCCTCCTCTGAGGGAAGATGAGGCGAAGCTCGCCCTGGCTGAGTCCAGGCTCTATGACGGGTGACTGCCTCACGTTAACACAGAAAATAACCAACACGTTGCTAATAATGCTGGAACAGAGACGAGGATGTATGCAGATCCACGTAGACGACAAACACCAGCTCTGACGTTTGTCTGTAGAACAGCATTCCCTGAAACACTGACCTGCAGCTTCTAGATGTTTCCCACTCCGACCCACATGACTCACACCTCCTCAGTAAAGGGGAAGTTTGTTTTTTTTTCTATCTGGATCTATTTTCTAGCATGAATCCGTTCATTTCCTCACCCAGACAGTTTTAGTGTAACTTGAATTCCTTCGGGAGATATTTAGATCCACTCCAGATCAGCGTATGTCCGATATGATGGCAGTGATGTGGCAACCGCGTGCAGCCTCTAAATAGGGGATTATCACGCTTACCGGAAGTTCCCGGTATTTGGGCACTTCCTCTTCCGGGCCATGTTAACGACAGCCGTTCCTGCTCTGTTATACTGTTTAAATCGGATAAACTCCAAACATACTTAAGTTTTCATTCTAGACTGAGAGGTACTGGATCAAAAGCTGGATCAAAGCGATCGATTCGCCGCGGTGAAGGGCCGAACTTTATAATAAAACACACATTTGTTTGTCGCCAGTGGGGCACAACACCGGCACTTCACAGCATGCTAGCATTAGCCAGCTAGCGTTTACTGACGTGCTTAACATTGTGCGTCTTAAAACACACAAACATCTGAAAATCGGGTCTGTACCCCCCCGTTTCCAGTGGAACAACTGGGGACTGCCAAGAAAGGAGACGCTTTCAGATGCTTGTGTGTTTTCAGCCGCACAAAGTTAGGCACGTTATCAAGCTGGCTAATGCTAGCCTGCTAACACGACTGCGCAGTCTTTCGGCCACAAACAAACGTGTGTCGTTTTATTATAAAGTTCGGTCCTTCACTGCGGCGAATCAGTCGTTTTAATCCACTTCTTCCTTAGCATCACTTCAGTCTGGAATGAAAACTTGGCATTGGCGTTTATCCGATTTACAAAGTTTAACAGAGTAGTAGCTGGCGGACTACTGTTAGCAGGTTAGCATTAGCTAGCTCGATGACGTGCCTAACTTTGTGCGGCTGAAAACACACAAGCATCTGAAAGCGTCTCCTTTCTTGGCAGTCCCCAGTTGTTCCACTGGAAACGGGGGGGTACAGACCCGATTTTCAGATGTTTGTGTGTTTTAAGACGCACGATGTTAAGCACGTCAGTAAACGCTAGCTGGCTAATGCTAGCATGCTGTGAAGTGCCGGTGTCATGCCCCACCGGCGACAAACGTGTGTTTTATTATAAAGTTCGGCCCTTCACCGCGGCGAATCGATCGCTTTGATCCAGCTTTTGATCCAGTATCACTTCAGTCTGGAATGAAAACTCAAATATGTTTGGAGTTTATCCGATTTAAACAGTATAACAGAGCAGGAACGGCTGTCGTTAACATGGCCCGGAAGAGGAAGTGTCAAATGTTTCAACTTCCGGAAACCGGAACGCGGAAGCGTGATAATCCCCTATAATCATTATCTGCCACAAACTCCTTCATGTCACCAATGTTTAGTTACCAAACATTAGTCAGACCCCCCTGTGAGCTCCAAGCGGCTTTTTTGTGGGGATCCGTCCTTATTTACAGACATTTTCACTGCGGCGGCTTTAATGACGTCACTATTATGCAACACCATAATAAGTAAACATCAACAAAATCGTAATTTGTAAGAATAAAGTCTTGATTAACAATAATAAAGTCTCAAAGGCAGGGTAAATGATGTTTTCCAGGAGCATTTTTTACTATATTGCTTAAAGTCTTCACTCACTGATTGCAGCCACTTAATTAAATGTTCTGACACAAAAATAAAAAAGAAATCACCTGTGGAAGTACAGCTCTGGAAAAACTCCATCCAATGAAATGAGTTTCATTGGATGGAGTTTTGAGCGGCCCGTTCTGATTGATTGAATGATTTCTATGTCCATCAAACTCGACTGCTCTCTGTCGCGCACCAACCATCGTCACGTGCGCGCTTGCGACTAGCTGACGAACCGAGACAAACATGGCTGCTCGCTGCTCTTATCTACGCCGCTGTTTGCTCTTAAAAAGATAAAACGGATGTGGATGAAGTCATGGAGGTGTTGCTGTTTGCAGTGAGGATGTTTTACGCCGCAGAAGAAGATGGAGGTGAGATAATGATCACTTTTAGAAACGTGGTTCCTCTGCTGTTTACTTGGAAGCTAAGAAGCTAGCCACTCTGCTGTTCTCGGTTATCTTCGTCGATAAGAGCGCACGCGACGCGTTCCTGTGCACTGGAGGCGTGGTTTTGGGGGGTGTATATTTTTTCAAAAGTAGCTTGTTCGAACTGTTTTTCCAAGATCCCCTACGCTGCCTTTAAATTTACGAGAGTGAAGTGGTTGGGGGAGTGGGTAGCATAGTGGCTAACGCCGCGGGCTGGGGCGCGGCAGACCCGGGTTTGAGTCCCCGACACGACACTCAGGTGAACCACCGTGGACCCATGAGCAAGGTCCTTAAAGAGGAGGTTTCATGTCATTCTTAGACACATAATTCCCTTTTGCGGCACAACCAAATAACCGTGTTACCTTCAGTAGTTTGAAAAATACAGTAAACATAAAAAACAACCTAAATAAACGTGACATCATCCATGTCTGTATCTGACACGTTAAAAATTCACCGCTGTCCCTTTAAGAAGCCTCCGGCTGTTTCTGACACTTCACTCATCACAACACGCTCATGCTCTGGTGGGGCGGAGCTCAGCAGGGGCGGGGGGAGGAGCTTCGTGGTATGGGAGGTGCTTTGTGGTAGCAGCCGTTCTGGCAGCCATGTTGGTTTCCACAGGAGATTCAGGAATTTCTCAAATATGCGTGAATGAGTCAAAATAACCCCGGGAGATGTTTTATGGTGAGGGAATGACATAAAAGCTTAAAAATGTCAATTTTGCATGTTACCCCCCCTTTAACCCCAAACCAACTGCTCCCCGGGCACCTTAAAGGAATAGTCCACCCACAGATTGGTGTAACTTTATTTTATCTGTTTATCTTTCTGTCTTTGTTTTAAATCAATATCAACCCCTCTTGTGTTTGTCCCAGTTTGTCTGCAGCTCTGTCGCTCTGAGCACAATGTAAACAGCAAATTTCTTCTTCTACGCTTGCATTATCGGCAGAGTAGGCTTTGAACGCCGAGGCTTCCGTAGTTTCGTGAATGCACATATGCGCGTTTCACGGAAGTAAGATGTTCTACTGTTTAGGCTCTAAAAATCTACTAAATGATGGTTTCCAGTAAATTCTGGACGCTACCCACTCAGGACACTTGGATCACATTGGACGAGCAGTATGGAGGAATATTGACACGTTTTTGTGGACTTTTATGGACCTTTTTGGCTCGGACCCCGGTGAACTCCATTATATGAAAGTTGGGGGAAACGAGAAGCCTTCCTGATCCAACCTGAAATGGTGAAAATGCAGAGAATGAGTTTCCTAATTGGCACACTAATTGGGATCAATAAAGTATATCTTTTTTATCTTTCTTTTTCTTTAGTTTTATGAGAATAAAGTTGTATATTTACAAGAATAGAGAAGTATTATGAGAATAACGTGGTAATTGTAGTAAGTGGACGATGGAAACACGTGAAAGTGGAACAGGCGCGTTAACGTCCTGCAGGTTTAAACTTCTGGAGTCATTAAACAGTTTTCAGGTGTGAGTTAAAGAAGGAGCAGAAAACCGGTCTGAACCGGCCGCTGATGCATCCATGACGCTGCAGCCAAACCGGTTCCAGCCAGTTCCTCCTCCACGAAAGCAGCCGTTTCCTCCAAGTCCGTCTGCTTCTTTCTGCAGAACAGATTCTTTTCAAAGTCCTGATACTGATGACGACGTGGTGCTGATGCACGGAGATGGAGGATCTCCTGGTTTATAAAACCGATGCTGAAGTAGATCTGCACCAAACGCCCCCCTCCATCATTTTAGCAGTTTTCCTTTTCTACTTTTATAATATCAAGACTTTATTCTCGTAAATTTATAACTTATATCTCATAATATTACAACTGTATCCTCGAAGTCTGATTCTTTTACACTGTAACTCGCTATGACATAAATGATGTTTGAACGCGATCAGGATGAATGTGACATAGATGTGCTCACTCTGCATGCTGATGATGAACCTGTCCTTCCAGCAGTGCTGCTGACCGGACCAGTGCTCTGTTCGTTAGCGGTCTCTGCCGCTGGCCCGGCTGTGGTGCCGTCACCCAAGATTTCTCCAGCTTTTTAAAGTAAGTTTCACGTCCACACAACTGCTCGCAGAACTGTTCCGCGCTTTATCAGGTTACGACCACAAACATGAATATGTTTACGGGAATTTGATGGCACACGAAGTCTGAAAAGTGCAAAGAAATTTAGACGTGATTCTGAATTTCTTTCACAAACTAGAAAAGCACTCGGAGAGCGCAGACCTCCACCAAGCAGCTCATGCCCCCCTCATACTGTGACTTAGAACAAAAACTTCTCCTCCTGCAGTCATTTAATCTCCATCATTGGATCCTTGACCATGAAAACATCCCAGCAGCATCTGGAATCATGTTTGTATCACTGTAACTTCAATAGTTATTTCCAAACATCCATATTTCCATGATGGTGGTTTTCTTCTGGATCTAGCTCCGTTGCTGTTGAAGATGCATCACTTCTGTTGGTGTGAGCTGCATGTCTGCATCCTCATTTGTTTCCTTTCAGCATTAAAAATTCCAACGACTGCCTTATTTCTGTGTTCTGGATCATAGTATCCGGGATTTTCTCTGGATCCGGATCAACTTTGGAAACGTTCTAGACTCTGTGAGATCCTTTCTTGTCATTTTTTTTTACCAAACACTTGGGCCCTTCGTATGGAGTTATATGCAAAAATGATGAAATGTGGCCGATCTCACATTGATAGAGAATCCTTCAGAACATTCCTGGATCCAGAAGCTGATCCGGATCACCACCAACATTTAATGGGTTCGTCTTTGGGCTGAGACACACGGCTGGTGGAGATCGCAGGTCACACACATATATACATGTCGTCGTCCTGAAAATTATTCATACCCTCCAATTAAAGAAAAGGCTAAATTCACAATAGTAATGCAAATAACAAGAAACTAATAATAAATACAAATTTATAAAATTATAATTCAGTGATCTCAAATGTTGCTTTTGAATTTTGGTTGGAAATAATAATAATAATAACAAATAAAAACTGGCTCAGACACATCAGAGCATCTTTCCCATGAACATGGACCAACATACCTCTCAACAGGTGCAGACGTCTGATTGGACGTTACAGAAAACACATGATTGCAGTGATTGGCTCAAAGTGTCCCCATCATGCTTGTTTACTTGTTTTACTTTCTATTTATTACTTTTGCCAATTTCATCTCATTTCACTGACAACTGATTTTTTTCTTGTTTAATTTCAGGGTATGAATAATTTTGAGGATGGCTGTATATACATCCATACATATACATGCGTATTTTCACATGCCCGTACACATACACACATACTTATATACACATACACCTGAAGCTGCAAACGAGAAAGAAACCTCATGTTAGCTGCGAGGACAAATTTGATTTTCTAATAGCAGTAGTTTTAGATGTTTAGCAAAAAATTTGAGGGTGGAAATCTCGCTTATCGATGTAGGTACTGTATTCCAAGTTTGCGAGGCTTCCAATGATGGAAGGTAGACCAGTAACTGGAGTCCAGTCTCAGCTGTTCTGGAACCAGTTCTTTTCAACCACCAAAGCTCTGAAAACCTGCCGCTACGGGTTCGCTCTACTAACTTCATGCTGCTTTGACCTCCAGGCATCTCCACGCTGAACACAGACATGATGACAGAAGCATTGCTCAGTGGCGGGTCCAGCAGGACATCGTCCAGTACATGGAGCGGCAGGTGGGAACCAAAGCACCGGGATTACAGCTGCACCATGAAGCCAACACTTCTCACCCTCATAGCCATATTTTCTCAAGCAAGTTCTTAAACCTTTCTCAGATGTCTCAAAAAACACTCCATGGTTCCTCTCCATTGCACCGGAGTTCCCCAAGGCTCCATTTTGGGCCCCCTATTGCTCAGGAAATGCTGCCTCTAGTTGAAGTAATATAAAGAACAAAATATGTGATCGTGACTACGCTGATGACACTCAGCTCTATATCACCAGGCGACTGGTCCCAGACAAAGCTGAAGCGCATCCTTCAGTCTGATCAATACTGGGATGTACCGGAATTTTCTTCAGCTAAAGAAGTTTAAGTACGCTTTTTTCCCTCACAGCTCCCTAAGAAAAAGTTACGTTCAGCTTCTTAAGGCCACAGACTGGCCAATGTCAGTTAACGGTCTGTAAATATTATCTAAAAATGAAAAGTTGCCATTTTCTTTCATGGCTGCCATCACTGACTTCTGGCCTAACCATCAATACCGAAAAATCAATGAGTTTCAACATTTTAACCCTTTAAGATCTAGTTTGTACACACAATGTTCCCACTGCCAAAAACTGAATAGTGGGTTAAAATAAGTAAAAAATAGCCTGTAGGTGGCAGGTTATTATTAGGTATGCAGAGCAGACCTAAGCATAGATTATAGCAACCACAATTAAAAAAGCTCAATGAGAAGTTGTTTCAAGATAAAATGCAAAAAAAATGAGCGAAAAATTCCAGTTTGAAATGGAATGGCAGCATTACAGAGAGAGGAACTAAATTCCCTGCAAAAGACTGAGCTAAATAATTAGCATGTGATCTGACTGATCACAATGCTGGAAAAAAGAAACACCAAAATTACAAATGTGAGACCCTTTCACGCTCAAATAACCTCACATGAAAGAAGAAAAAAGATTTTTTACATCATTGGATGTTCAGCATTTTTGAGTTTTTGAAGGACTCTGATTGGCTGAAATAACATTGAAGTAAATGGTCTGATGTCATGGAAAACAGTTCAAACTACATCATTGAAGTGTAGAGCAAGTGTGTGAGGAGAAAAATGTTCTCCTAAACATTTATTCTGGAATAACATTTGATTCTAGAAAGGTCCTTTTCAATGCAAGTCAATGTGGCACGGATTGGCTCTAAGGAGGAAATGAGGAGGATTTTAGTTAGAGACCTTAGAGAAAGAGTTACACCCCCATCTTCTAGAAGATCATGAGTCAGACCAGAATACACACCTGCACCAAGTTTATGCTGCTTGCATTAGTAGAAGAAAGTAACAACATAAATGGTCGTTCACCCCCCCTTCAGAAAGCTGAGGGAGCTATGAGGGTTAAAATCCCTGAGACACCTGAAAACACTCCTGAACAGTGCTGATGTCCTCACAAAGACCGGAAAAGGGACCATATGACATCTTTCTGGCTTTCTTTGAGACAAAGAACTGATTTTAAAGGTGCCATGACATAAAATTTCACTTTTCTGGGGTTTTGGGTGTATAATATGATCTGTTGTGCACTGATGAGGTCATGTGAATGTCAGAGTGAGAATCAAAGTTCCTGTTTATGGTCTGTCAGCTTTGTCTCTCTGCTCAGAAACAGTTGAATCAGACAGCAGGCTATCATTCTACGTAGTTCTATCATTCTACGTAGTTCTATCATTCTACGTAGTTCTATCATTCTACGTAGTTCTATCATTCTACGTAGTTCCATCATTCTACGTAGTTCTATCATTCTACGTAGTTCTATCATTCTACGTAGTTCTATCATTCTACGTAGTTCCATCATTCTACGTAGTTCCATCATTCTACGTAGTTCCATCATTCTACGTAGTTCCATCATTCTACGTAATTTAATTGCTCCAATAAGAGCACACTATCAAGTAAACAGGCCCCCCCTAACGGTTTATGCACCGTCCGCTCCCCCCTCCCCTCCCTGTCTGATTCAGCTGCATGTATGGAGCTAGTAGTAACTTCTGTGCAGTCAGGTCTGGATTTTCAAACAAATGGATTTAAAAGCAAACTTCTGCAGCAACACTGAGGGAGGGGGCCACAACCTTGTCATTACCTGTAAGTTTATTTATTTTCTAAATGCTGTCTTGTCTGATAAACGTAGCTCACTGTCTGAAGTGCCCATGTTGCTAGCAGTTAGCCTTTAGCAAACTCCGACCGCAGCTTGACCTAGATTCTCCAAATAAGGTCATAGCCAAATAAGGTGTAGCCAATCAAAATGAAGTCAACGTGGTCTCCGGGTAAAGCTCCATATCATCACCGGACCCAACTGTATTACTGAGGAAGTGAGGTCTGGCGTTTCAAAACAATACTCCGCTGTAAAAAATGACGTTTTTTTCTTTGGAGTATTTACATATGCAGTAATGCCAACAACATAAACTAGTTTTTAACTGTTATGTCATCACTCCTTTAAAATGTTGCTGCTGGTTTACGAGGCTCTGAACGGTCCTGGTTGTTCTCTTCTTCCAGCTTGTTCTGGAAAAACAGAAACTTACTGCGATGCAGCTTCATCTGTCCGAACACAAGTACTCTGATCTGGTACGTAGTGTCAGTCTCCTCCTTTCACTGATTAAAAGATGTGCTCGAAGTCCTGATTTCACCGGTAAAGGAAGGAAATGAGTGCGTCTGTTGATGTCGTCCTCCATGACAGCAGAAGACGGAGTGGCCGTACAGCCTTCCTCTGCTGCTGCCTCCCACTCAGGTAGCCGATGAGGCCAGGATGCAGCCGTGGGGCATCAGAAGTCTGGAGGAGCTGGTTCAGCATGGCTACACGTCCGCCGGTTCCGCCCATCTCCTACCAGGTAATGTAGTCCGTCATCTCCGTCCTCTGCTGCCTGATCAGCCACTGGTCCCACCTCATGAGGGTGTCCCAGAACCAGTGGCCGACCAGTAAATGTGTGTGAACGTCTGTTTCAGACGTCACTGCCCGTTTTACCCATCCAGAGTTCACCTCCGACTTCTTCCACAGCTGCAGATGATAATGTGGTAGCTGCATGAGGGGGGTCCTTAACCTGTGGTCAATGTTTTTCAGATTTGGTCCCGAGTATCGAGTGCTACAAATACAACAACATCCGGCCCCCGTACACCTACGCATACCTGATCAGATGGGTAACTACGTCAATCCTCAGACTCGCCGCGCTGCCAGAGTTTGACGTGTAAATAACAGCAGCTGCTCTTCATCTCACCCCCCCCAGTCCATCCTGGAGTCTCCAGACAAGCAGCGGACCCTGAATGACATTTACAACTGGTTCACCACCATGTTCTACTACTTCAGATACAACACCGCCACCTGGAAGGTGCGGGGGCACGCATGAATCTGCCGATGTTTCAGCCCAGCTGGTCACAAACGGCAGCGTAAAGCACATGTTCCTGTCCCGTGTCCCCCCTGCAGAACGCCGTACGCCACAACCTCAGCCTGCACAAGTGCTTCGTGCGAGTGGAGGGGGGGAAAGGAGCCGTGTGGACGGTGGACGAGCGGGAGTACCAGAGGAGGAAGGGACAGAAGTATCACAGGTACACACTGGCCTGGGACGGAGCGTAGAACTGGTTTTAGTTCTGGCCTCCAGTTGGCCAGACCAGTAAAATAACTTTTCAGTAACACTTAACAGTAAGTGGCCCTTAATTAACTTTAGTTAGTGCATTATTAAGCCTTAATTAACTGTTTAATGATATGTTAACAACTAACAAGCATACAAATAGTGTCACCAATGGTCTAAATGTTTACATTTTACAAGAAGTGTCCCTTAATTAACTTAACCTAGTCCATTATGAAGCATTAACTGTTTAATATTAACTAAAAAATATAAATATAGTATTACAAATAGTATAAATGTTTACACTTAACAATAAGGATCACTTAATGCCAGATAGTGCATTATTAAGCATTAATTATTTGTTAAATAATATGTCACAACTAACAAGCATAAATATATTTTCACCAATGGTATAAATGTTTACATTTTACAATAAGTGTCCCTTAATTAACTTTAGTTAGTGCATTATTACGCATTAATTAAATGTTAAATAATACATTAACAACTAACAAGCATAAATATATTTTTACCAATGGTATAAATGTTTACATTTTACAATTAGGGTCCCTTAATTAACGTTAGTTAGTGCATTATTAAGCATTAATTAACTGTTTAATAATATGTTAACAATTAACAAGCATAAATATAGTGTTACCAATGGTATAAATGTTTACACTTTACAATAAGGGTCCCTTAATTAACGTTAGTTAGTGCATTATTAAGCATTAATTAACTGTTTAATAATATGTTAACAATTAACAAGCATAAATATAGTGTTACCAATGGTATAAATGTTTACACTGTACAATAAGGGTCCCTTAATTAACTTAACCTAGTCCATTATGAAGCATTAACTGTTTAATATTAACTAACAAATATAAATATATTATTACAAATGGTATAAATGTTTACACTTAACAATAAGGATCACTTAATTAATGCCAGATAGTGCATTATTAAGCATTAATTGTTTGATAATACATTTATGACTAACAAGCATAAATAAACTGTAGTGTTACCAAAGGAATAAATGTTTACACTTTACAATAAGGGTCCCTTAATTAATGTTAGGTAGTGCATTATTAAGCATTAATTAACCATTTAATATTAACAGCTAACAAATATATAGTATTACCAATGGTATAAAGTTTACACTTGACAATAAGGGTGACTTATTTAACTCTCTACTCTAACTCTTAACTCTACCACCTGACCATGTTACACTTACTTTATTACTATATTACAGTAACTTTATTTCAATATCACAGTTGATATCTTTTATGTGATTGTCACATTCAAATCCAGCCTGCGGGCCAGATTGGACCCTCTGGTGGGCCGGTTTGGGCCCCTGGGGCGGTATGTTTGACCCCCCACCCCCCCGGTGTGTTTCATGCTGGCTGTGTTTGCAGGGACTGTCCCGTGAAGTGGCTGACGTCCTTCTCCCGGTTCTGTCCAGAAGACCCGTGATGAGGATCATCTGCAGCTCCTTTGCTACTTTCTCCTGATCTGTGTTCAAACTCAGAAAACTTTTAAAGGGCGCCAACAAACTCCCCGAGCAGATTTTTCTACTGTACGTAGTAACGTGATGTCACCGAGGAGCGTGATGATTCCAGCCAACATTCCGGAGAGAAACATTTTCATTTTATTTTTTTATTCAAAACCGACTGAAACTGTTTCTAAAGATAAAGTTTCATGATTGTTTTGTATAAATAATTCACATGTATTAAAGAAGCTTTTCATAAAATTGGTGTTAAAGTCTTTATTTGTAAAGTAACGAGCAGCCGACCCGTCAGGAACGATGAGGAAACGCAGCATCCGGCCTGAAACGTAAAGGATCAGCTGTTTTATTCAACCTTTCTGAAACAGCTGATTATTGTTGATCATTTCATTGGAGAAACATTTGTTTCAGCTCGTTTGCGTTTTCGGGGAGGAGCAACCCTCCCTCTGATGCAGCTCTCCGGGGGAAACGTTTGAATGGAAACATGACCTCAGCATCACCGAACCTTTGCTGACTGATGGCAGGAGAAAGTTTCTAAAACCTCCAGGCCCACCTCTGCATCACAGTTCTCCTGTTGGAGCCACGTTTCTCATGAATGATGTCAAATGAATGTATCAACAGATATAGCAGCATACAGTAAAGCCCAACCAGAACCAGAACCAGAACCAGAATTTAGTACTAAGAGAACTTGGTAGAAATACCACCCAGATCAGCAGTGACCAAGCATTTTTCATCAGCATATCATGCTTTATATTACACTTATTTTATGACTATATAACAGTTTATTACTATATAACATTCATTTATGACATTGTTACACTTTGTTACATTATTATGGTGTTTCTAACTCTGGTCCTCAGGACCCACTGCCCTGCATATCTTTGATGTGTTCCTACTCCAACACAGCTCATTGTGATGAATGAACGTCCTCATCAACTTCTGTGGAAGCCATTAACAAGCCATTCATTTAATTAAGGTATGTGAAGGTCTATATTACTTTTACTTTATTACAATATTACACTTTATTACTCTCTTACACTTACTTTATAACAATATCACACTTTATTACTATATAACTCTTACTTTATTACAATATTACACTTTATTACTCTCTTACACTTACTTTATTACAATATCACACTTTATTACTATATTACTCTTACTTTATTACAATATTACACTTTTTTACTATATTACTCTTACTTTATTACAATATTACACTTTATTACTATATTACTCTTACTTTATTACAATATTACACTTTATTACTATATTACTCTTACTTTATTACAATATTACACTTTATTACTATATTACTCTTACTTTATTACAATATTACACTTTTTTACTATATTACTCTTACTTTATTACAATATTACACTTTACTACTATATTACTCTTACTTTATTACAATATTACACTTTTTTACTATATTACTCTTACTTTATTACAATATTACACTTTATTACTATATTACTCTTACTTTATTACAATATTACACTTTATTACTATATTACTCTTACTTTATTGCAATATTACACTTTATTACTATATTACTCTTACTTTATTACAATATTACACTTTATTACTATATTACTCTTACTTTATTACAATATTACACTTTATTGCTATACTACACACGGATTTCGAACAACCGACCTTCTTACTGTGAGGTTGTGGTGCTAACCACCACGCCACCGTAACACTAAAACTTAGTCAATCACTGCAATCAGATGTTTTTTGTAACGTCCAATCAGACGTCTGCACCTGTTGACAGGTATGTTGGTCCACTGTTAATGAGCAAGGCACTCCATTTTGTCTGGGAAGGTTTCTTTCTTTTTTTTTTTTAAAGTATCCTTTTTAATTACTAATCAAAAGCAATGTTTATTTTAATTAAATTGTAATTTTGTGTTTTTTTATTATTCATTTTTTAAGTTTTTTATTATATGAATCACTATTTGAAATTAATTAATGTAATAATTAATAATTTTGAGGACGACTGTAATACCTATTTTGCTTTTGATAAATTTCTTTGTTTCTTTCTTTGTTTCCTTGTTTCCTTTCTTTCTTTCTTTCTTTCTTTCTTTCTTTCTTTCTTTGATGGTACAGTATCGACAGGGCAGATGTTGCGTCCCTCCACTCTTGCGGCGCTGCCGCTCCAGGCCAGCAGGTGGCGGTAGCGGCGCGCGGCGCTCTGAGCTGTGCGGAACGCGGAAGCGTCTCCTGTCACACTCCGGTGTTTTTCCTGGAGCTGTCAGTTTTTGTCCTGGACGATGTTTGTCCCGGTGGAGACGCGGTGAGGAAGACCTGAGGAAGAAGAGGAGGGATGGCGGACGAAGCGCCGTTCCAGCTGCTGCACAGCGAGCTAGTTCAGTACATTTACAAGCAGGCGGACAGCGGAGAGACGGTGAGACACGTTCACCTGGCAGCTTAACTCCACTTATTCCATAAATACTGAGTTTATCTCGCCCAAACATCACCGTGTTCCTGCTCCTCTTCCTGGTTCCTCGCGATGCGTCACATTAGACCTTATTTACGTGTAAAATGAACTTTTTTTTCCCTCCAGTTTCCTCCTGAATAAAGTTTGATCTTGTCTCCATCAGGAAAACGGACGGAACATCACCAGACTGGAGAACATGGGCTTCCGGGTCGGTCAGGGGCTGATGGAGAGGTACCGGACCAGTTACACCAGTGCTTCTAACTGGTTCCAGCATTTAACCCAGCATGCAGACGTTTAACAGCCCAGTTACGCTGAAGCAGGCAGTTACTAGTTCCAGTCTGGTCTGAAACTGGTTTCCACAGTCAGACCAGTAAAACAGCAGCTTAATAACCAGTACAAACTGGTTTCCACAGTCAGACCAGTGAAACAGCAGCTTAATAACCAGTACAAACTGGTTTCCACAGTAAGACCAGTAAGACAGCAGCTTAATAACCAGTACAAACTGGTTTCCACAGTCAGACCAGTAAAACAGCAGCTTAATAACCAGTACAAACTGGTTTCCACAGTCAGACCAGTAAAACAGCAGCTTAATGACCAGTACAAACTGGTTTCCACAGTCAGACCAGTAAAACAACAGCTTAATAACCAGTACAAACTGGTTTCCACAGTCAGACCAGTAAAACAGCAGCTTAGTAACCAGTACAAACTGGTTTCCACAGTCAGACCAGTAAAACAGCAGCTTAGTAACCAGTACAAACTGGTTTCCACAGTCAGACCAGTAAGACAACAGCTTAATAACCAGTACAAACTGGTTTCCACAGTCAGACCAGTGAAACAGCAGCTTAATAACCAGTACAAACTGGTTTCCACAGTCAGACCAGTGAAACAGCAGCTTAATAACCAGTACAAACTGGTTTCCACAGTCAGACCAGTAAAACAGCAGCTTAAAAACCAGTACAAACTGGTTTCCACAGTCAGACCAGTGAAACAGCAGCTTAAAAACCAGTACAAACTGGTTTCCACAGTCAGACCAGTGAAACAGCAGCTTAATAACCAGTACAAACTGGTTTCCACAGTCAGACCAGTAAAACAGCAGCTTAATAACCAGTACAAACTGGTTTCCACAGTCAGACCAGTGAAACAGCAGCTTAATAACCAGTTCAAACTGGTTTCTACAGTTACACCAGTGAAACAGCAGCTTACTAACCAGTACAAACTGGTTTCCACAGTCAGACCAGTGAAACAACAGCTTAATAACCAGTACAAACTGGTTTCCACAGTCAGACCAGTAAAACAGCAGCTTAATAACCAGTACAAACTGGTTTCCACAGTCAGAGCAGTAAAACAGCAGTTTAATAACCAGTACAAACTGGTTTCTACACAGTCAGACCAGTAAAACAGCAGCTTAATAACCAGTACAAACTGGTTTCCACAGTCAGACCAGTGAAACAACAGTTTAATAACCAGTACAAACTGGTTTCTACACAGTCAGACCAGTAAAACAGCAGTTTAATAACCAGTACAAACTGGTTTCCACAGTCAGACCAGTAAAACAACAGTTTAATAACCAGTACAAACTGGTTTCTTCACAGTCAGACCAGTAAAACAGCAGCTTAATAACCAGTACAAACTGGTTTCCACAGTCAGACCAGTGAAACAACAGTTTAATAACCAGTACAAACTGGTTTCTACACAGTCAGACCAGTAAAACAGCAGTTTAATAACCAGTACAAACTGGTTTCCACAGTCAGACCAGTAAAACAACAGTTTAATAACCAGTACAAACTGGTTTCTTCACAGTCAGACCAGTAAAACAGCAGCTTAATAACCAGTACAAACTGGTTTCCACAGTCAGACCAGTGAAACAACAGTTTAATAACCAGTACAAACTGGTTTCTACACAGTCAGACCAGTAAAACAGCAGCTTAATAACCAGTACAAACTGGTTTCCACAGTCAGACCAGTAAAACAGCAGCTTAAAAACCAGTACAAACTGGTTTCCACAGTCAGACCAGTGAAACAGCAGCTTAATAACCAGTACAAACTGGTTTCCACAGTCAGACCAGTAAAACAGCAGCTTAAAAACCAGTACAAACTGGTTTCCACAGTCAGACCAGTGAAACAGCAGCTTAATAACCAGTACAAACTGGTTTCCACAGTCAGACCAGTAAAACAGCAGCTTAATAACCAGTACAAACTGGTTTCCACAGTCAGACCAGTGAAACAGCAGCTTAATAACCAGTACAAACTGGTTTCCACAGTCAGACCAGTGAAACAGCAGCTTAATAACCAGTACAAACTGGATTCCACAGTCAGACCAGTGAAACAGCAGCTTAATAACCAGTACAAACTGGTTTCTACAGTTACACCAGTGAAACAGCAGCTTACTAACCAGTACAAACTGGTTTCCACAGTCAGACCAGTGAAACAACAGCTTAATAACCAGTACAAACTGGTTTCCACAGTCAGACCAGTAAAACAGCAGCTTAATAACCAGTACAAACTGGTTTCACAGTCAGACCAGTGAAACAGCAGCTTACTAACCAGTACAAACTGGTTTCCACAGTCAGACCAGTGAAACAACAGCTTAATAACCAGTACAAACTGGTTTCCACAGTCAGACCAGTGAAACAGCAGCTTAATAACCAGTACAAACTGGTTTCCACAGTCAGACCAGTAAAACAGCAGCTTAAAAACCAGTACAAACTGGTTTCCACAGTCAGACCAGTGAAACAGCAGCTTAATAACCAGTACAAACTGGTTTCCACAGTCAGACCAGTAAAACAGCAGCTTAATAACCAGTACAAACTGGTTTCCACAGTCAGACCAGTGAAACAGCAGCTTAATAACCAGTACAAACTGGTTTCCACAGTCAGACCAGTGAAACAGCAGCTTAATAACCAGTACAAACTGGATTCCACAGTCAGACCAGTGAAACAGCAGCTTAATAACCAGTACAAACTGGTTTCTACAGTTACACCAGTGAAACAGCAGCTTACTAACCAGTACAAACTGGTTTCCACAGTCAGACCAGTGAAACAACAGCTTAATAACCAGTACAAACTGGTTTCCACAGTCAGACCAGTAAAACAGCAGCTTAATAACCAGTACAAACTGGTTTCCACAGTCAGAGCAGTAAAACAGCAGCTTAATAACCAGTACAAACTGGTTTCTACACAGTCAGACCAGTAAAACAGCAGCTTAATAACCAGTACAAACTGGTTTCTACACAGTCAGACCAGTAAAACAGCAGCTTAATAACCAGTACAAACTGGTTTCCACAGTCAGACCAGTGAAACAACAGTTTAATAACCAGTACAAACTGGTTTCTACACAGTCAGACCAGTAAAACAGCAGTTTAATAACCAGTACAAACTGGTTTCCACAGTCAGACCAGTAAAACAACAGTTTAATAACCAGTACAAACTGGTTTCTTCACAGTCAGACCAGTAAAACAGCAGCTTAATAACCAGTACAAACTGGTTTCCACAGTCAGACCAGTGAAACAACAGTTTAATAACCAGTACAAACTGGTTTCTACACAGTCAGACCAGTAAAACAGCAGTTTAATAACCAGTACAAACTGGTTTCCACAGTCAGACCAGTAAAACAACAGTTTAATAACCAGTACAAACTGGTTTCCACAGTCAGACCAGTAAAACAGCAGTTTAATAACCAGTACAAACTGGTTTCCACAGTCAGACCAGTAAAACAACAGTTTAATAACCAGTACAAACTGGTTTCCACAGTCAGACCAGTGAAACAACAGCTTAATAACCAGTACAAACTGGTTTCCACAGTCAGACCAGTAAAACAGCAGCTTAATAACCAGTACAAACTGGTTTCCACAGTCAGACCAGTAAAACAACAGTTTAATAACCAGTACAAACTGGTTTCTACACAGTCAGACCAGTAAGACAGCAGCTTAATAACCAGTACAAACTGGTTTCTACACAGTCAGACCAGTAAGACAGCAGCTTAATAACCAGTACATGATTAAATCTCCAGATTTTATCCTGTTTTACTCTACAAAGGTACATTACAGAGATGTTTACTGCGAACTTTTCCTTTAGGAAACATAAACAACCACATTTCTGGAGAAAATAAGTTTAAAAAATATTCAGCAACAGTTGCACATTTACAATAAATCTATTTTTAAAAAATGAATTTTATAATTCTTTATTTACATTTTATTGATTAAATAAATCATCAATATACAATCATTTTGTATATTTTTAGATAAGTAATCGAGTTGAAAAGAAAAACCTGTTTTACACGACTCTGAGCGCCTGGACCGGGATTTTTTCCATTTTGAGTAACTTTCTGTAAATACAATTAATACTTTCTTACTATATGAATTATTTATTTAATTACTAAATCATTTTAATCTATTTTTAATTTATTTTGTTTCGTTTAATTTTTTTTTTTATTCACATGTTAAATATGAAATTTGCAATAATTACATATTTATGTATTTGGTCATTTCCATGTTGATTCTAGCTCGTAGATCAAATGTATCTATAAAACCAGTAAACACCAGTTATCTGGAACTGGAAGATCCAGTATGATTAAGGGAACTTTTCCATGATGTAGAAGTTATTTTAAATGTACACGCGTGTACATTTCCACATGTGTGTAGTAATCCTGACTCACCTCATCATACAAAGTGAAGTCAGAAAGGTGGAAACGATGAAAAAGTTCTCCTGTCTTTCTTCCTCATGTACCTCTGGATGTCTCCAAGTACCCAGCAGTACTTACTTCTTTCAGAGAGAGTACATATGTAAATACTCACTAGTAAAGGTACATTACAGTCATAATGAAGGCTGATTCAGGACGGTGTTTTACCCACTAGTAAAACCTGAGAATACTTAGCTCTAGTAAACGTTTTAATGTCCAAATATGTGCTGTGGTGCAGGTTAACTAAAGACACGTCCCGCTTCAAAGACGAGCTGGACATCATGAAGTTCATCTGTAAGGACTTCTGGACCTGCGTCTTCAAAAAGCAGATCGACAACCTGCGAACGAACCACCAGGTAAGTCCAGCCCGCCGTTCTCCTTCCAGGCTGAGACGTGAGAAGGCTCGATGCAGGATGAAGCTGAAGGAGTTCCTCCTCCTCCTCCTCCTCCTCCTCATCTCTGTAAGTGATGATGTCATGTGTTTCAGGGCATCTACGTTCTCCAGGACAACAAGTTCCGCTTACTGGGTCACCTGTCAGCTGGAAAGCAGTATCTGGAACACGCCCCCAAGGTGCTGGCATTGTCTTTACATTTTTGTTAGGGATGAGCATACCGATACCCTGGAGTCGATACTTTGATACCAGCCAGAGAAAATATCGGGTCAGATACTTTTTTTGGATACCACCGTACAGATACAACAGGCGGTTTTTTCCTCTTTTGAGAGTTTTAGAAAATGAAATGAACCCAGATTCTAGCTTCTGTGTCACATGATGGTGGTAGCCTATCAGATTCTAGCTTCTGTGTCACATGATGGTGGTAGCCTATCAGATTCTAGCTTCTGTGTCACATGATGGTGGTAGCCTATCAGATTCTAGCTTCTGTATCACATGATGGTGGTAGCCTATCAGATTCTAGCTTCTGTACCACATGATGGTGGTAGCCTATCAGATTCTAGCTTCTGTATCACATGATGGTGGTAGCCTATCAGATTCTAGTTTCTGTGTCACATGATGGTGGTAGCCTATCAGATTCTAGTTTCTGTGTCACATGATGGTGGTAGCCTATCAGATTCTAGCTTCTGTGTCACATGATGGTGGTAGCCTATCAGATTCTAGCTTCTGTGTCACATGATGGTGGTAGCCTATCAGATTCTAGCTTCTGTATCACATGATGGTGGTAGCCTATCAGATTCTAGCTTCTGTACCACATGATGGTGGTAGCCTATCAGATTCTAGCTTCTGTATCACATGATGGTGGTAGCCTATCAGATTCTAGTTTCTGTGTCACATGATGGTGGTAGCCTATCAGATTCTAGTTTCTGTGTCACATGATGGTGGTAGCCTATCAGATTCTAGTTTCTGTGTCACATGATGGTGGTAGCCTATCAGATTCTAGTTTCTGTGTCACATGATGGTGGTAGCCTATCAGATTCTAGTTTCTGTGTCACATGATGGTGGTAGCCTATCAGATTCTAGCTTCTGTGTCACATGATGGTGGTAGCCTATCAGATTCTAGCTTCTGTGTCACATGATGGTGGTAGCCTATCAGATTCTAGCTTCTGTATCACATGATGGTGGTAGCCTATCAGATTCTAGCTTCTGTACCACATGATGGTGGTAGCCTATCAGATTCTAGCTTCTGTATCACATGATGGTGGTAGCCTATCAGATTCTAGTTTCTGTGTCACATGATGGTGGTAGCCTATCAGATTCTAGTTTCTGTGTCACATGATGGTGGTAGCCTATCAGATTCTAGTTTCTGTGTCACATGATGGTGGTAGCCTATCAGATTCTAGCTTCTGTGTCACATGATGGTGGTAGCCTGTCAGATTCTAGCTTCTGTGTCACATGATGGTGGTAGCCTATCAGATTCTAGTTTCTGTGTCACATGATGGTGGTAGCCTATCAGATTCTAGCTTCTGTACCACATGATGGTGGTAGCCTATCAGATTCTAGCTTCTGTATCACATGATGGTGGTAGCCTATCAGATTCAAGCTTCTGTACCACATGATGGAGGTAGCCTATCAGATTCTAGCTTCTGTGTCACATGATGGTGGTAGCCTATCAGATTCTAGCTTCTGTGTCACATGATGGTGGTAGCCTATCAGATTCTAGCTTCTGTATTACATGATGGTGGTAGCCTATCAGATTCTAGCATCTGTATTACATGATGGTGGTAGCCTATCAGATTCTAGCATCTGTATTACATGATGGTGGTAGCCTATCAGATTCTAGCTTCTGTATCACATGATGGTGGTAGCCTATCAGATTCTAGCTTCTGTATCACATGATGGTGGTAGCCTATCAGATTCTAGCTTCTGTGTTACATGATGGTGGTAGCCTATCAGATTCAAGCTTCTGTATCACATGATGGTGGTAGCCTATCAGATTCTAGCTTCTGTGTCACATGATGGTGGTAGCCTATCAGATTCAAGCTTCTGTATCACATGATAGTGGTAGCCTATCAGATTCAAGCTTCTGTATCACATGATGGAGGTAGCCTATCAGATTCTAGCTTCTGTACCACATGATGGTGGTA